>JAQPPZ010000243.1:0-601446 GCA_028583015.1 Wollemia nobilis | reverse complement strand
AAGGCTTACGGTAACTTCTAGGCTACCAAATTTTGGCTAAGAATGGTTGGATTGTTGACAATCACTCTAAAGCAAGAATGCATGCCTATATGAGGGTAGTCGTCCATGTTACACTGAGTTGCCTTAATCATGATCTCCCATTTCAAGTACCCCATTATCGATGGTGGATGCTATCTATTCCACCCACAGATGTACCTGGTCCTGTATCCAAATCCAAACATCAACAGTACCATATTCCTCAAAGATAAATCAATATAAATATTGCATAACCATAAAGCATTGAAACATGATTCATTATAAAGTCTATTTCATAATTGAGTCTAGCCAAGGTGGGGTATGGCAATTCTCCTCATGATATTGTGTCAAATAAAGGACCCAAATTTACATCAAACATTATCCATTCATTTATAAAATATTACCAAGTAAAACATAAAAATTTCTCACCATATCACCCCCAGGCCAACAACCAAGTAGAATTTACCAATAGAGAATTAGAGAACATCTTAACAAAAATAGTAGCTTCAAATAGGTAAGACTAGGATGATAGATTATAATGTTACTTGGAGATCCACCACTAGATTCACCCCTTATGAATTATTTTATGAAAAGAAACTCATTTTACCTATTGACTTTGTATTGCAAACTTTACACACTGCACTTGATGTTAGTATTGAGTTATCATAGGTACAATAAGAAAGAGTTCTATAGTTTAATGCACTTGATGTGCTATGAAGGGATGCCCTTCACCATATCGAGATTATCTAATAACAATTAAATACATGGCATGATAGACACATCAAAATTAATCACTACAAGTCAAGTGATTGGGTGCTATTGTTTAATTCTTGCTACCTTGTCTTGAACAGAAAACTCTAGACTCGATGGCTAAGACCATACAAGATTGGTCAATTTTTTGACAATGGCATCATGTTACTAGTACCTTTTGATGGCTCAAGATGAAAAATGGTGGTGAATGGATATCGTTTGAAGTTATACCAACAACCAATAGTAAAAGATTTTTTTTTATTACTTGTTTTCACAGTCTGATATGGATTTTGTGGGGGAAACCTCTTCTCCCATGAAAAATGACACATGATTGTGTCCTACGGTATTGAAAAAAAATGAAATCCATTAGTGAAAACCCCTTTGGGGTTTTATTGGGCCAAGACTAGTATAAAAATTAGTTTTCGGTATGCTAATCTTGTTAATAAAATCTAGTTGTAAAAATCCCTTGTGGATGCAACTAGGGCAAAAGTGGATTGAAAACCAGAAATGGTGGTCCCTTCTATGTGAAAAAAATGTATTTTGGTATGCACCCTTATATTTCTTCTAGCTTGTTTTTAACCCTAATGCTATCTTGGCTTAATCACAAGTCCCTACCTTTTTCAAGGCATCATGATCAATATCTTTTAACAAGGTATGAATTTTTCTTTTCACATTTTTTAGTCATAACTTTTGTGTAATAATAGCAATGTCATAGCCTATGGTGCATAAAAGGGAGGTTTAAAAGGGGATCCTAGTGGATTGGAGTCAATTTTCTTGGCACTAGATTTTTTCGATGCTTGTTGATTGAGTGTTGGACTTGTTCAGGCAGCATTAGAAATATCACAAGAAAACACCATGTTCAATATCGAACAAGAACTATCCAACATATAACAACTAAGCACTCAATGTGGCAGAAGTCTAGTTAAAAATACAAAGCACTTAAGAGATCCACGTGGCAGTAATCCATTGGGGGTGGAAGGATGACAACATTATGATTTGCATTGGAAAATTGGAAGAGAAAAGGATGAATCCAATGCTAGAAAAAGAAGGCACAATTGGCATGGAAAATATTCCTCCACAAAAAATTCATAATGCTTATGCACATGTGTTCTTTGGACACATTTTTCTAGTTGCACCAATAGTTGTCCATGGTACATGCGGCACACAATGGTTAGAAGGGGATCTGGATTTGAATTTGCCCCATTTTTATGCATGATGGTGAGTTGATAAAAATAATAGGCCACCTTTTTCAGATAAAGCTATCAATCAGTATTATAAACCAACTCCTTCAGTAGAGATAAAATATGGGCCAAAAGAGAAAATTTAAACCAAAAAGCACTACTTAACTACTACAAAATTTGGAAGTGGCATAGATTTTTGAAAATATTATATGGATGCAATTATTTCAAAGGTTCAAAGGTTAAGATCTTGAAATTGTAAAGGAATTCATCAAGAGTCTATGTAATGGATTTGCTAAGATCAAGGGGGTTAAAATTCCTATGAACCTTGATGCACTTAGTGCAATATCTAGGTTGTCGCTTGTTGGTCAAGAATTTTTCTAAACTAGAGAAGCCCTCACTATGCTCTTTTCAAAATTCAAAAAGGAGGGAGACTGAGAACCAATCTATGATGTCTATCATAATCATTGTAAGGGGATCAAGTGCACTAGTAT
This sequence comes from Wollemia nobilis, assembly GCA_028583015.1. NCBI lineage: Eukaryota > Viridiplantae > Streptophyta > Pinopsida > Araucariales > Araucariaceae > Wollemia > Wollemia nobilis. The sequence continues at coordinate 599,009 of JAQPPZ010000243.1, read as the reverse complement.
AGCTAGACCATGGGATGTTATTACCCTTTGGATAATGAAATACCTAACCTATGACGGGTAATTCACTTCACTATTTGGGTCGCACTTGGAGATGCTCATACATCTAAGACACAGTGAGGATAGTCCCTATCTTTGAATTAATCTACCCTATTATTTAAATGTCACATTGTATGATATGGTCTCTATATTTAGGGAAGGCAAATGCTAGTTGAAACACCGCATTTTTATCCAACTATTATACCATCACCATTTTGGGACAAGCAAGGGAAATGAAAAATGATGGCTAAATTTTTTGCAAATTGAGAGGTCTAAGTAGAAGGGAAGAGACGATAAAGCACCAAAAAGTGCTAGTGTCACTAAGGCATTGGAACAATTTGTTGAACCTCAAAAATTACCAAAGCTTGATGTCTCAAGTGCACCAGAGCCCCCTAAGTCAAAACTAGAAAAACCTACCAAGAAAAGGCATGCATTGGACAAGGCTCTAAAGCATTCATAGGAACAAGGAAATATAGTGAAAGTGTCAAAGAGAAGTATGAAAGAAGAATTTGTGCCCAAAAAATTCAAACCATAACAAACTCCTTCGACACCCTATGAATTGTCTAATTTGCATGAAGATGAAACAAAGAAAACAAGGGTAGAGATACCTAAGATGGTTGTAGTAGTGGGAAAAGTTAAGTCAATAGGGAAGAAATCCAAGGTGGTTTTAGGAAAAAGGGATATAAAAAAATTTAAAATGTTATCCCTAAGGAGTTGGAAGCCCTCAAAGCATTCGAAATTATTGATCAAAGGCTCAAGCATAGGACTCATGCAACAAATACTAGACAAAAAGAACAACCCTCTATTCCTTCATCATAGGCTAAGGTTGAAAGTATTCATAGCAACAGATATCCATCACCAACTGTTCAAGATCAAGAAGGAGAAAAAAGAAAAGAGCAAGATAAATCATCAAAAGTAGCAACCATGGAAGAACCTATTGTGACATCCTTCACAACGACCCCAAAATTGGGGACCCACCTTAAATTTTGTGATTTTGGGAAATTTTTGTTAATCTGATTTTTCTCGCATCAAGGTCCTGGAAAATTTGCTCACTTTGGAATTGCTAACATATTTGCATTTTGAAGGTAATACAAGGGCAAGGGTTTGAAGAAGATCGTTATAAAATTCGTTCCCGGTGATGAAACTGAATAACTAAACTTTTCAAATTATAAATAAATCATTGAGATTCATGAAAAGGGTCGAAAATTTTATATAGAGAAGGAGAGGAACGATTGGAAGGAGCAAAACTACACATTCGTTGGAGGAAAACAGAGAAGGTCATTTGCATAACAATGGAAATTATTGTAAGATTTTATAAATTGTTTTAAGCATTTTGGATCCATATTTGTGCACAGACTGTATTTGGAATTAATAAAGCGCTTATTGAAATTCCTTAATAGTTTGTATACCTTAGAAGATTGCATCAATTTATTTGATTTCACTGTGTGAATACTGGTGAACATTGGATTGGTTTTAGAATTATGTAAATGGAAATTTGTTCTGTTGAATTTGTCCGAGACATTAGTTTAATTTCTAAAGCTTAAATATTTTATTATTTTATTTTCATTCTGAAAACTATATATTATAACTTAGTATAATTTTATAAAGTAAAATTATACGACTAAGTTATAATTAAATTTATAATTCGGATATTACATTAATTAATATTCGAATTAATAAATTTAAGAAGGGATAAATGAATATTCTATTCCTCACCTTAATTTCATAAGGTTGAGGAACTCGGATTGATATCTCTAAAATTCAATTTGGATTTGATTTACAACATAGTTCTATCTATTTCATAAATCCAAATTTCAAACCAGAGATCACATTTACTCTTTTGAATATTCAATTTCATAAATATTTCAAAAGATAAATATTATAAGTAAATCTAATTTATAAACTTTATTTTATCATAAAATCCAAATTTTATAGATTAGTTTCATATTAAGCCCTAATATTTTATCATTGACAAGGTTTTGGAACCTTATAAATTGGGCAAGACATTATTTTATTTATTCACCTCTTCTGGGTTTGATTTATAATTTCATAAGGGAGTTTGAATAAATGATTGTTTTATCAAATAAACATTTGGGAAGTGAATTGATTATAAATCTATTATGTTCCAAAGGTTTATCAAGTTTATAAAATTTCATTTACTTTGATTTTTATTAAAGTTAAATTGAAATTTAATATAAAATGCTAGATTGTTTTTATGCTAATTTCTTTTAAAGCATTTTGAGACATTAAATTGAAGAGAGGAAATAAAATTTGGTATACTTTAACCTAAGATCATAAAACGAATTTTATTTTTTGAATTGATATCAAAGCATGTTATACATGATAAACTTGAAATCATTTACCTAATTCCAGGCCCCTTGTAAATAGTAGTTCACAAATCCAAGAGTTATTCAAGTACTCATTGATGTATATATATATGAAATGTTAGATATAACATAATAACCTTGGAGATATATAATATTCTTTGCAAGAGAGAATCATAATTCTGAGTTTGTCGGGTGGCTTTGTGACTGGACAGAATCATACATCAACATTTTGGTGCTAGAAGGAGGGCCTGATAAGCTTGATATCTTATTTCATAATTTTCTCAATTTATTATTTCAAATTACATACTTGAAACTTGCCTCATTTTACTGATTTATTCTGACACAGTTCAAATATTATTTGCTAGTGAGGTCTAGACATAAGCTAGATCCTAGACAAATAATCACTAGGTCTAAGTCCACAGGTGACACTATATTTCAGAAAATATCACCCACCAAGAGACATAGACGGAGCAAAACACAAATAGTAGTTTTGCCTAACGTTTCTAACGCAAGTCATAGTACTATTGTTGCTTCTCCACAGGTTAACATGGCTGCTCCACCCGCAGGAAACCTAGCATGGCTAGGTGCTCGAAGTAGTCCCTTAAACATTGCAGGAGCTATACATGATATGCCCAAAATCATAGAGAAGCATTTACCGAAGTACAAACATGAAGGTGCTCGCATGGCCGAAGAGCACATTCAAGCATACACGGATGTTGTAACCCGATTGCAAATTGAACACGAAGACATAGCATGTAGGTTATTTCCTCTGACCTTGGATGAAATGGCTTACGACTGGTACATATCCCTACCTGTTGGTTCCATAACATCATGGGACATGTTGAAGAATGCATTTATTGCTCAGTTCATATTAGCAGTGGATCCCGCTACTATTTATTTACAATTTGTAGCTACTCGTCGAGGACCCAATGAACCCATAAGAGTATTTAATACTAGATTTCATAAAATGTATTCTCGACTGACTGCTCCTTATAACATTACAGAGGATGCTTCTATACAAATATATTTTGGAGCCTTGGATTCATGGATCACAATGTTCGTGAGGAGGACGTCAAACCTAAAAACATTGACAAATACGTACACTGAAGCACTACTAGTTGAATAGCATATAATACCATCATGTGGTGGTATGGGTCAAATGCCCATGTTGGGATATCCAGGTATGTCCAATCAAATGTTTATGGGTAACAATGCTTTAATGAATCAAACACCCATGATGAATACTTTTCCACCAATGCTTAACCAAACACCATTTGCTCCACCTAGTAATCCTATGCTGCTTGAAATTCAATATGCTGCCCAAAATATTTGCAATGAAACCCCACAAAACAATATGTATGGAAACATGGCATATAACCAAAATTGGAATCAAGCTTCAAATTTTCAAACTCAGCAATATAATCCAATGTTTCATCAAAACACTCAAAATCCAAATATGTCACAGGGTAACCCAATGTTTACGTAAAATATGATGAACTAATTCATGGATCAATCCAAATGCTTTAGTCAACCAAAATTTGCCTAATTTTCACCTCAAATAAATATGTTGAATAGGGCAACTCCTCAAGTCACACCTAATCAAAACTGGTTAAATCCACAAACAAATGTGCCTGATTCAAATGCTCCTGGTTGGTTAAATCCAAATAACCCAAACACGCCTTCAAATTCAAATTCGAACCCATCAACTAATGATAATGCAAAACTCGAAAGGGTAGCCATAGTAGAAAAGCTTTGTCATAAGCTAAGTAATGATATTGTTCAAATGCAAAAATATGGTAACCAAAACACTCAATCCAATAGGCGATTCACTATGCAAAAGCCTAAACACTTTAATACAAGACCAAACAATGGGGGTGTTCCCACTCTAGTAGCTAATAACAATGGAGCTTCAAGCTCGAACTTGAAAGCTACAGTTTGCAATCTTACTGAAGTTGTATTGGATAATTGGTGTAGGCTACATCATACTAACGAGCATAATGAATTAGAATGTAACGAGTTTTCTTGTGTAACTAGTTGCATTCAACAGGGCCTGGACAAAATGGAATTGGTTCCAAATGAGGATGAGAATGAAACGATTGAAAGGAAAGGCAAAAGTCAGGCATTTGTACTAGATGTATGTGAAAGAGGGGAAAATGAAGAAGAAGTGAGTGAACAAGAGGAAGAGTTAATAGAGGAAATACACATGTTGAAACAATATAAGAAACCAACTCACAGTTATCACTTGCGAAGCAGAGGTAAAACATACAACACTTCTTCTACTCCTAAATATTTGAATATACCACATGATATTAGATCAAATAACAATCCTGCTCCCCCACCTTTGCCTGAAAATCCAAAGGTGATGTCAAAAACAATTCCAAAATCCCACAACGAAGAATCCACAAACTATAATATCATAGAAGATTTGAAAAATATAAAGGCTAGTATCAACTTGTATGATGCTTGTCAATTACCTGAATAGAGAACCCTTTTAATGCAAAATTTAGGATTTCAGGAAGCAAGAGAAACTAACGAAGTCACCGAAGTTAAATATTTTGCTAGGAAAGAAATATATGAAGCATTGCCTTTTCTGCTAACAATTCGGATTGCAAGAAAGAATGTACACAATTGCATGGTAGACTCGGGCGCTTCAGGTAATGTGATGCCATATTCAGTTTGTCAAAAATTGGGGCTCACCCCACAAAGACCAATAAAATTGTAGTTCAATTGGATAAAACTAAAGTGAATGTGGTAGGCATGTTAAAAAATGTCTTTATTCAAATTGCATCTGAGCCTAGAGTTCAGCAATACATAGATATTCAAGTTGTGGATATATATGCTAAATATGGTTTGTTGTTGAGCAGGGATTGGAGCAGGAATTTGAATGGCTACTTTTCTACTGACTTCTCACACATTTGGTTGCCATGGAAAGGTGTGGCCAATCAAATCAAATTTGAAAGAGAGCCCAGATTGAAGGAACTCATCACAGACTATAATCAAGGAACCAACAAAATCTTGTACACAGAGAAAGAATTGGGAACGTTCACCTTGGACGTGATCGAAAAGGCAAGTGACCCAAAAACATCAGGTATATCTAATGAATCACTTGTAGAAAATGATCTTGTCTGGTTAATGAAATTTGATGGATCGAGATCTAGACAAGGCAGTGGTGCAGGGGTGGAACTAATAAGCCCCAAAGGTAAGTCCTCATTCCATACTTATCGCTTGCAATTTCCATGTACGTGTAATTCAGCTGAGTATGAGGCATTAGTTTGTGGTTTACAATTAGCTCTAAGCAAAGGGATAAAATATCTAAAAGTGTTAGGAGATTCTCAGCTAGTTGTAAAACAGGTTAAGGGTCAGTACTCTTGTAATGATAAAATATTGATACATTATCGTAATCGAGTAAGAAGCTTAATTGATGAATTCATGACCTTTAACATATCTTTAATTTCTTGAAAAGGCAACCGGGTAGCAGATTCTCTAGCCGTTGCCGCAGGTACGCTCATTCCCATGGATGGTAAGAAATTAAAAAAATTTATGATTGAGCTCATGCCCTGTCCGTCTGTACCTAACAATGTAAATAACTTCCAAGTTTTTGAAAATGACAGGCATATATTCAACTTTCTAACTAATTCTGGTGTGTTTGAAAACTAGGCGATCGATGAAGACGAGAGATTGCAAGAAGATATCAACGAGTGTGAAGAGTTGGCGAAGGTCAACAATATCCCTCAAGGCATGTTAGCATTGGAAAAACTCTTCGATCTAAGTTACAACAAAAATCGAGGTAACAAAACTACTCTCTCACAACAAGCTTATGACTCTTATAACATTGGTGATTCAGATGAGTCACAGAACATTCTCATAAGCAAAGCTACGACATCAGAAGAAAAAGAAGGTATTATGCATACTTTAAAAGATTATAAATATGTAATAGCTTGGAGTTATAAATATCTTAAGACGTACAATCCAAATTTTATAACTCACACCATCCCATTGAAATATGATGCAAAACCATTCCGCCAAAAGCAAAGGCCAGTTAATCCTCTGCTAGAACCACTCATAGAAAAAGAGGTTAAAAAGTTATTGGATGCTAAAATTATTTTTCCCATTCGAAATTCTACTTGGGTGGCCAACATAGTTCCTGTGAGGAAAAAGACAGGTGAGATCAGGTTATGTATAGATTTTAGGAATTTGAATAAAGCGTGTCAAAAGGATAACTACCCATTGCCTGCTATTGATAGTGTACTTCAAATGGTGAATGGATCAAAAATAATGTTATTTTTAGATGGTTATTCGGAATACAACCAAGTTTTGATTGACCCCAGGGACAGAATGAAAATAACTTTTATGACTAAATGGGGAACTTTCACTTACAAAACAATGCCCTTCGGATTATTGAATGCAGGTGCCACTTTCTAGAGAGCTATGGATTTTGCATTTCAAGACTTGATAGGTAAGTGCATAGTAGTTTATGTGGATGATATATCTGTGTTTTCTAATAATAGGAAAGATCACGTTAGAGATTTGAGAAAGGTACTATAGAAGTGTAGGGAACATGAGATTTCCCTAAATCCAAAGAAGTGCATTTTTGGCTTAACGAAAGGAAAGATCCTTGGACATGTAATATCAAAAGATGATATCTCCATCGATGAAGAAAGAATTAAGGCCATCCAAAAAATTCAATTGCCATGGAGTAAGAAAGAATTGAGATCCTTCTTCGAAAATATTAACTTTGTACGTAAATTCATCTCTGGTTTTGCTGAAATGGTTAAACCATTAAACCATATGCTGAAGAAAGATGTTAACATCACTTGGAACAAGGAATCAAAGGTCACCTTTAAAAATGTAAAATATGCCATTTTCATGGCCCTGATATTGGTAAGTTCGAATTACAAAAAGGCATTTTACATATACTCTTTCACTTCAGAACACTCATTTGCCAACGTACTAACCAAGAAAAGTGAAGGTAATGTTGAGAATCCCATTGCTTTTACAAGTACGCAATTTAAGGATGTTGAGGTGAGATTTTCTATTTTAGATAAACAAATGTATGCCCTATTCAAAACAGTAAAGAAATTTAGGCATTATTTGTTACATAGTCGTATTTTCGCAATCGTAGCTGATCCTACTATTAAAACTATGTATTTGCAGAATGAATTGTGGGTTCAACGAGGAAAATGGATTTCTACGCTACAAGAATACGACTTGGAGATCTAGACCATGAAGATTGTATGAGGACAGGGGCTATCCAAATTTTTGGCACAAATTGATCCACAGATTAGCTACCACCAATACATGGTAGAAGATATTACGAATGATGATGGGTATAAAGATGTGTATTTTATGCTAAATGGTAAAGCCCATCAAAACTTGAATGCACCCCAAATAAGAGCTATGACATTAAAATGTGCTAACTTCATGATAAAAATAGGATTTCTTTATAAAAAGAATCACGAAGGTATTTTTCTCAGATGCCTTAATCAAAAAGAGGCATCGCAGGTAATGAGTGATTTTCATGGTAAATTCGGTATAGGTCATGGGTCTGCCAATGCAACGACACCCCAAATTTTAAGAGCAGGCTATTACTGGCCTCATTTATTCAAAAATTTTCATACTCATGTTCATTCTTGCCATGTTTGTCAGGTTGCGGCTAATCACAAAAGAAATGCAACCATGCCATTGCAACCTGTGATTGAATCAAGACCGTTCGCACAATGGGGACTGGATTTCGTTGGAGAGATTAACCCAAATTCATCTGCTCAACATAAGTACATCTTGACAACAACTGACTATTGCACTCAATGGTTGAAAGCCATACCTACAAAGAATTGCACTATAGAAATCGTGATCAAATTCTTGGAAGAAAACATCATCACCCAATTTGGCATGCCCAACGCTATTGTAAGTTATAATGGTTCCGCTTTTTTATTTATTGAGTTGGTGGAATGGGCATATGACAACAAGGTGAGTCTAAAATTTGATACAAATCACTATCCACAAGGTAATGGTCTCGCCGAATCAACCAATAATTTTTTTTTGTTGGTTATAAAAGAATTGTTAGAACATAATCCAAGAGAATGGCATTCAAAACTCAAATTTGCTTTGTGGGCTGATAGAATTAGAACTAAAGAATACATAGGAACATCTCCTTATCATTTGATTTATGGACAAGATCTGCTATTTCCAACTAACCTTAAACTCCAAACATTGCAGTTCATGAATGATTATCTTGAAACAGATGACAAAGTTAAATCTAGGTTAGTAAATCTTGTTAAGCTTGATGAGAAATGAGAAGAAGCTTTACTTCACTTCAGTAAGCATCAAGATGTTGTAAAATGTTGGTTTGACAAGCGTGCAACTATAAAAACTTTTCCAATAGTTGACCTGGTTCTATTAGGGGACAAAGCGCATGAAAAAAGGGGTGAACACAAGAAATTTGACCATCTATGGATAGGCCCATATCATATTGCAAAAATTTTGGGTGAGAATACATTCAGGTTGAAGACATTGGATGGAGAGAACTTTTCACTTCCTGTGAATGGGCGTCACTTGAAGCACTAATTTCAAGCCTAAACACAAGAAAAGGAGTATCACTTGTATTTTTATTTTACATAATGGTTTGTCATGTTTTATGTTGATTTCGTGTGTTTGACAGATTTTGTGTAGATCAGTTTTCGTTTATTGGTTTGTTGTGTTGCTTGTTATGTGATGTTGAGCCTAACGTCAGATGGATGCCATCAAGTCTTGCAAAAAATTTAGAGTCCAAAATTACTATGACTTTTATGAGATCCTTGGAATGAGTAAGATGAAATTACTTGATTTTAAAACTAAAAAAACTTGGAAAAGTGAAAAACGAGGTGTTGGTTTGTATCCTTTGAATGAAAATTAAGACAAACAGGTATGAAATGCTAGAAATGTACTGCAAAAAGACCCACATGTTTCACTAATATATAAAATGTCATTTGAAACTTGGATGTAGGAAGTTATTAGTTTTGCAAATCATAAATCCATGCACACCATGTTGTCATCCACTTCAATTCATGTTATCATTGGTATTTCACAAAGAAATTACTCATTCTAAATGTTCTAATTGGTTCATCAAAGTCATGTCACTTTAATCAGGGGCATTTGCAGTTAAAAAAAAAATAGCAAAAGGTCAAATTTCATCGTCACATATCATTTCCAAAATATGAAAATGGCTTCAATCACTCAGCCATCTTCAATATAATCTATAGCCACCAAAAGAATTATTGTCTCCTCTTAGGATTATAAAAACTCACTAAAAAGATCTTGAGATTGGGGAAAGGTATTGAAATTTTCCAGAATCATCATGGCTTACTTCACATAACTAAAAGCATTCTGGACAAAATGATCAAAACCATACTTGGAAGAATAGATAGGGTGAAAAAGGGACATCCTGGTCAGTCCTATTACACAACATAGTTGTTGTTCCTTTTTTATTTTATTATTGACTTAATCTCTTATAATTTGGATGTAAACTTGATTAGTAAGGATAGGGTCAAATTCTCATCACACTTCGATTGAGAATCGATTCCCCAATAGTTCTATCATTTTAGTAAGGATAGGATTTAAATTTTCATCACCTTTCGGTTGAGAATCCTATTTCCCAAAGGTTTGAATGCACTTGCATCAGATATGACACAAATTAAATTTCTTTTTATTAAGATTTGGATCGTATGGGATTTGTACTACCTTCCACCGAGGCTATAGATCCTATGGTAGTTGTCCCCAAGGTTCAAGATTTTTCAAACCAAACCCAAGACTATGGGGTTAGCTTCCATCGGGGCTATAGACGTATGTCTAGTAGTGGAATACGCTCAAGCATGGTGACATGTCTTACGAGACCTATGATCATTTCAAATGGACTGGATAGCCTTATATTTCTTCCATAGCAGGTTTAATCATTTTGTTCAGAATGGGAAACGAACCCACTTGATTGCACATAGATTCTGGTTAAAAGTAAGATCGTACTTGAACTCTTGATCTGGTAAATGAACATGCACTCCTTGGTCCCAAGAGGTTTTGACATGTCTTAGTGAGGTTTTTTGTTGTACTAAAATGTTTAAATTTTTGTAAGGCATGCAGTTTACATTATGACATCAGGTTTGCTAAAACTTTAAACTCCATATTCCATCTGCATTTCCCTTGATTAAAGCACAATGATGGGCATAGCTAAAACAAATACATAGTTTAAAATAATTTTCATTCCACATCCTAGCTTGCACAAAATCACTCTTCATTCTTGAAAGTGCAAAACTAATAATGAAGCACAAAATTGTTTCAAATGATTGGTAATTAATGCACTTCATACACCGAGCTAATCACCAAATGATTCTGGTATTTCATGCTATGTTGTGTCTATTTTTATTATTTGGATATTCGTTAACACTCGCAATTCTAACCTTTGGTTTGTAATTTGATTTTAGATTTTGGGTTATTGAATCCAAAATATCTAGGGATGTTTCACAGCAGAGTCACCATTTGTTGTGACTCCTTCACAACGACCCCAAAAAAAGAGATTTGGGGACCCACATAAAATTTTGTGATTTTGGGAAATTTTTGTTTATCCGATTTTGCTCGCATCAAGGTCTTGGAAAATTTGCTTTCACTTTGAAATTGCTGACATATTTGCATTTTGAAGGTAATACAAGGGCAAGGGTTTGAAGAAGATCGTTATAAAATTCGTTTCCGGTGATGAAACTGAATAACTAAACTTTTCAAATTATAAATAAATAATTGAGATTCATGAAAAGGGTCAGACATTTTATACAGAGAAGGAGAGGAATGATTGGAAGGAGCAAAACTACACATTTTTTGGAGGAAAACAGAGAAGGCCATTTGCAAAACAATGGAAATTATTGTAAGATTTTATAAATTGTTTTAAGCATTTTGGATCCATATTTGTGCACAGACTGTATTTGGAATTAATAAAGTGCTTATTGCAATTTCTTATAGTTTGTATACCTTAGAATATTGCATCAATTTATTTGATTTCACTGTGTGAATACTAGTGAACATTGGATTGGTTTTAGAATTATGTAAATGGAAATTTGTTCTGTTGAATTTATCCGAGACATTAGTTTAATTTCTAAATCTTAAAACTTTTATTATTTTATTTTCATTCTGAAAACTATATATTATAACTTAGTATAATTTTATAAAGTAAAATTATATGACTAAGTTATAATTAAATTTATAATTCGGATATTACATTAATTAATATTCGAATTAATAAATTTAAGAAGGGATAAATGAATATTCTATTCCTCACCTTAATTTCATAAGGTTAAGGAACTCGGATTGATATCTTTAAAATTCAATTTGGATTTGATTTACAATATAGTTCTATCTATTTCAAAAATCCAAATTTCAAACCAGAGATCACATTTACTCTTTTGAATATTTAATTTCATAAATATATCAAAAGATAAATATTATAAGCAAATCTAATTTATAAACTTTATTTTATTATAAAATCCAAATTTTATAGATTAGTTTCATATTAAGCCCTAAGATTTTATCATTGAAAAGGTTTTGGAACCTTATAAATTGGGCAAGACATTATTTCATTTATTCACCTCTTCTAAGTTTGATTTATAATTTCATAAGGGAGTTTGAATAAATTATTGATTTATCAAATAAACATTTGGGAAGTGAATTGATTATAAATCTATTATGTTCCAAAGGTTTATCAAGTTTATAAAATTTCATTTACTTTGATTTTTATTGAAGTTAAATTGAAATTTAATATAAAATGCTAGATTGTTTTTATGCTAATTTCATTTAAAGCATTTTAAGACATTAAATTGAAGAGAGGAAATAAAATTTGGTATACTTTAACCTAATATCATAAAACAAATTTTATTTTGTTGAATTGATATCAAAGCATGTTATACATGATAAACTTGAAATCATTTACCTAATTCCAAGCCCCTTGTAAACAGTAGTTCACAAAACCAAGAGTTATCCAAGTACTCATTGATGTATATACATATGAAATGTTAGATATAACATAAGAACCTTGGAGATATATAATATTATTTTCAAGAGAGAATCATAATTATGAGTTTTTCGGGTGGCTTTGTGACTAGAAAAAATCACACCTCAATAGAACCATTACGTCCTACATATTTTGAGGCTATGCCACCTTCAGATTTAGGAGAAAATGAGCATTTTTTTCACAACCTCCCCTATTCAACCCAAAAATAGGATAGTTTAACAAGCCTAATGAGTATGATGAAGATTGGGAGAACCTAGACCTAGAAGGGGCTAAGATGTTTATTTGAGCTCTATAAACCATATTGAAAGTAACTAAGAATATACTACAGAAGAACAATAAGGAAATTGATCATCTTCAAAATAAATTGGTTGAGACAAGAACCAAATGGAGGAAGTGCATACTCCTAACCTTGAATGTGTGTCTATGTTTATTGGAGACCCTCTTATAGAAATTCTACTGCAAACTTTGGCAGATGTGGCAAAGTATGCAGAGCAACAATTCAAACGAGGGATGAACCTCAAGAGTGGATGCTACAAGAGGACTCATTGAGGCATGAGGACATGCCTCCAATTAGGTTGGGGGAGTGATGAGGCACAAAAATACCTCATTTTTTACCTCTTGCCACATTTTTACACTATTAGGATATGATTTGTTTTATTATTGCAATAAGTTATGTGGTTAAATAGGGTAATTAGGAGGAAATACTAGCTTAGATACATAGAGTAAAATCATCTATGATGAAAGGTAATAAAAGGTCAGTTTGTTAATTTATATCAAGCTTTTGTAATAAAAATAGAGTTATTAAGTCGTACATATCTGAGAATTTTGGGCAAGCTTGGTATCTAGTTTTGGGATTTTTTCATGATAAAAATTGCTACTTAAACAGGCATTGGATGTCCTCACACAGTCAATGCCAAATTTGATCGCATTTGCCTAGTGTTGAAAGTAGTGTCTTGCAGAATAAGACAATTATAGTGTGGTGCTAGACATGATTGTAACTTGGCATTGAATTTTGAGCATACTAAATTTCCACATGGCTAAACACACAACTATAACACTCTATAGTTGGCATGGCATAATAGGACAAAGGATATGATCGACCATCACTCAAAAAGCATCAAACCATTGTTAAAATCCCTTTCTACTAATTTTGTCAAACCAACATTGACCAGACATAACAATCAAACATAATTTTGTTACAACTGGTAGTAGGTTAGGAAAAAGGACAAACAGGTCAAATAGTGCACGTTGGACTTAGGAACTATCTCATTCTTACCTTTTCCTATATATAAACATTCTAGCATGGCAATTAGGGGTTACACAAGCCTATGTTTAACTATTGAATGTAACCTTTTGTCCTTATTTGCTAATTTGGATTATTTGCTTGCTAGATGCATATATGTTGTTATAACTTGCATATCTATGGAGGTAAGAGAGCGTCTTGCCCTCTCCATTATAAATAAGACTAGTAGAGGACTTAGCACATAGGAGTAGAATCATAGTGTTATGTTGAATTTTTGTTGCAACTTGTAAAGAGCATTTTTGTTGTTCAAAACCTACAAAAAGAGTATGATCTAATTGATGTTATAGTTCATTCTTGTGAGTTGATTTGAGTCATTTTCCCTTCCACATTGTTGCGAGCAAAGGCCCACTCTTAGTAAGGTGGAAGATATATTTTTCTTGTGTTTTTATTTGCTATAATTTAGATTAGTTTGTTGTTATTTTTCCTACTATTTATGATAATCATTTAGCTACATTATTTTATCTTCCGAGAAGACTAGTTAACTACATTATTTTCATATTTATGTTGTTATAATTTAGTATAAATGCTTAGTTTATTTTTTGTTCTTTTATTTATGTTCTACTTGCAATCATTTCATTTTCAACAAGTGTGTTTGTTAGAATAAGGTCTTTCATTTTAGTTATAGTTAATTTCGTTTATGCTTTCTAAATTGTTGTAACATAGAGAGCCAAAACCAACCCTTACCTTAGATATTTCCTAGTGCATATTACCCATAGGACACCACCCCTAGTTTGATAAATTAAAAATGACCTTGGTAAAGTGTGGTTTTGATGACACACTTCAAATATTTTCATTGGTTTTTAAATATCTTTTTATGCCAAGGTTCAAACTATCTTGACACATGATGAGAACCCAATCTACCCTAACTCTCATTTAACAGGGCTTCACTAAGCCCCTACCTATTGATACTCACCTTATCAACTAGCTTCATCTTGTTGCATGCTTAGCATGATTATGCTCTACTCCTTGATAAGCTCTTTGGAAATAGGAAACACCCATAAGTATCCCCAAGTGAAGTTGCATGTTAGCCTAAACCTAACCTACACACAATACTATTTGCACCTTGCTTTTTTTATTCATGTTTACAACTTGTAACAACCCAGCTAAATCCAATCTACTCAAGAGAGAATTTTTTATATATATACATTCATTAGGGATCCACATATTCCCACCTTGCTTAGGTCATTCGATGCAGGAGTCTACCAATGATAAGCCCTAGGATTAAGTTGTTTGTCTCATATTTACAATGAGCCAACTCATCTTCTTCTAATCCATCCAAGGGATACGCTCATATCTACACCATACATAAGTTTGTCTACATAGGTGCACTAAGCGTTACACAAATAAGCTATCTATATCATATCCATGATGAGCTAGCTTATCCCTCTTAATATTTCAAAAGGGTGCGTTCATCCCTACACCATACATAAGTCCATCTATGTAGGTGTACTAAGTGTATTGCAATAGGCTATTCGTATTTTCTCTCTCTACAATTCCTTCTAATCTAATAAATCATAAACATAATTATAATGATTAAAAAATAATATAAATGTCATTCACATGTGTATTTTAATAGATTCTTAACCATGACCTTTCCTTTTTAAATGGAGCAACAAGGCCATAACAAGCTATCTCTAGAAAGTGACAAGATCATAAAATAATCATCCACAACACATGTAACATATCATATATCTTGGGAACCCCTTGTTAGAAAATATCCTAATTATGTGCAAGCATAAAACAAAATAATGTAGAAAAATAGTAACACAAATTTTATGTGGAAAACCTGCAATGTGTAGGAAAAACCACAGGGCAATGGTAGTTTGATATTTTATTGATTTAAGTAAATTACATTTAATCAACTTTTATGCAAGGGGTAATTCCTATTGTATAGAAAATCAAGCTATTCGTTTCCTCTCCCAAAGGAAGACTACAAAAACTATTTGTTTCTTCTTCTAAAGGAAGACTCCAAAAAACTGTTTGTTTCCTCTTCCAAAAGGAAGACCCTAAAAAAATGTTCATTTCCTCTTCCAAAGGAAGACTCCAAAAAATTGTTTGTTTCCTCTCCATAAGTTGCACCACCATGCACCTCTCTTCTGAAGAACATTGGAGATCTGGATATTGACTTCACCTCCTAATAGTCTCCCACTTGAAGTCGATATACAAGAATTATTTTGTCGATGTTTTTCCATCCAAGTACCAATTGTCCAATGCTACCCTTATCACATTTTCAATATGCCCAGAGAAGTTTTGCACCACTCAAACTTCTTTGTATTGACTGAATTAGTAAGCATATCTGCAGGATTCACTTCAATATCATTTTTTTGCAATAGGATTCTACCTTCTTCCACCATATTTCTTATAAAATTGTACTTAACATCAATGTGTTTTGTGTGATCATGAAATGTTGGGTTCTTCACTAACTGAATAGCACTTTGGCTATCACAATGTCGTGTAATTTTCTCTTGCATTATCTTGAAGTCACCCAATAGTTGTTCTAGCCAAATTACCTCTTTGTTGGCTTCAGTTGGTACAATGTATTTTGCTTCAGTGGTTGATAAAGCCACCACAGACTGTAACTTAGAAGTCCAAATCACAACTCCACCAACAAGAGTGAAAGTATATCCTGTAGTGGACTTTCTCCCATCTCTATCTCCACCATAATCTAAATCCACAAAACCTTTAACTTACAAATTTATTGATTCATAGTAAATAGTTGCATCTGAAGTGCCTCTTAAATATCTGAATATCCATTTCAATGCATTCCAATGCTTCTTACCAGGATTTACCATGTACCGGTTGACAACTCCCACTGCTTGGGTAATATCCGGTCTAGTGCTTACCATGGCATACATGAGTCTTCCTATTGCTGATGAATACGATACACGAGACATGCTTGACTTCTCTGCTTCTATTCTAGTACATTGTTTGAAAGACAATTTGAAGTGTGAAATAAGTGGGGTACTAATTGGTTTTGCATTTTGCATATTGAAATGTTGCAAAATATTTTCTATATATGACTTTTAGCATAACCAGATCTCCTTTCTTGTTATATCCCTGTGTATCTTCATCCCTAAAATTTGGTTTGCTGCTCCTAAATCCTTCATTTCAAATGTCCTAGCCAAATGAGCCTTACGACCAATGTTTTTCTTCATGCTAGGGCCTACAACTAGCATATCATCAACATACAACAATAAAATAATAAAATTTCCATCATCAAACCTCTTATAGTATGCACAATGGTCAACTTCACTCCTACTAAAACCTTGGCTCTTCGTGAAGGTGTCAAATTTTCTGTACCACATCCATGGCACTTGTTTCAACCCATACAAAGATTTCTTGATTTTGTAAACCAAGTGCTCTTTGCCTCTTTCTTCATAGCCCTCAGGATGATCCATATAAATCTCCTCCTCGTGATAACCATGTAAGAAGGTAGTCTTTACATCAAGTTTCTCTAGTTCTAAATCTTGTGTTGCTACAAGTGCAAGTAAAAATCTAATAGTAGTCATCTTCTCAACTAGAGAGAAAAATTCATTAAAGTCTATACCTAAATTTTGCACATAACCTTTTGCCACCAAGAAAGCTTTATAGCGTTCCAACAACCCATAATTGTTCTTCTTTACTTTATACACACACTTGTTTCCAACAACCTTTCTTCTAGGTGGGAGATCCACAAGTTCCCATGTTTTATTCTTGCAAAGTGCTTCCATTTCCTCCTCCATGGCTTTCCTCCATTTTTTTGCATTCTCAAATTCTCTAGCTTCCTGAAATGAACTAGGCTCACCATCATCAATTAACAAAGCAAAAGAGGACTGAAAAATAGGAGAATACCTTTTTGGACACTTTTGTGGACATGTAGATCTTCTAACCCAATGATCTGTTGGTTGTGGCTCTTGGTCTTGTGATTGTTGTGGTTTTTGTACTTGTTATTCTACTTGTTGTTCTGAATGTTGGTCAAAAACTTTAGCATGTTAGTCAAAAATTTCAACATGTTGATTTTCATTTTCCTCTTCGTTCATATCTACTTAAATCGGTACAACATTAGGTGTTTGTTGTACCTCCTTCTTTTGCATGGATACACTAAACAAATGTATTAACAACCTCTGCCCAAAACCTTTTATCCAACATGGATATGCTAAGAATACGTCTTGCACGTTCCATGATTGTGCAATTCATCTGCTCAACCACACCATTTTTTTATGGAGTATACTGTGCAATATTTTGGTGCTTAATTCCTTCCTGCATACAAAATTTATCAAATTCCTTGGAGCAATATTCACCCCCATTATCTGACCTAAGACATAAAATAGGCTTGCCCAAAATTTTCTCTACTCGAGCTTTGAACTCTTTAAATTTATGCAAATATTTTGACTTATTATTCAGAAAATAAACCCACACTCTTCTAGAATAATCATCTATAAATGTCAAAAAATAGATAGCACCATTTAAGGACTGAGTGGGGACTGGTCCAAATATATCAGAATGTATGAGTTGTTAAAAATCATAACTCTTACTAGGGCTTACAGTAAACTGAACCCTCTTTTGTTTACCAAAAATACAGTGCTCACACAAGTCTAAATTACAAGACTTAATCTTAGAAAACATACCTCGATCATGCAAAAATTTTAGACCTTTTTCACTCATATGTCCTAGGCGTTGATGCTATAACATTACTGCATCCTGACTTGAAGTTGTTGCTGCTACATGTTTTTTCACCGTATCACCGCATAAACGATATAGGATTCCATAACATTTTCCTTTTTATACTACAATGGCTCCTATAGTAATTTTGCAATAGTTGTTACCAAAAGTGATAGAATACCCTAGCTTATCCATCATCTTGATTGAGAGCAAATTCTTCTACAAATCTGGCACACATCGTACATCATCTAACATACTTTCCCTACCATTGTCCAATCTGATCCTTATGTCCTCTCTTCCCACAATTTCTAAAGGATGATCATCACTCAAGTAGACCATCCCACCACTATATGGTTGATATTTGTCAAACCAGTCTTTGTGAGGAGACATGTGGAAAGATGCACCCGAGTCCAAAACCCAGGTATATAAAACATATTTGTTGTTGTTGATACAGAAAGCCTCACATGATGTCATCTCTCTAGAATTTATTGTACTGGCCTCAGTTGATGGATGAAATTGCTTTTCACAATTTTTTTCCTTTTTAGCTTTCAATAGTCCTTTGAGTGCCTTGGCTTCCCACGATTCCAATACTTCCCTTTTAGCTTGTATCCTTTAGACTTAGATCTGGACTATGGTCTACCTTGTTGACTCCTCTCAAAATATTGACCTCTCATAGCTAGGGCTTCATTGGTTGAGGGTTCTAGAGACGTTTTTTACCTCAACTCTTATGCCAACAAAGAGACTACCACATCATCAAATTTTAGAATTCCTAATGATGAATTGTTGATGGTCATCACCAAATGATCCAAAGTCTCTAGGAGGGAACAAATTAGGGTGTAGCTATGTCCTCATTATCCATCTTCACATTAACTAAAACTAGTTTATTGATAAGGGTATTAAACTCATTCAAGTGATCTGCCACAGATGAACCCTCCTTCATCCTTAGGCTATAAAGTTATTTTTTTAGAAAAATATTATTTGCTCTAGATTTCCTCTCATACAACTTTTCAAGCTTCTTCCAAAGGGCTTTCGTGGTCTTTTCTTCAACAACATTGAACAAGACGAAGTCTTCTAGGCATATATGGATTGTAGAAACTGCCTTCCTATGTAGCATTTCCCACTCCTCATATTTCGTGCTTTATTCGTGATCCCTTTCAAGGCTAGAGGTTGGTCATTTTGAACCAACAAATCCTCCACATTCAATTTCCATAGGGCAAAGTTCCTACCATAAAACTTTTCAATCTCAAACTTGGTTACACTTTCAGTCATTGTTGCAACTCCCACTCGTACAGAAAACCCTAGGTTCTAATACTCGATTTTAGAAAATATCCTAATTATATGCAAGAAAAAAACACAATAACATAGAAAACACAAAAACGTAGAAAAATAGTAATACAAATTTTACGTGGAAAACCTACAATGTGCAGGAAAAACCATGGGTCAATGGCAACTTGATCTTTTATTGATTTTGATAAAAATTACATTCAATTAACTTTTACATGCAAGGCGTCATTCACCTTTTATATAAAAAACACGTTGTTTATTTCCTCTCCCAAAGGAAGACTCCAAAAATTGTTTGTTTCCTCTTCCAAAGGAAGAATCCAAAAAACTATCTATTTCCTCTTCCAAATGGACTATTGCAAAAAATTGTTTGTTTCCTCTTCCAAAGGAAGACTCCAAAAAACTATTTTTTTCCTCTCCATAAGCTGCACCACCATGCACCTCTCTTCTGAAGAACATTGGAGATCTAGATATTGTCCACAAACATTGATTCCAAACAAGCTCACAATTTTTCCATGAAATTGATCCCAATTAATTACTCAATTTTTCCACTTGATCCCAAATAAAAACTCAATTTCTCCATGATATGGATTCCTAGAAAGCTATCAATTTCTTCAAAAAATTGATTCCAAAACCTCTCAATTTCTCCATGAAATTGATTCCTAGTTTCCCCTAAGTTGATCTAGAGTGTTCTTTCACAAAGCATGAAGTCCACCTTCAATTTGATCCCATTCAAATTTAATCTATAATTCTCCCTTAAAAGGATATAAGGCTTTCTTTCAATCTTGGCAATTAGCAAAAGGTTTTCTTTTTTTTACATAGCTAATGGCTATGTTTCAAATCTATAAGGTCATCCTTTCACCTTTGGTTTGGAGGGTCCCATTAAAATACACCTCTTATAATTACTCTAAGGGTCTATTTTCCCTTAAATTAAATACACCCCTTTTTAAATTATCCAACCTTCAACTAGTAAATTGTATTTTCCCTTAATTCATTTTAAGGGGCCTTTAATTCATTAATATAGCCTTTCCATAAAGGATTAACTCGTGTCTTAGGCCCATAACGGCTACTCAACCCAAGGTTAACAACTTTAACAATGAGGTCATTCTTTGGAATCAAAATTCAAATCATTCTTTTATAAAAATTAGTGGGTCAATTAACTTCCCATAAGCATATTTATGGGCCAAAGTGATCTTAATTCTCATTAACTCCCAATAAACATCCTTCTAAACAAAAAGTGGTCAATAAATTTCCACACGCCTAACGCCAACCAACTTGAGTGGAACAAACCGTTTAATGCTATAGGAGCACAATAGGTAAATGATGATTAGGGGACAGATCAGGAAAATGGTGAGGTCAAAGACAAATTAATCACACAAAAACTAGTCAACATGTTCCATGTGTCCGCATGGGAAGACGTCTCCAACTGACATCTAAGGCTCCACAAGAAGTCACCTAACCACCTCAGTGGTCAAACAACTATGGGAGGACACTCCCTTTTTGGGAGCATTGTCCTCCCACACACATCCCATGTGGGATGAAAATTAGGGAAGGGTCGAGCGGCCTTCCATTTTTGCCATGCCCTCTTCAGTGTGACAGTCACACGGGATGGCACTTTAGGTGGCATGAGGGCATAACTATAAGAAAAATGAATTTTATAAGCCTAAATCTACCTTAGGCTAAAACAACTTTCGACGATGGAGAAGAACAACAACGCAGTGGCAGTGGAGGACACCTACGGCAACCAGGTTGAGATTTAGTTGAACTCATCAAATAGCCTAAAGAAGTTAGTTGTTAACACCTACTAAAGCATCAATGTTGAGATTTTTATTCAACCACCAATAGTTGATTTAACATGGATTGATGTGGGTGTGAAAACTAGGTAAGCAGAAAACAATTATTAGATGCTTCACATCTCATCTCTATGAAAAGGGTGCAGGGAAGACGTTTAAAGTCTTGTAGTTAGCAAGCATACATCCTTGATTTATCGCTTGCACTTCATATTAGTTTGGCCCAAGGGATTAACATAGCAAGCATGGCATAAAGGATGAAAAAATGTTTACAGACATTGAACACCGGTGCCATAGTGGCTTAAACACCCCCATCATGTGCATAACACTGATTAAAAATGCCATTTCCTATTGTTACGAAGGATAACAATGATTCTATGGAGGCACCATATTTGAAGTTGTCGATTGCTCAAAAACGCAGCTAGACCTCCTACTAAACAAAAGCAAAAAGTTTTTAATCAAACAAGAACACCTAGGAAAAACTTTATCGATAAAGGAGGAAAATAAAATTCATCTTAAAATAGCATGTAAGGGGAGGATTCCAATTCATTGGGCCCAAATAGCACAAGCCAAACCAGCAGCTAGGGACAAAACAAGGCTAACATTACAGTTTTGTCAAGTTTAGAAATAGTAGTTCCACCTAGCATTCTCAAATAGCAAGGAAATAGCTTGCATAGCATAGGAGGTTCCTTGCTTGCTTCTCTACAAGGAAAACTGAGTTGGACAGGATTTTTAAATGCATAGTCGCCTTAGGGCTAGAAAATAAGAGTAATAAAAAAATTTATCTACGAGCCAAAACAACCCTCAAGCGGATTCCACTGGTGAAGATAGTAACACTCTAGTCCAAGAAAACCCTGAGAGGGGGAGATTCCCAAAGCAAATAAAGGAAGTATAAAACATTATTTAATCAACCAAGCTTAAACAAAACAAAGCTTATTTAAAATAGAATAAAACTAGGTCATAGGAATTCTCCAACCTGTTGCTTCCGTTGGCTAAGTCTTTTGTCGATCAAAGTCTTAAAACTTCCCAGCTCCTCTCTTGCTCTTCCTTTCTTTCCTCCCAAGATTCAACTAGCATCCTCCTTTCTTTTCTTTTGAAACGTGCCTCCCCAGGGCATAATGGCTTCTCCTCAAATCCATTCCCTTTTCCAAGGTGGCAGGGGGGAAATGGTAGAATTGATTAAAGCAGACTCCTTGCTCAGTCCCAGCTAACAAGAGGCCATTAATTTCATGATCTAAAATAGTTATATTTCAAAAGAAGACTACACATTTGCCTCATATGGAAAGTCAAAGGAGGTTCTTAAATATATAAAAATATATTAAATTAGTCATGCTCCTGCCACAATGAATGAGGGCATCATTTGCAATAAAATAATTATAAATTAATTCCTTTATGCTTAATTTAAATTAAAAGCAATATTAGAACAAATATTAAATTGTTGGCTTTAAATTGCAATGGTTAATCATTTTAATAAAAAAAACCATTATATGCATTTAAGCAATACCAAGATATTCCATAGCAAATTGATTTAATAATAGGACAAATATCAAATCATGAGCTTAATGATATAATGATTATTCTTTTTAATCAAACCATTATATGCATAAATAATATCAATCATTTCCTTCGCTAAACCATTTTAAAGCATCACCAAGGTAGATTTAAATCATCCACCTGCAAGCATGGTTACCCCTACAAAACCATAAAGACGTAGCAGTGTCATAGACATAAATCATAACCAAATGCTACATCATATCCATGCATAGCCATAGCGCCAACAAATTTAGGCATTAAAATAATAATTTTGATTACATCATCTTCCTCATCAAGGGTCCTATAGGGGTAGGTTGTGATACAATCCCCCATAGTTCACATTACCTTCGACAAACCCATGAATTTTATTACGCTCCCCTATAGTGGTCATTTTACTCCTTGACCCATTCTAGTTTCACTAGTGTAGCACCTAAACTATATATTATCCTTGGACAATTCAAACTCAAAAGAAGGTATGGTACCCACTTGTCACACTTATGAGGACCTTTTCCACCCTCTATGCACCCAAATTTATCAAAATGATCTACTTTTTGCTCAACACCTACTCTATCAAAAACCTTGCACTAATTATCACTTGACTCATTGGATGCTTAACTTTGGCAAGCACCTAACTCTTTGAATGAACTTACTCCATGTCAAGATTGCTTCACCAAAGTCTTGACTCATTTAACTCTACTATGATAGTCTCACTTGCACTCCTATGTTACATCAAGGTTGAAATATCCTATCCAACCTTAACACTAATTGACCTAAACATGACTTGTTCAAGCACCCATCCTATTGGAACTCCTTTGCAACATTAGCAAACTAGCCTTGTCACTTCCACACATGAACAATGATGATCCCACTCAATTCTCATTAAAAATCCACATTGGGTGGTCTATGGGTGTTGTGATCATAGCTTGACATCAACTCCCCTTCCAAGGATCTTGTCATAGTAGAAAATGTTGGACATTTTGAGTCCCTAAGTCAAAGTTGTCATTGATGCCACCAGATGGAGTCATCATTCATACCAAAGATTTTAGTAGGAAATAAAGGCGACAAAGATGGTCATTTGATATTCAGCAAGAAGACAGAAGTTCGAGTGAAACAGTGCAAAAGATAGAAGTTAAAAAGGAGTTATAATATTTATTTTATAAACTATTTAAATTCAAGATGAATTTAAATTTTATAAAAAAATATTAAAAGGTACTTTATCAAAGGTGAAATATTATAATGCTTAGAAGTGCCATGGTGAAAACCCAAAATAAAATATTTGTAATTTTCATTACAATATTTTATATTGCAAAGGTGGGTTTATAAAGTCTAAAAATATTTTAATAAACCCAAAGGTTGGGTTTAAATGTTTAAGACCAAAGAATATTTTAATAAATCCAAAGGTTGGATTTAAATTTTTAAACAAGGCAAAGTTTATTTTTGTCGACGTCATAGAAGCCAAAGGGAAGCGCCAACATTTTTGAATTAATGAAAATGCATATAAATACCATGCCCAAAGTTAATTTTCGAATTATCCTTGCTCAAACTGGAAAGAGAAAGCATATGAATTAAATGCAGAGCTCGTGAGATAGAATTGCAAAATTCATGTTTGACTTGACGGCAAAAAAACAAAAGCAAGCGTGTTGATTAGTTGGAATCCAACAAGGCACCTTGGCCTAATGGCAAGTGGGATGCAAGCTTACGTTTTGGTGTGCATGGTGGATAGTGTTCGAATCTCGTGGAAGCTTTTGGTGGACATGTTGAAGGCACCAATCGTTAGGTGCATACGTTTTGCAAGGCAAGGAAGGTGTGTTTACGCACTTGGTGCTCTTCCTTCCCAACGAGCTTGTCGCTCATGTGGTGGTTTGCATCGTGGGCAAAGACGTTTGTGTAAGCTGCGTTGAGAGTTTGAAACTCTCCAAAGGCAAAGGTACATTTTTATGTTTTATTTTAATTAATGCCTAAGTTAGAGGTCTAAGGTATTTGGTGGTTGAAGTCTTTGCATTGTGATAAAGGTTGGTAGTTGAGAAATACCATTAGGAGTTATAAGGAGATTTCTGTTTTTATTTTCAAGTCTTAAATTTTGCTATTGTGGAATATTGAAATGTTAAGACTTTGTGGGTTGTATGTTATTTTGAGTAAAGAGTTTTGTGATTATTGTGAGGATATTGCTTATTGTTTAAGTTGGAGTGATAAGATGTAATTATGATATTATTTTTGTGATATAAAAATTATCCTCTAACCCTTATTGATTTTTTTAAAGAAGTAATTGTGAGTGTGGCAGATTTGTAAGGGCAACTACTCTTCAAGAAAAGGTATGGGTAAAATTCTTCTTTGTTGAGTTAGGTGATTGGCTCGATTGAAAATTAAGTTTGGATTGAAAAGGATTTGATTAGGGTTTCCTTTTCAAAAGTGGTTGAGTTAGTGCTTCAAGGTTTTCTAGATTGAGAGTTGTGATTAAACCTTGTTTGATAAACATTATTGTTTAGACCATTGGTTGAGTGAAGTACTTTGAGTTTATGCTTCAAGGCTTTTTGAATTGAGAGTTGTGATTAAAACCTTGTTTTATTAGCATTGTTGTTGAAGCCAATGGGTTATGCAAAGAACTTGAACTTGAATTAGAAAATAACATGAGTGTCATTGTTATTTGAGATTTGTTGTCGAACATTGTTGGAAATATTTTGAGTTGCGAGATACATGCTTGGACTAGGGTTTGTGAGAAAGGGTTGTTTCTTGAAGTGATTGGTTGAGTAGAGTTGATTGAGCCAAGTCAAGTGGATGCATGTAGTGGTTGTTCAAGTTTCATAAAACAAACTATTTTATATTCTGTTTTGAGTTGAGATTGAGCTTTGAGAATATAATATATTGAGTCTCTAACAATACTCTTTATGATTCTATGATATTGAGTTGAGAAAGTGATTGTGCATTGAGTATAGAACATATTGAGTCTCTAACAATTCTCTTTATGCTTCTATGAGATTGAGTTGAGAAAGTGATTGAGTACTGAGTATAGAATATATTGAGTCTCTAAAAATTTTCTTCATGCTTCTATGATATTGAGTTGAGAAAGTATTGAGCATTGAGTATAGAACATATTGAGTCTCTAAAAATTCTCTTTATGATTCTATGAGATTGGACAAGTTCTGTGTGGACTTGTTAAGATGATTTGAGGCAAGTCTTTGAGAAGGCTTGTGCACTATTTTTGTGTGAGCTTGTGTGGAAGCTTGCAATGCAGCAAGTCCTAGAGAGGACTTATTGAGTATATTTGGACAAGTTTTGTGTAAGCTTGTTGAGTAGATTTGGACAAGTTCTATGTGAGCTTGTTGAGTATATTTGGACAGGTTCTGTGTTGAACTGTTAAGCAGATTTGATTAGGTTTTGTGGACCTGTTGAGCATATTTGAGCAAGTTATATGTGGATCTATTGAGAAGATTTGAGCAGGCTCTGAGTGGACCTGTTGAGTAGATTTGACCAGGTTCTGAGTGGAACTGTTGAGCAGATTTGAGCAGGTTCTGAGTGGATCCGTTGAGCAAATTTGAGCAGGTTCTGAGTGGACCTATTGAGAAGATTTTAGCAGGTTTTGAGTGGACCTGTTGAGGAGATTTGGAAAGGTTTTGAATGAACCCATTGAGCAGATCTTTGGAGGTGACATAACAGAGAGGACAGAGTCTAGTGGATAGAGATCCATTAGCCAGGACATTGAGGATAGATCTTCTGAGTGAGTACAAGTGTCTTCAAGTGGAGAGAGATCCACCAACTTGTGCAGTGGAGGCAATGTCTTCTAGAGGATCACCAACCAGAGCAGAGGAGAAGGAGTTCTTCTGTAGATAGAGATCCACAAACCAGATTTAGGGGATCAGCATCTCCTTTGGACAGAGGTCCATAAACATTATAATTGGGAAGGATTCCTAAAATATTATTTGAGAAATATTTAGAAGAAATATTTTCTCTATGGAGGTAGCCCACATTGGGTGAACCATGTTAAATCTGTGTCTCTATTGTGTATGGTGTTTTGTGCATTGCTTTGATTATTGCTATTGATACTGCTATCTATACACTTGATAATATTGATTTGAAAAGAAAAGTAAAAAGTGGTCTTATACTATTCACCCCTGCTCTCAGTATAAGCTTGTGTTCTTCAATTGGTATCAGATCTAGTTCCTTCATAAGAATTTGACAACTTGAAGGAAAAGCGGTCTAAGAACACAATGGATCAAAAGGATCAAAAGTATGGGTCCATCAATAATACAGTACCAGTCTTTGATGGAAGTGACTTCTTGTATTGGTGTGTGTTGATGAGATTTCACCTAATGGCACTTGGAAATGAAGTTTGGGATGTAGTGTAATTTGGATATGATTCAGCAGTCAATCCTCCTACAGATAAGGAATATAAGATTCTAATGCATGCAAATTCAAGATCTATGAATGCAATTATAAAAGTATTGTGAAGATCAGAATCTATGAAGGTTATGGATTGTAAAACAACAAAAGATATGTGGAAACTATTGCATACCATATATGAAGGAGATAAAAGTGTCAGGAAAGCTAAAATCAAAAATCTCAAAGGATAATTTGAGAACCTAAGAATGCGGGATGATGAAAACATTTGTGACTATCTCAACAAGGTTGATGAACTTATACATGATATGAAAGGTCTTGGAATGAATATTGATGAATCTGATGCTTGTAATAATATCTTAAGAACTCTTTCAAAAAGTTACAGTAAAAAGGTCTCTACTATAGAAACATCAATTGATAGTGATGGTCTAACAAGAAATATTTTGCTTGGCATGCTCACAAATTTTGAGATAAGAACAAAAGATCATATTCATCTGAAAGAAGTTACATTCAAAGTGAACAAAAATATAAAGGGAAAGAAGTCAGAATCAAGTAGTGAGTCTTCCAGTGATGATGAAGCAAAATATGGTAGAAGAGATAAAGGTTCCAGAAGACCCATAGATCTAAGATCTATTAAGTGTTTGAATTATGGAAAGTATGGACATTATGCAACAGAGTGCAAAGAGCCAAAAAGCAACAATGATGAACAAAAATAGGATCACAGGTACAAGGAATCAGAAAGACATAGATACCAGAAGAAAAGCAAGGATGGACAAAACATATAATGAAATAAGTTCTTACAAAAGCAAACAAGAAGTTATAGAGTGGACATGTTGAGCAGATTTGGGAAGGTTCTGAGTGAACCCATTGAGCAGAGCTTTGGAGGTGATAGAGCAGAGAGGATAGAGTCTCTAATGGATATAGATCCATCAGACAGAACATTGAGGACATGTCTTCTCAGTGAGGACAAGAGTCTTCAAGTGGAGAGAGATCCACAATCAGTGCAGTGGAGGCAGTGTCTTATAGAGGATCATCAACCAAAGCAGAGGAGAAGGAGTTCTCCTATGGATAGAGATCCACAAACCAGATTTAGGGGATCAACATCTCCTTTGGACAGAGATCCATAAACATTGTAATTAAGAAGGATTTCCAAAATATTATTTGATAAATATTTAGAAAAAATATTTTCTCTATGGAGGTAGCCCACATTGGGTGAACCACGTTAAATCTGTGTCTCTATTGTGTATGGTGTTTTGTGCATTGATTTGATTACTACTATTGATACTACTATCTATACACTGCATAATATTGATTTGAAAAGAAAAATAAAAAATGGTCTTATATTGTTCACCCCCCTGTTAGTATAAGCTTGTGTTCTTCAATTGGTATCAGAGTCGGTTCCTTCAGAATATTTTGATAGCTTGAAGGAAAAGAGGTCTAAGAACACAATGGATCAAAATGATTAAAAGGACGGGTCCATATATAATACAGTACCAAAATTTGATGGAAGTGACTTCTTATATTGGTGTGTGCTGATGAGATTTCACCTTATGGCACTTGGCAATGAAGTTTGGGATGTAGTGGAATTTGGATATGATTCAGCAGTCAATCCTCCTATAGATAAGGAAGGTCATATTCTAATGCATTCAAATTCAAGAGCTATGAATGCAATTATAAAAGTATTGCGAAGATCAGAATCTATGAAGGTTATGGATTGTAAAATAGCAAAAGATATGTGGAAACTATTGCATACCATATATGAAGGAGATAAAAGTGTTAGGAAAGCTAAATCATAAATCACAAAGGAGAATTTGAGAACCTAAGAATGTGGGATGATGAAAACATTCGTGACTATCTCAGCAAGGTTTCTAAACTTATACATGATATGAAAGGTCTTGGAATGAAGATTGATGAATCTGATGCTTGTGATAAGATCTTGAGAACTCTTCCAAAAAGGTACAGTGAAAAGGTCTCTTCTATAGAAACATCAATTGATAGTGATGGTCTAATAAAAACGCTTTACTTGGCATGCTCACAACTTTTGAGATAAGAACAAAAGATCATATTCCTTCGAAAGAAGCTACATTCAAAGTGAACAAAATGATAAAGGGTAAGAAGTCAGAATCAAGCAATGAGTCTTCCAGTGATGAAGAAGCAAATTATGGCAAAAGAGATAAAGGTTCTAAAAGACCCATAGATCTAAGATCTGTTAAGTGTTTTAATTGTGGAAAGTATGGACATTATGCAACAGAGTGCAAAGAGCCAAAAAGCAACAATGATGAAGAAAAATAGGATCACAGATACAAGGAATCAAAAAGACACAGATACTAGAAGAAAAGCAAGGATGGACAAAACATATAAGAAAAGAAGTTCTTCCAAAATAAAAAGAGAAGCTACTATGCGGATAATGCAAATAAGTACTCAAATGATAGTGATGCTAGTTTTTCATACAATGATAGAGATGAAGTCCTATTTATCGTTGAAGAGAAATATCTAGTTAAGAAATGGACTCAAGTTATTCTCAAGTGTTTTAGATGTGGTAAATTTGGACATCTTGAAGATGATTGTATAAGGGATGGTTATAGTTTCAGTTATGATGATTTTGAAGATGCACTTGATAGACCAGATGAAAATCTTCTTATGGCATTAGAAGAAGAAGTGAGTGATCCTATAGAAGACAAGACAAAAGAAAGAAATGATATGGACAAAGGCAAACAAATAGAGGATTATTCAGCAGAGAATGGTTATGATCTCAAGGGAGAACTTATCTATGCCCTTGACAATCTAAAGAAGGTAAGAAATCAACAATCTAACCTTGAAAGTCAATTTCAAGAATGTGATGAAGAAAAATTATTGCTCATAGAGGATTTAGAAAAATCAAAGGCTAAGTCAAGCAAGTTCAAAGATAAGTTAGAAGCAAAGATCTTGGAATGTGAGAAGCTAGCACAAGAAGTGGCTCTACTAAAGGAAGATGTAGAATAATCCAAGAATAAGTTATACAAGTATGTAAACAGTGCAAAGAGTGTGGATAAAATAGTCAAAATACAAAGAAGAGAAACAAACAAGACAGGTCTTGGTTCTAAACAGGTTCAAAAGAAAAGGGAAGAAGAGTCTACTTCTAGTCTTGAAGAAGAAGAAACTTCAGAAGAAGACAGTGTAAGTGGGAGTGAGACATCAGAGGATGAGTTGGAAACAAAGAGTTCAACAAATATAGGAACAATGCACAGAGAAGATACAGATTGAACAACAATCAAAACAAGGTACCAATGAGGTCAAGATAAGGAAGCTTCAATGGAAGATATTTTTTATGTCACAGGTTAGGGCACATGGCTTCACAATGTTGAACACATGAAAGACATGAATATGGAAAAGGACAACTTTTCCAAGATTATTGCTATTGATAAGGAATCTTAGACCTAGGGGCTAATTAGTTTTAGACCTAGGGTATGTTAATTAGGACTTAGTGTTCATAATAATCAACGTGAGTTGTTTCTAACCTCCGTTGACTGGTCTAGGTCTAGGTGTTTTTCATTTCGTTAATTTAGGGCTTTCATATTTAGCCTTTCCTTGATTTTGTACGTAAATCCTTGGAGCAGTTGATGATTTCCAGGATTACGGTTTTATTTTTGGACTTATTTAAAGTCCTAAGTTTTCAATAATAATGAGCTTCATTTTAATTTCCATATCATTGGTATCAGAGCGGGTTAATTTTAGAGGTTTTGGGTCATTTTCGACCTCTATAGAGTTCACCTGTTCCAGTTGAAGCTCAGGGAAATTGCAGAATATTTTGCTGCCAATATTGCAGGAAAGTTGCTGCCTATTTCATTTTTGTTTAGAAAACTTGCTGCCACATTTTGCTGCAAGAAATTGTTGTTGACAAAATTTTGTTAACAACATTTACAACAAAAATAATTTTGTTGTCTTTGTGCATGGTGAATCCCATTTGGCGGGCAGCTAGGATTTGCGAGAAAAGGCAACATTCTATATAAAAAATAAAAAAAACGTGCCTCGTGAGGAAAATTTTGTCAGTTTTTGAGACAATTACTGCATCTGCGATTGGCGCAGATCCACTAGCCGTGAAATTTCGAGACAATAAGCCCCTGTTCCGACGCCCGATGCTATCCACGCCATCCACTGCGTTTCGTTCATGGCTGTCTGGGCTCCTTAGACCATTGACATCCACTGTCGCTGTCAAAAACTCAGCAAAGATTGTCCTGCCAGATTATTTTGGGAACACGCACAAACTGTCGGACGCGGAGGCGGTTCCACCTGTTACTTCGGACGAACACGCTACAGATCTCTGATGCACACATGAGTATTTGGTGGGATCGCGTGAGACAACAAACATGTCTCTGTTGGTGCATGAACTCTGTCGCCTGTCATCTCGTTTACAGGGAAAAATGACTTCTACGTGTTTGTTTTCGCAGATCAACCAAACACGGGCCCTGAGTTCTCTGACACTGTCAGATCTGGAACCCCGTGACAACATCAGGTCGACCAGATACCTACATGCTGAGCGAGGACGGGTTTCGTAAATCACTGGCGATCACCTTTCTGACTACAGGCGAACACGAGTTTCATCGGTCCACGTGCCAAAAATAGTTCAACTGGCCCGCGTGACGACAGGGCAATACGTTGGCTCGAAAATTTTGAGAACAGCGTGCGCTACCAGTGTACGATCCCCTCTTGTGCTGGGTTTAGCATTCGAGGACGAAAGGGTTGGTTTTCTCCTCCATGCAGAGTGCGGTCACTGGCGGTCAGAGAACTCGCGAAGACGCCGATGGGACAACGTTGTTGGTCCTCGGTGGGATTAGTCCCACATTCATCGCAAGCTGACTCGCTTGCGTTTTAAACATAGGTGTTTGCCTATCTTCTTTCAACAAGCTTGCGAGCTCTCTGCGCAGTGGTTATATTTTTGTTTGTAATTTGTCTTTTTGTGACAATTTTTGCTGGCGATCACTCGGGGTCAAATGGCTTCCGAATTAGCCGATAAGTTGGCTCAAGTAACCCAACTTGTCAGCGTTTTGGCTGATAAGGTTACTTCTAATGAAGTGCAACAACAGTGTGAGGTTCCGGTTTACACTGGTTCACGAGATCCCGAAGTCCTCAACAGTTGGATTTTGGACATGGACAGTTGGTTTGCATATATCAAGATCGCAAAGGATCAGGAAGTTAACTTTGCCAAGTTGAAACTTTCTGGCATTGCTAAGGTCCTTGTCACTGATCGACAACGGACCCAAAATCCCATTGACACGTGGGATGAATTGCAAAGAGTATTGAAGAATAATTTTTATCCTTCAAACTATGCCACTGACCTTGAGATCAAGTGGCTTCGTCTTCGACAAACCTCCAATATGACTGTTCATGATTATATTTTTCAATTTAGCAAGTTGCGAATTTTGAATTCTATACAGGATAATGCAGCACAACTTGTTAACAAATTCAAAAGTGGTTTGCAGGAGCCCATTTACAGGAAGATGAAATACAAGTTGATTGTTAACATTGACATGGCTTTCAATCAAGCCCTTCTTGCTGAGGAGGAAATGAGGGAGCAATCACGTGGGACTCGCTCTTCTACGTCCGGAGGAAATCAGAAGGCTTCTCCACAACCTTCCAAGGGAGCTAAATCTTCTTCTTCTCCTTCTCCCTCTTCTTCATCTTCCCCTTCTTCTTCTTCACAAAAATCTTCTTCTAAATCACCTTTGATTTGTAATTATTGTAAAAAGCCAGGGCATACTCAAAAGAGGTGTTTTAAGTTGCAAAATATGAAGAAACAATCCCTAGTTGTAAAGCCTTCCAATGAGGACTCACAAGAAAGTCCCATTGAGGCTACAGGGGAACGTAAGCCTTATAAGGAATTGGCAGGGTTAAACAAATTGACCCTTATGAATACTTCACAAGGTGATCGTGAGAATTTGTTTGTGACTACGGTCCATCTCAGTGACACCTTTATGGTTGATTGTATAATCGATAGCGGCTCGCAGAAAAATCTAATTGCGAGGTCCGTTGTTGACAAACTGAAGTTACCGATGAATCCCCATCCTCATCCTTATCCTTTGGGATGGAAGGACAATGGGATTACATCCGACATCACACACACTTGCACCGTGAATTTTGCTTTCAGTCCTTCTTTTGTGGACTCGGTTGTGTGCGATGTAACTCCAATGGATTGTTGTGGCTTGTTGCTTGGAAGACCCTATCAATACGATAGGAGGTCTATACATGATGGGTACAAAAATACATACACTTTGCACAAAGATAATAAAGCATTCATAATCAGAAGTACACAACAAACACCACATAATTTGATGTTGAGTTGTAGACAAGCACGCAAAGCTGTAAATCAAGCAAAGGAATTAGCACTCATCTTCATCAGACCAATTCAAGAAGAAAAGCAAGCACCTAAGCACACTAATAATAGGAGTTCTTCAGTTCATTCAATACTTCAATCATTTTCTGATGTTTTTCAAGAACCCACAAGTCTTCCTCCTGAAAGACAGATTAATCATAGTATTGAGATTGTTCCCGCATCTTCTCTTCCTAATTCTTCAATGTATAGACAATCAATAGTGCAAATGGAAGAAATTAAAAAGCAAATTCAAGCATTGTTGACTAAAGGGTTCATCAAACCCAGTACTTCCCCTTGTGCTTCTCCTATCTTGCTTGTGTTGAAGAAGGATGGCACATGGAGACTATGCATTGATTTCAGGGCACTCAATAAGATTACAATCAAGAATCGTTATCCACTTCCTCGCATTGATGATCTTTTGGACCAATTGCAAGGTGCAAAATTCTTCTCCAAAATTGATCTCAAAAGTGGGTATCATCAGGTGAGAATTCAAGCAGAAGACACTTGGAAAACAACATTTAAGACCAAAATGGGGCTCTTTGAATGGCTTGTCATGCCCTTTGGCCTTACAAATGCTCCAGCTACATTCATGCGGCTGATGAATGAAGTATTCAGAGATTGTTTGGATCAATTTGTAATCATCTATTTGGATGACATTCTTATATATTCTTCTACTTGGGAGAATCATTTGGAACACTTGGAAATGGTTCTTCAAACTCTTCGAAAGAACCAATTGTATGCAAATTTTCCTAAGTGTTCCTTTGGGCAAACATTCATTGCCTATCTTGGATTTGTAATTAGTGAAAAAGGTGTGCAAGTAGATCCTTCCAAAGTTGAAGTTATCTTCTCTTGGCCAACTCCTACTTCAATCACGGAGTTAAGGAGTTTTCTTGGACTTGCTAATTTCTATCGCAAGTTCATTGGAGGATATTCTTCTATTGCTGCACCTTTACACTATTTGACAAAGATCAAAGTTCAGTTTCAGTGGACAAAGGATCAACAAAAAGCCTTTGACACATTGAAACACAAATTGAGTACTGCACCGGTTCTTGTTCTTCCCGATTTGTCTCAACCATTTGAGATAGAAACCGATGCTTCGCAAGTTGCACTTGGAGTTGTGCTCATGCAGAATGGCCATCCAATGGCCTATCATTCAGAAACATTTTCAGAGGCCAAGAAGAACTATTCTACATATGATAAGGAGTTCTATGCTTTGGTTCAAGCAATCAAGTATTGGAGGCATTATCTCTTGGGAAAAGAAACAATTGTTCATAAAGATCACATGCCCCTTAAGTTTCTTCAATCTCAAACAAAAATTGAGGAAGCTAGGCACATGAAATGGGCATCGTACTTGCAACAATTCCATTTGGTAATCAAGTACAAGAAAGGACGAAACAATGCAGTGGCTGATTGTTTGAGTCGTCCTCCTTCTACTCTTGTTTTGACAATTGTCACTACTTCTCATCTTGGCTTCCAAACTTGGCCTACAAAGTATCCTATGGATCCAGATTTTGGCAAAGTTTTCCACCAACTTTCCAATCCTTCTTCTTCAAATTTGAGAGCTCTTCAAGACTTTCATATTCAGGATGGACTGTTGTACAAATTGGACAAACTTTGTGTTCCTCATGGGAACAGGGAGTCTCTTTTGAAGGAGGCTCATTCCACACTCTATGGGGGACATTTTGGTAGGCAAAAAACTCTTCATCATCTTCAGAGGTTTTTCTTTTGGCCACACATGCAAAGAGATGTTCTTCGCTTCTTGCGACAATGTGCAGTATGTAATCGCTCCAAATCAGCCAATAGGACATTGGGAATGAGCATGCCTTTGCCCATTCCTTCTCGTCCGTGGGAAAGCATTTCCATGGATCTCTTGAGCGGTTTTCCAATGACAGTACACAAGCATGATTGTGTCTTTGTTGTGGTGGACAGATTCAACAAAATGGCCAAATTCATTCCTTGTCGCAAGACAAGTACTGCACAGGATCTTGCCCAACTCTTCTTTGAGGTGGTATGGCGTTCTTTTGGTCTTCCTACCAACATTGTCTCTGATCGTGACTCACGCTTTGTGGGTCACTTTTGGCGATCCCTTTGGAAGATTTTGGGAGTATCTCTTAACTTCTCTATTGCTTATCATCCACAATCCGATGGGCAAACAGAGGTAGTTAATCGTACTCTCGTGCAGAGTTTGAGGATTTACCATCATTCCACTCCAGCCAAGTGGGACTTAAGCCTCACTCACATTGAGCACGCCTACAACAGGGCCGTCCACAGTTCTATAGGGCACTCTCCATTTGAAGTGTGTTTTGGTTTTCAACCACTTGCTCCTTATGAGTTACCTTTGTCTTTGCCTTCTTCAGCCACAATGCACATTCAGAAGGAACAAGACAAGGCCAACTCTTTTGTGCAGCATTTGCAGAGTCTTCAAGCCAAAGTGGTTCAAATTCTTCAGAAGACTCAGCAAAAGCAGAAACAACAGATGGACAAGCACCGCACTCCTCATTCCTTTCAAGTTGGTGACAAAGTATGGTTTCATCTTGACAAACGACGATTTGTAGATAAGGCACATAGCAAAATCAAGCCTCTTCGTTATGGGCCTTATACTATTCTTCAGCAAATCTCTGAGAATGCCTTTCGCTTGGACCTTCCAGCACATCTTGGCATTCACGATGTTGTCAATGTTGATCTTCTCAAACCATACTATGATTCCACATTGGAGACAGTTCCAGCCATCATTCATCCAGTTGATGTGGTTCCTGATGCTCAGCTTTCGCTTGACGCCGATACAGTCTTTGATACGAAGACCCGACAAACACGCCAAGGTGTTTCTACTTCATATCTTGTGGCCCGACGAGGCCAATTTCCACATCAGGCTCGCTGGATTTCTGCTCACATTCTGTCCCGAGATTTTCCCTCATTGTTAAAAGCATTGGAGTCCAATGCTTCTTTTGTTGGGACGAATGATAAGGAATCTTAGACCTAGGGGCTAATTATTTTTAGACCTAGGGTATGTTAATTAGGACTTAGTGTTCATAATAATCAACGTGAGTTGTTTCTAACCTCCGTTGACTGGTCTAGGTCTAGGTGTTTTTCATTTCGTTAATTTAGGGCTTTCATCTTTAGCCTTTCTTGATTTGTGTACGTAAATCCTTGGAGCTGTTCATGATTTCCAGGTTTACGGTTTTATTTTTGGACTTATTTAAAGTCCTAAGTTTTCAATAATAATTAGCTTCATTTTAATTTCCATATCACTATTCATGTAATGAGTTTGGTCATAAGGCAATGAATTGCAAGATTCATGACAGAAGAGGATATGGCTTCACTAGGAGAAATCCTAATACTGTTTCACCTCCAAGGAATAATAACATTAAGTGTTATAAGTGCAATAATGATGGTCACACATCAAGATGGTGTAGAGCAAATATTCTAGAAACAAACAGGAACAAGAATAGGAATGATGATAGAAACATGGATGATGACTTAGAAAGAAATAGTCAGAGGATTCAAAAAACTCATAAAAGAAGAGAAAATATAAAGGTAAAGAATAGTGCTTTCGAGGAGTAGAAATACTCCCACCCCATAATTAACCACCTCATGTGGAGGTGGGGGAGGGGCTAAGCTAAGAGGATCATTCTTAGCCCCGAGCCCCAAAGGTGACCCTTTGCCATTGATGTCAAAGGGGGAGAGATTTGTGTATATTGGGAAGAGATTTGATATGGGGAGATATTTGATATTTGAGAGAGCATTGAGCCAGGGGGAGCAATATCCCAGGGGGAGAAGAAGAAAAAGAAAAGTCACTAAAAGGATATGGGTTGCCATCAATGACAAAGGGGGAGATTGTTGGACATTTTGAGTCCCTAAGTCAAATTTTCATTGATGTCACCATTGATGTCACTAGATGGAGTCATCATTAATACCAAATATTTCAGCAAGAAATAAAGGCGACAAAGATGGTCATTTGATATTCAGTAAGAAAGCAGTTCAAGTGAAATAGTGCAAAAGACAGAAGTTAAGGAGTTATAATATTTATTTTATAAACTATTTAAATTCAAGATGAATTTAAATTTTATAAATAAATATTAAAAGGTACTTTATAAAAGGTGAAATATTATAATGGTTAGAAGTGACATGGTGAAAACCCAAAATAAAATATTTGTAATTTTCATTACAATATTTTATATTGCAAAGGTGGGTTTATAAAGTCTAAAAATATTTTAATAAACCCAAAGGTTGGGTTTAAAGGTTTAAGACCAAAGAATATTTTAATAAATCCAAAGGTTTGATTTAAAGTTTTAAACAAGGCAAAGTTTATTTTTGTCGATGTCATAGAAGCCAAAGGGAAGCATCGACATTTTTGAATTAATGGAAATGCATATAAATACCATGCCCAAAGTTGATTTCCGAATTATCCTTGCTCAAACTAGAAAGAGAAAGCATACGAATTAAATGCAGAGCTCGTGAGATAGAATTTCAAAATTCGTGTTTGACTTGATGGTGAAAGGAAACAAAAGCAAGCACGTTGATTAGTTGGAAGCCAACAAGGCACCTTGGCCTAGTGGCAAGTGGGCTGCAAGCTTACGTTTTGGTGTACATGGTGGATAGTGTTTGAATCCCACGGAAGCTTTTGGTGGACGTGTTGAAGGCACCAATCGTTAGGCGCATACATTTTGCAAGGCAAGGAAGGCATGTTGAAGCACGTGGTGCTTCTTCCTTCCCAACGAGCTTGTAGCTCGTGTGGTGGTTTGTGTCGTGGCCAAAGACGTTTGTATCGGTTGTGTTCAGAGTTTGAAACCCTCCAAAGGAAAAGGTATATTTTTATGTTTCATTTTAATTAATGTCTAAGTTGGAGGTATAAGGTATTTGGTGGTTGAAGTCTTTGCATTGTGATAAAGGTTGGTAGTTGAGAAATACCATTAGGCATTTTTTTTTTTTTTTTTAATTTACATGGTGGAATCGGTAGCCGCCATGAATTCGAGCAGGCTGTCCAGCTTTTTATGGCTGCCATAGTATTCTGCGTTGTCTACCCTAGAAGCCGCCACACAGATTTGCACGTAGTCTGCCCCTATAACCACCACGCCACAATCATTTTAAACCTTTTACGCCGTTGAAAGCACTAGTAAAGGGACAAGCGTTCAGTCCGACGAGGCCCGAGATTTGAACCTTTACCATTAGGATTTATAAGGAGAATTTTATTTTTATTTTCAAGTCTTAAATTTTGATATTGTGGAATATTGAAAGGTTAAGACTTTGTGGGTTGTATGTTATTTTGAATAAAGGGTTTTGTGATTATTGTGAGGATATTGCTTATTTTTTAAGTTAGAGTGATAATATGTAATTGTGATATTATTTTTGTGATATAAAAATTATCCTCTAACCCTTTGAGTTTGTCAAAGAAGTAATTGTGAGTGTGGAAGATTTGTAAGGGCAACTACTCTTTAAGAAAAGGTATGGGAAAAATTCTTCTTTATTGAGTTAGGTGATTGGCTTGATTGAAAATTAAGTTTAGAGTGAAAAGGATTTGATTAGGGTTTTCTTTTCAAAAGTGGTTGAGTTAATGCTTCAAGGTTTTCTAGATTGAGAGTTGTGATTAAACCTTGTTTGATAAGCATTATTTTTTAGACCATTGGTTGAGTGAAGTACTTTGAGTTTATGCTTCAAGGCTTTCTAAATTGAGAGTTGTGATTAAAACCTTGTTTTATTAACATTGTTGTTGAAGCCAATGGGTTATGCAAAGAACTTGAACTTGAATTAGAAAATAACATGAGTATCATTGTTATGTGAGATTTGTTGTTGAGCATTGTTGGAAATATTTTGAGTTGGGAGATACATGCTTGGACTAGGGTTTGTGAGAAAGGGTTGTTTCTTGAAGTGATTGGTTGAGTAGAGTTGATTGAGCCTAGTCAAGTGGATGCATGTAGTGGTTGTTCAAGTTCCATAAAACAAACTATTCTATATTCTGATTTGAGTTGAGATTGAGCTTTGAGAATAGAATATATTGAGTCTCTAACAATTCTCTTTATGATTCTATGAGATTGAGTTGAGAAAGTGATTGAGCATTGAGTATAGAACATATTGAGTCTTTGATAATTCTCTTTATGCTTCTATGAGATTGAGTTGAGAAAGTGATTGAGTATTGATTATAGAATATATTGAGTCTCTAAAAATTCTCTTCATTCTATGATATTGAGTTGAGAAAGTATTGAGCATTGAGTATAGAACATATTGAGTCTCTTGATGAGGCCAGGAATTGCCTCATCCATGAACACTCTTTGATACATTTTAACTATTTGACTTACCCTTTTTACTATGATTTTATGTTAATTATGGGAAAAATGCATTATATAATGATGTTTGCAAATTCTGAAATGACAAAGTGCATATACTCTGTTTTACTATTTTTACTGCAATTTCACCTGTTTTTTAGTTAATTAATCAGTAGTATTATAGCAATTCAGACCTTGTTGAATATCTGATGCTTAGTAATATTGTGTTCCTTTGTTTAAACTAATTCAAATGGAAAAAGGTGCCAAGAATTTGTCCATTGTAGCTGACTATGCAGAAAAACAGGTTATAATTGTGACAGTTCCAACCAGTTGTACATATACAGCAGGGCTTGGAATCAGTCACTCCAGCACATGCCACCAATGCAGAAGGGTGTGCAAGAGAAAGGAAAAGTCAACACGTTACTCCCTACGCGTTTGGAGCACAGATCAGCAACAAATGGTCACCTGCCTGTTGTTTCGGAGCAGTGCAGGAATAAGCGGCGCAGGAATAGGGAATAGCGCAGGAACAACCGAAAGTGGTCAAAAAGTGACAAATCAATGGAGGAAATTATTGGAAATTGACCAGGAGGTTGTCCCAACTCATCTTAACGTGATTTCCTCAACAAATGCAGCCCAACAATGATGAATGGATAAAGTTTTGACAAAGCAAATTCTTGCATTCTAGGAAACAGTTATGCAATCAGTTGTAAATCCCTACAAAGCAGTAACCAAGCATATCAACATTATATTATAAATAATAAAGCTCCTAGATGGTTGAGCATATAGATATATAGATAGATAGGCAATAGAATACCGAAATTAGCATAGAGTGAAGTTTTCTTGTAGCAGAACAGTAATTTGCAGGTTTTTCTGCATTACTGTAATGCAGTTTTAGATTGAATAAAAAGGTGCAATCTTCAGATATCAATTGGCATTTTGAGGTTGATGATTAGCATCTAGATTTTCTTAGCATAACTTCTCACCTTCTTCTGGTTCTGGAAGCAAGGGCCACTTGCAGGCCAGAGGAAGGCAATTTCTGATAGAATTTCTTGTTGATTTCTTGCAGCAAGTTAGCAAAATTCTGCCAGTTTTCCATTTCTTTAGTAGTTT
Organism: Wollemia nobilis; assembly: GCA_028583015.1. Classification (NCBI taxonomy): domain Eukaryota; kingdom Viridiplantae; phylum Streptophyta; class Pinopsida; order Araucariales; family Araucariaceae; genus Wollemia; species Wollemia nobilis. Next base: position 558,020 of record JAQPPZ010000243.1, on the reverse strand, counting down.
TCAACACAGTTTTCAGCCTTTGACAACATTTTCTGCATTTCACAAAAATTTCTAGATATTTTGTCATTTTGCAATTTTGCAGTAATTGTTGATTTAATTTTGCATTTCACAACAATTTCCAGATATCTTGTCATTTTGCAATTTGGCGAGTTTTTGTTGATTTAGTTTTGCAGTAGTTAAAAATTCTATTTTGAAATTCTCCAGTTGATTTACTTTCATGCAAGAGTGTGTGTGTTTTCAATTCTACAATTTACTTTTCTGTCACTCTCAATTTAGCAACATTTCATTTTCTATCATTTTCAGATTCTGCAATTTCATTTCCTGCAATTTTATTTCTGCAAAGGTAAATAGGAGTTAATTTCAATTCTTAGGAGTTAGAGGTCACAACAAAACCCCCCAAATGCTAACTGATCCATCAATAAAAACCTGTTCTTGGATAAACTGAACCTGCAACTGTGACACTTCCTATCGTATACAGCCTCTGGACACCGCCCTGGATTGACATATAATTACTAAATGATGAATGATCAACGACCCTCATCATTTTTGGCGTCGTTGTCGGGGAACAAATGGTGTTGTTAGGAAAAGTGACACAGGTCAAGAATTGTGTTACAATTTTTGAAATATTGTATTTCAGTTTATTTACTGAATAGGCATGAATGCATAGGCCAAGAGACGAAAGAGGGAGGTTTATCAGAACTAGTTCTGAACCACCAAGGCGTTCTTCATGATCAGATGAAGAATTGCCAGAGCAAGAAATACCTTCTTCACCAACTGAAGCTTTGGATAGATTAGAACAAGAACTTTTGGCAGCACTTTCTGCTAAACATTCCCTTAAGACTGAACCATCCACATCAAACTCAAGAAAGAAAATAACTATGGCAAGCACCACCACCACCAGGTGGGTATGTTGATGATCCTCCTAGGACTTTTGAATATCCCATACGGTTGGATCCAGCTCTAGATGCTCCCATGAAAACTATTTCTCCATCCATATTGCCAATTTTTAGGGGAACTATTTCAGAAGATCTTGATCAATTTTTGTTTGAATTCAAAGTGTTATGTCAGACTTATGACTACATAAATGATAATCAAAAATTGAAATTGTTTCCTTCTATGCTTAAGGATGCTGCTCTCCGATGGTTTATGAGTAATCTTGAACCTAATTCAATCCATACTTGGGATGACATGGAGACTGCATTCTTACATAAATATCAGGATTATTGTCGAGTACGAAACAGAAAAGATGAGTTGTTTCGAATCAAGCAAGAAGAAGATGAGAGTTTAGAGGATTATCTTGATCACTTTGCCTTTGTCCAAAAGAGATGTGGTCCTGTAGAACCTGATTTCTTAAAGCCTATCTTCTTAAGAGGATTGCAGGATGAATCTAGGGAAGTGTTAGATTTAATGGGAAAAGGAGACATAGATCAACTTGACCTTGAAGATATTGTGGAGTTATGTAGAAATTATTCCCGCACTCACCAACGAAGAAAGAAATGAAATTCTGGCAATAATGACATAAAGGAGTTGATGGAGGAAATGGCTAATTTAAAAACTGATATCCTTGTTCAACTTAATTCTGCATTAGGTGAGAGAAACACAAAACCCAATTCTACACCACCTTTGGCAATTTATTGCCCGAGATGCAGGAATAAGCATGCTTTGCAGGATTGCCCTTTAAACAAAACTTCCATTTGTGGAATTTGTTCCAAGGAACATTCAACAGATAGATGTCCTTTGTTGCCTCATCTAAAATCTATCTTAGGCACCCAAACAGAAGAACTTAATGCTATTGGGCAGAGATCCGGTGGTGGCTATACACAATATCCCAATGCTCCTCGGTTTCCAAATTGGGGACAATCTCCTTGGAATATGAACATGCCATGGGGACATGCAGAAGTCCCTGCACAACCTTGGAACCAACCTTGGACAGCTCCTCCAGATTGGTCACATCCTGGATGGATGAACCCACCTTGGAATGCAACTCATCCACAGTGGACACAACAAGGACAAAGATGGGGACAACAATATCCACCATATCAAGGACAACAAAGGTATCAAGGGCAAGCTCAAAACTTGTTGCCAACTCCTAATCCAAATTTTTAGGGAAGAACACAACATCAACAAATGCAACCAGTGAAACAACCTCCACTCCCAGCTCAACCTGTGACTAACCCAAATAATACCAGACAAACAGCCCCTGTTTATGAGGCTGAGTCTGAAGACTCTACTGCAGTTCATGTACTTGATTGTAGTAACATCTAGCTGCGTTCAGGGAAGGTTTTACCTGAACTCGTTCCACCCACCATTGAAGAAATAAGTGAGAAACAAGAACCTCCAAATCAGGAGACAATGCAACAAAAAAAAAAAGAAGAAGTAACAAAAAAAATGCAGGAATCTTCTCCAGTAGCATTACCATACCCTGAAAGGTTTGATCATATTGATACTTCCCCTGAATCAGAATTAGTGACAGAACTTAAAAAGATGTCAATTTCTCTCCCTTTGTTGCAGGCAATAAGGGATGTGCCTTCAATCAAAAAGACTATTCAGGAGTTATGTATCAAGAAACCTGGTAAAAAGAAGGCCTTTCCTAAAACCGTTCAGGTAGAAGGAAAATTAGCTGATTTATTGTCCGAGAAACTAGTTCCTCCCAAATATAGTGACCCCGGTAGTCCAATAGTTACAATTACTATTGGATTAATGCAAATTCCTAATGTGCTAATTGATCTTGGAGCTGCAATTAATGTTATGACTAAGGACACAATGCAAAAATTGCAGCTCAAGAATCTCAGTCCTACCACCACGGTTTTGGAAATGGCAGATAGGTCGGTTGCTAAACTCTGAAGGTATCCTAGAAGATGTAGCCATTGAAGTCTCTTCTTGGGAATATCCTGTAGACTTCTTAGTGTTGCAGCCTAGAAAATCAGTCAATGGATACCCTATCATTCTAGGACGACCTTGGTTGGCTATCTATGATTGCTTTTATAGACTGCAGGTCAGGGGAAATGACCATTTCTAATGGTGTTGACCTAAAGAAAATTTATTTGTATCCACCAGCTCAACCTTCAACTAAATTTTTTGGACAAATTTGGTATCCTGAATCTGATGAAGAACAAGAAACCATTGCCACTTTGGCTACAGTTGTAGTAAAAGAACATATTGAGGAAATCACTACACTTGAAAGAGAAATATTCGAGAATGAAACTGTCCTAATTGAAACATTACAATCGGAAGGACTAACTGATGATCAAACTCTTGTTCATCGGTTGTTGTGGCAAGAGGAGGAACAAAATTCAGAACCTCTGTCATCCATGCCTAATCAGGAAAGATCATTCATTCTACCACATGGATGGCATCATCATCTCCTTAACACCTTCAAATGTCCTCTGATTCCACCAGGTATCATTTTTGAGATAGATTCTAGAGTATTTCATACTCTACAACCACATCATTGTCCATTAAATGCATTAATCAGTAACTATGAAGGAGCTAGTTCTATCTATCCAGGGATCAAACAAATTGAAATCCAGCTGGGTAAATTTTTGAACATTAATAGCTGGCTAACTGAGGACCAAGAAACCAAATTGTTTGCAGTCTTACAAAAACATGTTCAAGCTTTTGCATGGAACTATAAAGACATGACAGGCATTCATCCTGAGGTATGTACACATAGGATATACATAGAAAATGTAAAACCAGTAAGGCAACCTCAGAGACGCTTGAATCCTGCTCTAAAGGAAATTGTGAAAGAGGAAATTGAAAAACTCTTAGATGTTGGATTCATTTATCCAATTTCAGACAGTAAGTGGGTTTCACCACTGGTCATTGTTCCAAAGAAAAATGGTAAAATGAGAGTATGTGTGGATTATAGGGAGTTAAATAAGGCCACACATAAGGATCATTTCCCATTACCATTCATAGACCAAGTATTGGATACCCTTACTGGAAAGAAATTTTTTTGTTTTCTTGATGGTTTCAACGGGTATAACCAGATACAAGTTGCGCCAGAAGATCAAGAAAAGACTACCTTTACATGTCCTTGGGGAACCTTTGCTTACAGGGTTTTACCCTTTGGTTTATGTAATGCTCCAACAACATTTCAGAGAGCTGTTTTAGCAATTTTTTCTGATTTAACCAATGAAAGTGTTGAAATTTATATGGATGATTTCACGGTATTTGGAAATAGTTTTGAATATGCATTAGAACAACTTGAAAAAGTACTGATTCACTGTGAAACATACCACCTCTCTCTGAATCTTGAGAAATGCTTCTTAATGATGGAGGAAGGAATTGTTCTTGGACATCATATCTCTTCTTATGGAATCAAGGTTGATCCTAAGAAGGTTGAAGTCATCAAAAACCTCCCTCCTCCACAAACTCAAACTGATGTACGCAGTTTCTTAGGGCACATTGGTTTTTATCGCAGATTCATTGCTAATTTTAGTACCATAGCAAATCCTATGTTTGCCTTACTCATGAAAGATTCTGAATTTGTTTGGTCTTCTGAATGTCAAAATTCTTTTGAAGACTTAAAGGAAAAGTTAACCACTCCACCTGTACTAAGAGGTCCTAATTGGGAGTTACCTTTTCATATTCAAACTGATGCTTCCAATACTGCTATTGGAGCTGTGTTAGGACAGATTGAAAATGGGGAACATTATGCTATTTATTATATCAGTAAAAACTTGACAGGAGCTGAGAAAAACTACACTACCACTGAAAAAGAATTCTTGGCTGTAATCTATGCTATTAACAAATTTCGACACTATATCACAGGGTACCAAGTATTCATCCATACGGATCATACTGCAATCAAATATTTGATGAATAAACCATTGGTTAGTGCAAGAATTATTCGTTGGTTGATTCTATTGCAGGAATTTGATGTTACCATAGTAAACAAGCCTGGGAAATCTAATGTAGTCACAGATTTCTTGTCAAGAATACCAAATGCAGATACAGGAGAAGTGGTGGAAGATACCTTTCCAGATGAAAAGTTGTTTGTTGTCTCTGTACAATCTCCATGGTTTGCAGACATAGCTAATTACTTAGCTACAGGGAAGATTCCTCTTCACTTTACCCCTAAACAAAAGAAACAGTTAATCAAGCAAAGTTCTTCTTTTCAATGGATAGAGGGATTACTGTTTAAATGCAGTCCTGATCATGTTTTACGTAGGTGTATCCACCAGGATGAAGTATATGATATCCTACGAGCATGCCATGATGAACCATCAGGAGGGCATTATTCAATCAAAAGCACTATTCGCAAAATCTTGGGAACCGGATATTATTGGCCATCTTTGCATAAAGATGTAAAGAGGTACATTAGACATTGTGATGCTTGCCAGAGAATGGGAAAACCTACCTTTACTAATGAAATGCCATTACAACCTCAAATAGGAATAGAACCATTTGAAATATGGGGTTTAGATTTCGTAGGACCCATTAATCCTCCTTCCCAAGGCAAAGTGCATATCTTGGTATGTACTGATTATGTTACCAAATGGGTAGAAGCTCATGCCTTTAAGCATGCTAGAGAAGAAAAAGTTGCTGATTTTCTGTATTCATAGATTTTTCTACATTTTGGAGCCCCACAATCCATCACCACAGATCACGGACCCCAATTTACTTCCAAAATTATTGAAGCCTTCACTCACCTCTATCAAGTCAAACACAGAAAATCCTCACCTTATCATCCACAAGCCAATGGCCAAGTTGAAGTGACCAATAGGGAATTAGAACGAATTCTGACCAAAACCGTAGCAGTCCATAAAAGAAATTGGTTGGACAAGTTACCAGAAGCTATTTGGGCTTATAATACCACTTGGAAATCTACCACTGGATTTACGCCCTATGAATTGGTTTATGGAAAAAAATCGCTTTTGCCTATTGAGTTTGAATTACTAACTCTTCGAACTGCTTTGGAAGTAGGTATTGATCTGTCACAGGCACAAGAAGATCGTATTCTGCAACTTGATGCATTGGATGAACTGTGCATGGATGCACTACATCAGACAGAGATAATCCAAGCACAACGAAAGATGTGGCATGATAGTCACATAAAGCAGCAAAAATTTTAGCAAGGTGATTGGGCCTTGTTGTTTGATTCACAATACAAGGATTTCCCTGGAAAGTTGCAGACCAGATGGCTTGGACCATACCAAATTGAGGAAGTGTTTGACAATGGAGTTGTTCATCTTACACCTATTGATGACTCACAATGCAAGTTGGTGGTGAATGGACATCGTCTTCGTATGTACCACAAACCATACAACAGGGAAGAATTTCTCAAGCAAGTGGAAAATTTGGATGTACACATTTGGGAAGAAAACACTTCTTCCATACCAAATTCAGCAGATTGACACAAGATTTGTAAAAAAAAAAAATAAAATAAAAATAAAAATAAAAAATAAATAAAAATTCAGGAAGTGAAAACCTCTTTGAGGCACTCCTGAGTTGGGTTTACATGAAAACCGGTTTTCCGGCATGTTTACCTAGTTGGTTTCACTATCATTGTTCGGTCTTGTCTCATGACCGTTGTTTCATCTATTTTCAGATTGCACCTACCTTAGTTCAAAGATTGATTAGCTGGAAATCTCAGCAGGAGCACCTCGAAATGTAGATAAAATGGTTATAATAGGTATGTGTCTTTTTCATTCTCTGAATAATGTAAATCATTAGTATATAGTGTATATATCCTTGATTAGTATAAAAGCATATAAAAAGGGGGAATCAAAAATGGAAAGTCCTTGTCAGTAATGCCTCTGCCTAATTCTGCTCTAGAATGAAAAAAAATAGAAGTGCGCTGGAATAGGGAAGCGCAGGAATAACTTGTTATATTCCAAAGCGCAAGAATAAATTGTTTATATTCCAGAGCATAGGAATGATTTATCAAGCGCAGGAATAAGTTGTTTATGTTTTAGGTGCAGGAACAAGCTGTGTATAAATGCTAAAATGATTGATTAAGCGTAGGAATAAATCACTAAGCGTAGGAATGAAATTATGTGTAAAAACTTTTTACGACACGTGGCCTACGGTGAGTTAATTGGTTTAGAAGGAAAAAGACAGGTCACCGACTCAAGGTTGCATGTGACAGCTGGCATCCATAACAAAAATGAGCGAAATTAAGGGTGGTAACTTCACGTGCGCTGCCACGTCACCTGCCCTGATTACTTTGCAAGTTTCGAAGTAGTTCTTGTGTTGCTATTATTCCTGCTACGGCGATTAAAACCCTAAATCAGACACACGCTCGTATTGTCCACCAATTTACAGAAATTACAGAATAGAAGGCAGGAAATTACACCATGGGGGGAAAGAAAATCAGAGCTGAACCTAAAAATATTAGCTACCTGGAAAGTGATCCTGCATCTCTGCAAATATTCACTGATGGAGGATTTCTGCCATTCCTACAAAAATTTGATGGCTATTCCGAGGGCTTGGCGGTAGAATTCGCACGCACCTTCCGCAACAATCGAGTGCACATTAACGGGATGACCATCCAGGTAACTCTCGAAATACTCAGCCAAATCATTGAATTACCCCTTCAGGGTTTGCAGATTGTAAAAACTGGGAGAAATATTTTAGTTGACCTAGTTAATCAGTTTAAGGAAGAAGGGGATGGAGAAATTGAATTCTTGATGCATAGAAATGTTTGTAAGGGGGTAAAAAGACCTAGTTTACCATTCCCTTGGAATGAAGTTGCAATGTGGGTTATGAGATACATCACTTGTGATGGCCAATTTCCTGTTGTATCTGGCCCACACCTTCGTATCCTCAACCATCTGCGCCATGGAGCAGTCAAACCAGAATGTAGGGTCAATATGCCCTTATATCTTTATCAGGAGTTAAAGGCTATGGCCCTAAAATACCAAGCAAGGAAGGGAAGCCCTAAGCACCATGGGCTCATCAAATTGATTTTCCAATATCACTTTAGGGGCAACCCTAGGAATTTTGACCGCTTCTTCGCTCCTTGGGCAGAAACAAATGACTCTAACCCTGCATCAGAGGAAGAAGAAGCAGAGGAAGAATCTGAAGAAAACCCTAGTCCAGAACCCTCTGAAATCAGAATTTCTCCTTCTCCAGATGGTCCCCCATCTTCATGAACTAGGAAACAACAAGCATCCACATCTGGTTCCCAGTTAAAAAGAAAAAGGGTAACATTTGTAGATACTGTACAACCCAACGGAGAAATTGGGAGTTCAAGTGAACATGCACCTGCTCTGGAATCAATAGAAGAACCTGTATCTACTCCTGAATCAATAGCAACATCTGTAGTTGCTCCAGAACATCCAAAAACTGCACCTGCTAAGAAGTATCCAGGGTCTACAGGGTTAAGAAGGTCTGCTAGACTTCAAAAAACTAAAACCCTGCCAGAAAAACTAATAGATATCACAGACCCAATCTGTTTATCAAGTGAAGGAGAAGTTAGGACAGAGGATGCACAGGAACAAAATGTTGAAATAGAAATGACAGACACAGGGATACAGACAATGGAACTGGATACAACTATGGAAGAAACTCCAATAAGCCCTGTACGTCCATTAGTTGATTATACTGACTCTGATCCTGAGGAGCAGCTAAAATTTGATTCTGAACCAGTTGAGGATGATGTGCATGTTTTAATGCATGCTGATTCTGAGCAATATTCTGAGTCTGAGTCTGAAGAGGAAATCGATATCCACACTCAATTGCATGTTGCAAAGAGTGTTATTAAAACCTAGACCCATTGGATTGAGCAGGCTGAAGAGACCATAAAACAAAAGGATCAACAAATTTCTCTGCTTCAGCAGAAAATTCAAGATTTGCAGAACCAATTGTCTCAACTGGAATATCAATCTACAGAGTTACCAGAAGCATCACCTGATGAATGGGCACAGATCCTCTTGGATTTAGCTGAACATTCTGAAGCTAACATAGCACCTGCACAAAGATCACCTATCAGAGAGGAAGCAGGAATAGCAATATCTGATGATGTGATTCAACATGAGAGTCCATCAAGAATTCTGCTGACAAATGATACTGCACTTCAGCAGGAAACACAGACACCTTCTATGGAGGAACAAGAGGTTGCAACACAAGATCAGGTATCCACACTCTCTCCTCTCATTTCTATTACAACAGAACAAGGAACACAAATAGATTTTCCAGTTGTAATACCAACTGTGGAAGTTGGTGTACAAGTAAATATAGTGGCACAAATGCAACCCATTGTAAGACCCCCAGACATAGTGCCTTTAACTAGGTACAATGAAGACCTAGCATATTGGATGACTCAGTGTCATCAGTTAGAGGGAAAGGTTGCCACTTTAAACTCTGAAACAACTAAATTAGCAGAGAAGGAAACAGAGGTTAATAGGTTAAAAGCACAGGTGCAGGATGTATGCCAGATTGCAGAATATGCAATACAGTGCAGAAGACCACCTAGGTTTTATAGCCTCCTACTCAAGGAGAGATACCTTCACTGGCAAATCATGAGACTTGCTTCTGAGCTGCCTCATCAGTTGAACACTCCTAAAGAATTCATAGAGGCATTTATGCAGAGTCCAACAGAGCAACAAAACCTGTTATGTGAGTTATTTTTGCATAATTTCTTTTTGCCAATAGAAAGTATGTTTCTGCCTCATATTTATACAGGTGACTTACAGCTTAGAGCCTTCATGTCCACTCTACAAAATCAGATTTATTGGGACACAGAAAAGAAGTTAACTAAGGAATTGGAATCACAAGCTGTTTTACTTATCAGACCTGCTCCCCTGAATCACAGGGATTGTACAAATGTTCATTATACCTTCATGAGGGATATCAGAATGAAACAACTCTATCTAGGGAACCTTCAGAAATGTATAATCCAGTTTCAAAATTTTTGTGCAGATTTCTTTGATGATGTTGTGGCAGCCTGTAAAAATAGATGGGGTGAGTTATCTATCTCTCTACAGAAAAGAGAGCCAATTTCTCCCACTAATTTGTTATGGTCAAGGAGAAGGGCAGAAGGCATTGTCCAAATTATCTCAGAAATCAAGGAGCTTTGGATAGGTCTGAGATATAGGATGCCCATAATTATCACTCCTGTCCCCTACTTCTTTGATACTGACCCACAGCTTGATATGCACTTCCAACAGTGGTTTCAGTCCATCAAAGCAGTCAGTGGATTCTATAAAATTGGTGGCGCATTACTCAAATTTCATGAAAGATGTCTAGACCTGGATCTATGTGCCGTTGTCGTTGTACAAAATGCATGAGGGCATGCATTACCATAAGTTGGGGGGGAATGATGAGGCCAGGAATTGCCTCATCCATGAACACTCTTTGATACATTTTAAACTATTTGACTTACCCTTTTTACTATGATTTTATGTTAATTATGGGAAAAATGCATTATATAATGATGTTTGCAAATTCTGAAATGACAAAGTGCATATACTCTGTTTTACTATTTTTACTACAATTTCACCTATTTTTTAGTTAATTAATCAGTAGTATTATAGCAATTCAGACCTTGTTGAATATCTGATGCTTAGTAATATTGTGTTCCTCTGTTTAAACTAATTCAAATGGAAAAAGGTGCCAAGAATTTGTCCACTGTAGCTGACTATGCAGAAAAATAGGTTATAACTGTGACAGTTCCAGCCAGTTGTACATATACAACAGGGCTTGGAATCAGTCACTCCAGCACATGCCACCAATGCAGAAGGGTGTGCAAGAGAGAGGAAAAGTCAACACGTTACTCCCTACGCGTTTGGAGCATAGATCAGCAAGAAATGGTCACCTGCCTGTTGTTCCAGAGCAGTGCAGGAATAAGCGACGCAGGAATAGGGAATAGCGCAGGAACAACCGAAAGTGGTCAAAAAGTGATAAATCAGTGGAGGAAATTATTGGAAATTGACCAGGAGGTTGTCCCAACTCATCTTAACATGATTTCCTCAACAAATGCAGCCCAACAATGATGAATGGATAAAGTTTTGACAAAGCAAATTTTTGCATTCTAGGAAACAATTATGCAATCAGTTGTAAATCCCTACAAAGCAGTAACCAAGCATATCAGCATTATATTATAAATAATAAAGCTCCCAGATGGTTGAATATATAGATATATAGATAGATAGGCAATAGAATACCGAAATTAGCATAGAGTGAAGTTTCTTTGTAGCAGAACAGTAATTTGCAGGTTTTTCTTGCATTACTGTAATGCAGTTTCAGATTGAATAAAAAGGTGCAATCTTCAGATATCAATTGGCATTTTGAGGTTGATGATTAGCATCTAGATTTTCTTAGCATAACTTCTCACCTTCTTCTGGTTCTGGAAGCAAGGGCCACTTGCAGGCCAGAGGAAGGCAATTTCTGACAGAATTTCTTGTTGATTTCTTGCTACAGCAGGTTAGCAGAATTCTACCAGTTTTCCATTTCTTTAGTAGTTTTCAACACAGTTTTCAGCCTTTGACAACATTTTCTGCATTTCACAACAATTTCTAGATATTTTGTCATTTTGCGAATTGTTGATTTAATTTTGCATTTCACAGCAATTTCCAGATATCTTGTCATTTTGCAATTTGGCAGTTTTTGTTGATTCAGTTTTGCAGTAGTTAAAATTCTATTTTGACATTCTCCAGTTGATTTACTTTCATGCAAGAGTGTGTGTGTTTTCAATTCTGCAATTTACTTTTCTGTCACTCTCAATTTAGCAACATTTCATTTTCTGTCATTTTCAGATTCTGCAATTTTATTTCTGCAAAGGTAAATAGGAGTTAATTTCAATTCTTAGGAGTTAGAGGTCACAACAAAACCCCCAAATGCTAACTGATCCATCAATAAAACCTGTTCTTGGATAAACTGAACCTGCAACTGTGACACTTCCTATCGTATACAGCCTCTGGACACCGCCCTGGATTGACATACATAATTATTAAATGATGAATGATCAACGACCCTCATCATCTCTAACAATTCTCTTTATGCTTCTATGAGATTGAGTTGAGAAAGTGATTGAGTATTGAGTATAGAACATATTGAGTCTCTAACAATTATCTTTATGCTTCTATGAGATTGAGTTGAGAAAGTTATTGAGCATTGAGTATAGAACATATTGAGTCTCTAACAATTATCTTTATGATTCTATGAGATTGGACAAGTTCTATGTGGACTTGTTAAGCTGATTTGAGGCAAGTCTTTGAGAAGGCTTGTGGACTATTTTTGTGTGAGCTTTTGTGGAAGCTTGCAATGCATATTTGAGTAAGTCCTAGAGAGGACTTATTGAGCAGATTTGGACAAGTTCTGTATGAGCTTGTTGAGCAGATTTGGACAAGTTTTGTGTGATATTTTTTAGTATATTTGGACAGGTTGTGTGGACCTATTGAGCAGATTTGATCAGGTTCTATGTGGACCTATTGAGTAGATTTGAGCAGGTTCTATGTGGACCTGTTGAGCATATTTGAGCAGGTTTTGAGTGGACCTGTTGAGTAGATTTGAGCAGGTTCTGAGTGGACCTGTTGAGCAGATTTGAGCAGGTTCTAAGTGGACCTATTGAGCAGATTTGAGCAGGTTTTGAGTGGACTTGTTGAGAAGATTTGAGCAAGTTCTAAGTGGACCTATTGAGTAGATTTGAGAAGGTTCTAAGTGAACCTATTGAGCAAAGCTTTGGAGGTGACAGAGTAGAGAGGACAGAGTCTCCAGTGGATAGAGATCCATCAGCCAGGACATTGAGGATAGGTCTTCTGAGTGAGGACAAGAGTCTTCAAGTGGAGAGATATCCATAGTTAGTGTAGTGGAGGTAGTGTCTTCTAGAGGATCACCAGCCAGAGCAGAGGAGAAGGATTTCTCCTGTGGATAGAGATCCACAAACCAGATTTAGGGGATCAACATCTCCTTTGGATAGAGGTCCATAAACATTGTAATTGGGAAGGATTCCCAAAATATTATTTGAGAAATATTTAGAAGAAATATTTTCTCTGTGGAGGTAGCCCACATTGGGTGAACCACGTTAAATCTGTGTCTCTATTGTGTATGGTGTTTTGTGCATTACTTTGATTACTGCTATTGATAATGCTATCTATACACTTCATAATATTGATTTGAAAAGAAAAGTAAAAAGTGGTCTTATATTGTTCACCCCCCTCTTAGTATAATTTTGTGTTCTTCAATTGGTATCAGAGTGGGTTCCTTCAGAAGAGTTTGACAACTTGAAGGAAAAGCGGTCTAAGAACACAATGGATCAAAAGGATCAAAAGGAAGGGTCCATTAATAATGCAGTACCAGTATTTGATGGAAGTGACTTCTTGTATTGGTGTGTGTTGATGAGATTTCACCTGATGGCACTTGGTAATGAATTTTGGGATGCAGTGGAATTTGGATATGATTCAGCAGTCAATCCTCCTACAGATAAGGAAGGTAAGCTTCTAATGCATGCAAATTCAAGAGCTATAAATGCAATTATAAAAGGATTGAGAAGATCATAATCTATGAAGGTTATGGATTATAAAACAACAAAATATATGTGGGAACTATTGCATACCATATATGAAGGAGATAAAAGTGTCAGGAAAGCTAAAATCAAAAATCTCAAAGGAGAATTTGAGAACCTAAGAATGCGAGATGATGAAAACATTCATGACTATCTCAACAAGGTTGATGAACTTATACATGATATGAAAGGTCTTGGAATGAAGATTGATGAATCTAATGCTTGTGATAAGATCTTGAGAACTCTTCCAAAAAGGTACAGTGAAAAGGTCTCTACTATAGAAACATCAATTGATAGTGATGGTCTAACAAGAAATGCTTTGCTTGGCATGCTCACAACTTTTGAGATAAGAACAAAAGATCATATTCCTCCAAAAGAAGTTGCATTCAAAGTGAACAAAAAGATAAAGGGTAAGAAGTCAGAATCAAGCAGTGAGTCTTCCAGTGATGAAGAAGCAAATTATGGTAGAAGAGATAAAGGTTCCAGAAGACCCATAGATCTAAGATCTGTTAAGTTTTTTAATTATGGAAAGTATGGACATTATGCAATAGAGTGCAAAGAGCCAAAGAGCAAAAATGATGAAGAAAAATAGGATCACAGGTACAGGGAATCAGAAAGACACAGATACCAGAAGAAAATCAAGGATGGACAAAACAGACAAGGAAAGAAGTTCTTCCAAAGGCAAAAGAGAAGCTACTATGCGGATAATGCAAGTAAGTACTCAAATGATAGTGATGCTAGTTTTTCAGACAATGATAGAGATGAAGTCCTATTTATGGTTGAAGAGAAAGATCTAGTTAAGAAAAGGACTCTAGTTATTCTCAAGTGTTTTAGATGTGGTAAATTTGGACATCTTGAAGATGATTGTACAAGGGATGGTTATAGTTTCAGTGATGATTATTTTGAAGATGCACTTGATAGACCAGATGAAAATATTCTTATGGCATTAGAAGAAGTGAGTGATCCTATAGAAGACAAGCCAAAAGAAAGAAATGATATGGACAAAGGCAAAAAAATAGAGGATTATTCAGCAAAGAATGGTTATGATCTCAAGGGAGAACTTATCTATGCCCTTGACATAGTAAAGAAGGTAAGAAAGCAACACTCTAAGCTTGAAAGTCAATTTCAAGAATGTGATGAAGAAATATTATTGCTCATAGAGGATTTAGAAAAATCAAAGGCTAAGGCAAGCAAGTTCAAAGATAAGTTAGAAGCAAATATCTTGGAATGTGAGAAGCTAGCACAAGAAGTGGCTCTACTAAAGGAAGATGTAGAAGACTCCAAGAATAAGCTATACAAGTATGTAAACAATGCAAAGAGTGTGGATAAAATAGTCAAGATACAAAGAAGAGCAACAAACAAGACAAGTCTTGGTTCTAAATAGGTTCAAAATAAAAAGGAAGAAGAGTCTACTTCAAGTATTGAAGAAGAAGAAACTTCAGAAGAAGATACATCAGAAGAAGATAGTGTAAGTGGGAGTGAGACATCAGAGGATGAGTTGGACAACAAAGAGTTCAACAAATATAGGAACAATGCACAGAGAAGATACAAATGGAACAACAATCAGAATAGGAGACCAATGAGGTCAAGACAAGGAAGCTTCAATGGAAGATGTTTTTCATGTCACGAGTTTGGGCACATGGCTTCACAGTGTAGGACACATGAAAGATAGAAATATGGAAAAGGACAACTTTTCCAAGGGTATTGCTATTCATGTAATGAGTTTGGTCACAAGGCAATGAATTGCAAGATTCATGACAGAAGAGGATATGGCTTCACTAGGAGAAATCCTAAGACAGTTGCACCTCCAAGGAATAATAACATTAAGTGTTATAAGTGCAATAATGATGGTCACACAACAAGATGGTGTAGAGAAAATATTCCAAAAATAGGCATGAACAGGAACAAGAATATGAACAAAAACATGAACATGAACATGAAAAAGAATATGAACAGGAAAAGGAACATGAATAGGAACAAGAGCATGGATGAGAATAGGAACAAGAACATGAATAGGAACATGGATGAGAACAAGAATAAGAAAAAAATATGAACATGGATGAGAACAAAAACAAGAACATGAACATGAATGATGACAGGAACATGGATGATGACTTGGAAAGAAACAGTTAGAGGATTCAGAAAACTTAGAAAATAAGAGAAAAAGATAAAGGTAAAGAATAGTGCTTTCGGGGAGTAGAAATACTCCCACCCCAGAATTAACCACCTCATGTGGAGGTGGGGGAGGGGCTAAGCTAAGAGGCTCATTCTTAGCCCCGAGCCCCAAAGGTGACCCTTTGCCATTGATGTCAAAGGGGGAGAGATTTGTGTATATTGGGGAGAGATTTGATATGGGGAGAGATTTGATATTTGAGAGAGCATTGAGCCAGGGGGAGCAATGTCCCAGGGGAGCATAATAAAAAGAAAGGTCAGGTTTTAGTAAAAGGATATGGGTTGCCATTAATGACAAAGGGGGAGATTGTTGGATATTTTGAGTCCCTAAGTCAAAGTTGTCATTGATGTCACCATTGATGCCACCATATGGAGTCATCATTAATACCAAATATTTCAGCAGGAAATAAAGGCGACAAATATGGTCATTTGATATTCAACAAGAAGGTAGAAGTTTGAGTGAAATAGTGCAAAATACGGAAGTTAAAAAGGAGTTATAATATTTATTTTATAAACTATTTAAATTCATGATGAATTTAAATTTTATAGACCATTGGTTGAGTGAAGTACTTTGAGTTTATTCTTCAAGGCTTTTTTAATTGAGAGTTGTGATTAAAACCTTGTTTTATTAGCATTGTTGTTGAAGCCAATGGGTTATGCAAAGAACTTGAACTTGAGTTAGAAAAGAACATGAATATCATTGTTATGTGAGATTTGTTGTTGAGCATTGTTGGAAATATTTTGAGTTGGGAGATACATGCTTGGACTAGGGTTTGTGAGAAAGGGTTGTTTCTTGAAGTGATTGGTTGAGTATATTTGATTGAGCCTAGTCAAGTGGATGCATGAAGTGGTTGTTCAAGTTCCACAAAAAAAACTATTCTATATTTTGATTTGAGTTGAGATTGATCTTTGAGAATAGAACATATTGAGTCTCTAACAATTCTCTTTATGCTTCTATGAGATTGAGTTGAGAAAGTGATTGAGCATTAAGGATAGAACATATTGAGTCTCTAAAAATTCTCTTTATGTTTCTATGCATAGTTGAGTTGAGAGTGATTGAGTCATTGAGTATAGAATATATTGAGTCTCTAACAATTCTCTTTATGCTTCTATGAGATTGAGTTGAGAAAGTGATTGAGCATTGAGTATAGAACATATTGAGTCTCTAACAATTCTCTTTATGATTCTATGAGATTGGACAAGTTTTGTGTGGACTTGTTAAGCTGATTTGAGGCAAGTCTTTGAGAAGGCTTGTGGACTATTTTTGTGTGAGCTTTTGTGGAAGCTTGCAAATGCAGATTTGAGCAAGTCCTAGAGAGGACTTATTGAGCAGATTTGGACAAGTTCTGTGTGAGCTTGTTGAGCAGATTTGGACAAGTTTTGAGTGAGCTTGTTGAGCAGATTTGAGAAGGTTCTTAGTGGACCTATTGAGAATATTTGAGTAGGTTCTGAGTGGACCTGTTGAGCAGATTTGAGCAGGTTCTGAGTGGACCTATTGAGCAGATTTGAGTAGGTTCTGAGTGGACCTGTTGAGCAGATTTGAGCAGGTTCTGAGTGGACCTGTTGAGCAGATTTGAGCAGGTTCTGAGTGGACCTATTGAGCATATTTGAGAAGGTTCTGAGTGAACCTATTGAGGGGGCCCTTTGTTTGAGATAGAGCTTTAGAGGTGATAGAGTAGAGAGGACAGAGTCTCTAGTGGATAGAGATCCATCAGCTAGGACATTGAGGACAGGTCTTCTGAGTGAGGACAAGAGTCTTCAAGTGGAGAGAGATCCACAGTCAGTGTAGTGGAGGCAGTGTCTTCTAGAGGATCACCAACCAGAGCAGAGGAGAAGGAGTTCTCCTGTGGATAGAGATCCACAAACCAGATTTAGGGGATCAACATCTCCTTTGGATAGAGGTCCATAAACATTGTAATTGGGAAGGATTCCCAAAATATTATTTGAGAAATATTTAGAAGAAATATTTTCTTTATGGAGGTAGCCCACATTGGGTGAACCACGTTAAATTTGTGTCTCTATTGTGTATGGTGTTTTGTGCATTACTTTGATTACTGCTATTGATACTGCTATCTATACACTGCATAATATTGATTTGAAAAGAAAAGTAAAAAGTGGTCTTATATTGTTCACCCCCCCTCTCAGTATAAGCTTGTGTTTTTCAATTAGTATCAGAGTGGGTTCCTTCAGAAGAGTTTGACAACTTGAAGGAAAAGCGGTCTAAGAACACAATGGATCAAAAGGATCAAAATGATGGGTCCATCAATAATGCAATACCAATATTTGATAGAAGTGACTTCTTGTATTGGTGTGTGTTGATGAGATTTCACCTGATGGCACTTGGAAATGAAGTTTGGGATGTAGTGGAATTTGGATATGATTCAACAATCAATCCTCCTACATATAAGGAAGGTAAGCTTCTAATGCATGCAAATTCAAGAGCTATGAATGCAATTATAAAAGGATTGCAAAGATCAGAATCTATGAAGGTTATGGATTGTAAAACAACAAAAGATATGTGGGAACTATTGCATACCATATATGAAGGAGATAAAAGTGTCAGGAAAGCTAAAATCAGAAATCTCAAAGGAGAATTTGAGAACCTAAGAATGTGGGATGATGAAAATATTTGTGACTATCTCAACAAGGTTGATGAACTTATACATGAGATGAAAGGTCTTGGAATGAAGATTGATGAATTTGATGCTTGTGATAAGATCTTGAGAACTCTTCCAAAAAGGTATAGTGAAAAGGTCTCTACTATAGAAACATCAATTGATAGTGATGGTCTAACAAGAAATGCTTTGCTTGGCATGCTTACAACTTTTGAGATAAGAACAAAAGATCCTATTCCTCCGAAAGAAGTTGCATTCAAAGTGAACAAAAATATAAAGGGTAAGAATTCAGAATCAAGCAATGAGTCTTCTAGTGATGAAGAAGCAAATTATGGTAGAAGAGATAAAGGTTCTAGAAGACCCATAGATCTAAGATCTATTAAGTGTTTTAATTGTGGAAAGTATGGACATTATGCAACAGAGTGCAAAGAGCCAAAGAGCAACAATGATGAAGAAAAATAGGATCACAGGTACAGGGAATCAAAAGACATAGATACCATAAGAAAAGCAAGGATGGACAAAATAGACAAGGAAAGAAGTTCTTCCAAAGGCAAAAGAGAAGCTACTATGCGGATAATGCAAGTAATTACTCAAATGATAATGATGCTAGTTTTTTAGACAATGATAGAGATGAAGTCCTATTTATGGTTGAAGAGAAAGATCCAGTTAAGAAAAGGACTCCAGTTATTCTCAAGTGTTTTAGATGTGGTAAATTTGGACATCTTGAAGATGATTGTACAAGGGATGGTTATAGTTTCAGTGATGATGATTTTGAAGATGCACTTGATAGACCAGATGAAAATCTTCTTATGGCATTAGAAGAAGAAGTGAGTGATCCTATAGAAGACAAGCCAAAAGAAAGAAATGATATGGACAAAGGCAAACAAATAGAGGATTATTTAGTAGAGAATGGTTATGATCTCAAGGGAGAACTTATCTATGCCCTTGACACTGTAAAGAAGGTAAGAAAGCAACACTCTAAGCTTGAAAGTCAATTTCAAGAATGTGATGAAGAAAGATTATTGCTCATAGAGGATTTAGAAAAATCAAAGGCTAAGGCAAGCAAGTTCAAAGATAAGTTAGAAGCAAAGATCTTGGAATGTGAGAAGCTAGCACAAGAAGTGGCTCTACTAAAGGAAGATGTAGAATACTCCAAGAATAAGCTATACAAGTATGTAAATAGTGCAAAGAGTGTGGATAAAATAGTCAAGATACAAAGAAGAGCAACAAACAAGATAGGTCTTGGTTCTAAAAAAGTTCAAAATAAAAGGGAAGAAGAGTCTACTTCAAGTATTGAAGAAGAAGAAACTTCAGAAGAAGATACATTAGAAGAAGACAATGTAAGTGGGAGTGAGACATCAGAGGATGAGTTGGACAACAAAGAGTTCAACAAAGATATGAACAATGCACAGAGAAGATACAGATGGAACAACAATTAGAATAGTAGACCAATGAGGTCAAGACAAGGAAGCTTCAATGGAAGATGTTTTTCATGTCATAGGTTTGGGCACATGGCTTCACAGTGTAGGACACATGAAATATAGGAATATGGAAAAGGACAACTTTTCCAAGGGTATTGCTATTCATGTAATGAGTTTGGTCACAAGGCAATGAATTGCAAGATTCATGACATAAGAGGATATGGCTTCACTAGGAGAAATCCTAAGACAGTTGCACCTCCAAGGAATAATAACATTGTGTTATAAGTGCAATAATGATGGTCACACAACAAGATGGTGTAGAGCAAATATTCCAAAAATAGGCATGAAAAGGAACAGGAATATGAACAGAAATAGGATCATGAATAGGAACAGGAATATGAACAGGAAATGGAACATGAATAGGAACAGGAGCATGGATGAGAACAAGAACAAGAACATGAACAGGAACATGGATGAGAATAGGAACAATAACTAGAACAGGAACATGGATGATAACAAGAACATAAATAGCAACATGAATGATGACAGGAATAGGGATGATGACTTGGAAAGAAACAGTCAGAGGATTCAAAAAACTCAAAAAATAAGAGAAAAATATAAAGGTAAAGAACAGTGCTTTTGGGGAGTAGAAATACTCCCACCCCAGAATTAACCACCTCATGTGGAGGTGGGGGAGGGGCTAAGCTAAGAGGCTCATTCTTAGCCTCGAGCCCCAAAGGTGACCCTTTGCCATTGATGTCAAAGGGGGAGATATTTGTGTATATTGGGGAGAGATTTGATATTTGAGAGAGCATTGAGCCAGGGGGAGCAATGTCCCAAGGGGAGTAGAAGAAAAATAAAGGTCAGGTTTTAGTAAAAGGATATGGGTTGCCATCAATGACAAAGGGGGAGATTGTTGGACATTTTGAGTCCCTAAGTCAAAGTTGTCATTGATGTCACCATTGATGCCACCATATGGAGTCATCATTAATACCAAAGATTTTAGCAGGAAATAAAGGTGACAAAGATGGTCATTTTATATTCAGCAAGAAGGCAAAATTTCGAGTGAAATAGTGCAAAAGACAGAAGTTAAAAAGGAGTTATAATATTTATTTTATAAATTATTTAAATTCAAGATGAATTTAAATTTTATAAATAAATATTAAAAGGTACTTTATCAAAGGTGAAATATTATAATGGTTAGAAGTGCCATGGTGAAAACCCAAAATAAAATATTTGTAATTTTCATTACAATATTTTATATTGCAAAAGTGGGTTTATAAAGTCTAAAAATATTTTAATAAACCCAAAGGTTGGGTTTAAAGGTTTAAGACCAAAGAATATTTTAATAAATCCAAAGGTTGGATTTAAAGTTTTAAACAAGGCAAAGTTTATCTCCGTCGATGTCATAGAAGCCAAAGGGAAGCATCGACATTTTTGATTTAATGGAAATGCATATAAATACCATGCCCAAAGTTGATTTTCGAATTATCCTTGCTCGAACTGGAAAGAGAAAGCATACGAATTAAATGCAGAGCTCATGAGATAGAATTGCAGATTTGTAAGGGCAACTACTCTTCAAGAAAAGGTATGGTCAAAATTCTTCTTTGTTGA
Source organism: Wollemia nobilis (assembly GCA_028583015.1). NCBI lineage: Eukaryota > Viridiplantae > Streptophyta > Pinopsida > Araucariales > Araucariaceae > Wollemia > Wollemia nobilis. The sequence continues at coordinate 536,745 of JAQPPZ010000243.1, read as the reverse complement.
GTTAGGTGATTGGCTTGATTGAAAATTAAGTTTGGAGTGAAAAAGGATTTGATGAGGGTTTCCTTTTTGAAAGTGGTTGAGTTAATGCTTCAAGGTTTATTGGATTGAGAGTTGTGATTAAACCTTGTTTGATAAGCATTATTTTTTAGACCATTGATTGAGTGAAGTACTTTGAGGTTATGCTTCAAGGCTTTCTGAATTGAGAGTTGTGATTAAAACCTTGTTTTATTAGCATTGTTGTTGAAGCCAATGGGTTATGCAAAGAACTTGAATTAGAAAAGAACATGAGTATCATTGTTATGTGAGATTTGTTGTTGAGCATTGTTGGAAACATTTTGAGTTGGGAGATACATGCTTGGACTAGGGTTTGTGAGAAAGGGTTGTTTCTTGAAGTGATTGGTTGAGTAGAGTTGACTGAACCTAGTCAAGTGGATGCATGTAGTGGTTGTTCAAGTTCCATAAAACAAATTATTCTATATTCTGATTTGAGTTGAGATTGAGCTTTGAGAATAGAACATATTGAGTCTCTAACAATTCTCTTTATGCTTCTAAGAGATTGAGTTGAGAAAGTGATTGAGCATTGAGTATAGAACATATTGAGTCTCTAACAATTCTCTTTATGCTTCTATGAGATTGAGTTGAGAGTATTGAGTATAGAACATATTGAGTCTCTAACAATTCTCTTTATGCTTCTATGATATTGAGTTGAGAAAGTGATTGAGCATTGAGTATAGAACATATTGAGTCTCTAACAATTCTCTTTATGATTATATGAGATTGGACAAGTTCTATGTGGACTTGTTAAGCTGATTTGAGGCAAGTCTTTGAGAAGGCTTGTGGACTATTTTTGTGTGAGCTTTTGCGAAAGCTTGCAATGCAGATATGAGCAAGTCCTAGAGAGGACTTATTGAGCATATTTGGACAAGTTATGTGTGGGCCTGTTGAGCATATTTGGACAAGTTCTGTGTGATCTTGTTGAGCATATTTGGACAGGTTCTGTGTGGACATGTTGAGCAGATTTGATCAGGTTCTATGTGGACCTATTGAGCATATTTGAGCAGGTTCTGAGTGGACCTATTGAGCAGATTTGAGCAGGTTTTGAGTGGACTTATTGAGCAGATTTGAGCAGGTTATGAGTGGACCTGTTGAGCATATTTGAGCAGGTTCTGAGTGGACCTGTTGAGCAGATTTGGGAAGGTTTTGAGTGAACCTATTGAGCAGAGCTTTGGAGGTGATAGAGTAGAGAGGAAAAAGTCTCTAGTGGATAGAGATCCATCAGCCAGGACATTGAGGACAGGTCTTCTAAGTGAGGACAAAAGTCTTCAAGTGGAGAGAGATCCACAGTCAATGTAGTGGAGTCAGTGTCTTCTAGAGGACGTCAACCAGAGCAGAGGAGGAGTTCTCCTGTGGATAGAGATCCACAAACCAAATTTAGAGGATCAACATATCCTTTGGACAAAGGTCCATAAACATTGTAATTGGGAAGGATTCCCAAAAAATTATTTGAGAAATATTTAGAAGAAATATTTTCTCTATGGAGGTAGCCCACATTGGGTGAACCACGTTAAATCTATGTCTCTATTGTGTATGGTGTTTTGTGCATTGCTTTGATTACTGCTATTGATACTGTTATCTATACACTGCATAATATTGATTTGAAATGAAAAGTAAAAAGTGGTCTTATACTATTCACCCCCCCTCTCAGTATAAGCTTATGTTCTTTAGAAAACCAAGTCCCAATTAACTCAACTTTAATATTAATTGATGTGAATTAGTTGAGTGATCAATCTAGATCTATTACCATTTTTTACATGTCCAAACACACTTCCCCTTTTCTCTTGGTCTGACATGGCACTACCCAACACAACCAAATTAATTGATGGGGATCTAACAACTCTAGGCTCATAGAATATGCCTCCAACCTTACTATCATGTTGGCATTCCACAAACACTTGCCAAGCTCTTACACAACGGAGACCTATTGAATCCCTTTTCTTGTAGTTGTGCACCTTGGGTTCCCCTCCATTACACTAACATCTCATTGATGTCCAACCAAAGGCTTGCTTCCAAATGATGTCCCATACATCCCTCAAGTCATTTGCTTGTTAGATGGGTTAGTTCATTCGCCCATCACTTGGATGCCCATTGGCCTCCTCTTTATTCAAATTACTTTTTCCCAAGCCACTAGTGTTGAGGGAGGTCCATTCCCTCATCTCCTAACCTACCTTCACATTAGCTAACTCCCATTTGAAGTGACTCTACTTGAGTCACTTGTTCACACATAACATTTATGCTAAGGAAGATCCATTTTCCTCTTTGCCCAACCTATATCCATACAAGCCAGTTCTCATTCAAGGGTGGCTCTACCTATTGAAGTTCCCTCATCCAATGTACCTACTTAGCATCTACTCCACCTCACACCAACCTCATGCTCCTCACACCAAGTATGAAGAAGAGTCCTCTCATCCTACATTCTAGTATAAAAGTCCTTTGTTGACAACCATTCATGTTTGATAACTTGCCCTTAGGGAATCTTGCCTTGCAAGACTCATGCCACTCAATTAGCCTAATCACAAAGTGCTCTCACCTATCTCATTCTAGGTTCAACTCCTTTCGACTAGGCATGACCATTGTGTTTGCCAACTTCTATGATCCCTCTTAAAAACCTATCCTAACCATCTTATCTTGTCAACATCTCATCACATGATCAACCTAATCATAAAGTGTTCTCACATTTACCATTCCATGTCCAACTCCTTTCTACTTGGCATGATCACTATGTTCACTAGCTTCAACAATCTTTGTATGATGAACCACCCTTCAATCATCTAGCCTTGCTAGGATGTTTATGGCTCGACCCACTTTAATTTCCTATTATCAAAAAGTGCAAGTCCTAAACTTGCACCTTTGCCTCATTCCTAGTGTCCTCCATTGAGGTATAAAAGCCTTCACCCAACTCCCATTAGTTTGTTCTTACAAAGGGAGTCAATTGTTGCCCTTGTAGCAAGTTTGCCTTCCCATCAAGACATAAGCAAGCACATCCAACCTACCTACCATTTTCTAATTTTAGAACTAAGTCCCTACACTTTTTCATATTGAATTTTCTAAACCTCCATTGTTAAACCTAGCTTGTAGTTGATCACTTGATTCGTCTTCAACTCACACACTTGAAAACCTTGTTTTTGCTACCAAATACCTTTTGATGCCAAGGTTCATCTTGCCCTAAAATCTCATAAGAACTTGATTTGCCCTAGCTCTCATTAAGTAGTGCTTCACAAAGCCCCTACCTATAAATATTCACTTTCTCTGCTAGCTTCATCTTATTTTATGCTTGGCATGATTCTATTTTGCTCCTCGACAAGCTCTTTGAAAACAAGGAACACCTCTAAGTTTCCCCAAGTAAATTTGCATGTCAACCCAACCCTAACTCGCACACATTTGAATTGGTTAGCATAGTACTATTGGCACCTTGAATGTTTTATTCAATTTTGGGACCCTTCCTAGTTCACATCACCTTTGACATGCCCACAAGGTCTATTCCACTCCCTCATGGTGCGCGTTCTACTCCTTGACCCATTTTGGTTTGACTAGTGCAACACAAGGACTATTTACTAACCTTGGGCATCCCAAGCTCAAAAGAAAGCATGGTACCCAATTCCCATACCTATGAGGACCATGTCCATCGTTGCTATGCACTCAAATTCATCCAAATGACCCATTTTATGCTCGATGTCTGCTTTGTAAAACTCCTTGCACTACTTGGAACTTGAGTCTATAGATGCTTAAGTTTGGCATGCACCGAATACATTGAATGCAATTAATACTATTAAGACTACTTCACCAAAGCCCCACCCCATTTGCCTTTATTATGACATAGTCTTGCTTGCATTCATACATTACACCAAGGTCGAAGCCGCCTGCCCAATCTCAATACTAATTGGCCTAACCATGACTCACTCAAGCACCTATCTCATTGGCACTCCTTTGCAACACTAACACCCCAACCTTGCTACTTCCACACATGAACAAGGATTATTCCATAAGAAACCTACTCAAAATCCACTTGTTTCCCAATTGGGTGATCTATGGATATTCTGATCCTAGCTCTACATCAACTCCCCCTCCCAAGGAGCATATAATAGTAGAAAACCATGTCTCATCTAACTTAGCTTTGATGTCAATTGATGTGAATCAATTAGGTGACTAATACTACTCAGATACCATTTGTTGCAAGTTCAAATACACTTTCCCTTTTCTCTTGGTCCCACATGGCACCACCCAACACAACTAACTCAACTAATGGGGATTTGAGAGGTCCCTACTCATAGACTATGCCTCCAAACTTGCTATCATGATGGCATCCCACCAACACTTGCCAATCCCCTGCACAACAAAGACCTATTGAATCCCTTTGCTTATAGTTGTGCACCTCAGGTGCCCCTTTGTTACATTGACATCTTGTTAATGTCCAACCTTGGCCTTGCTACCTAAGGATGTGCCATATTGCCCTTGTGTCAGTTACGTGTTACATGGGTGGGTTCATTCACCCATTACTTGGATGCTCATTGGTCTCCTATGTGGTACCTTAGGTCTTCTCATCCTATAGATGTTGACTTGGTAGATCTATCCTAGCCTAGCTTGGGCTATCCTTGCGCATTGCCCATTTCCAACACTTAACCAATTCCTAGCCCCACTCATGTTGTCCTCTTGCTTAGCTCAATTTAGCCCCTCTAGTATCATGCCTTGGGTTGCCTTCGTGCCCAATGCTTCATCCTTATGCTCATGTTAGTTCTCACTTGACACTCTCCCTTACTCTCACTCATGTTGGCCCTCACAACTTAGCATTCACCCTTGCACACATCGCATGGTTGGTCACCTGTTTTCCCATCTTGACTCATTTTCTTACTATGTTGGCCTAAGAAGACCCAACATGTAGCTACCTTGGTGCACTTCCTTCTAAGGTAGTCTTGCTCAGCCTATTCCCATCACTGAACAACCTACATAATCCTCAACTCCACACTAGCATCTCAATGTGAACTCTAAAATTACCCTTTTTAGGGGTGTTGGCCCCAATTACCAAGCACCTTATATCCCCACATACCTAGTAGTTTGGCCAACATCCCAACTAGTTGCTCCTCCATATAGGATGACACATTATTCATTTAGTTGTGCCTTAACTCCATGACATCACACTTTGGTAGGTTTTGCAATGTTGACCGACCATTTGACCCACAAAGCCCCATATAGTCACCTACAACGAGGCCCCATCATCCTTGGTTAGTTAGTTTATCATGAGTGCTAACCTAAACAAACTCTCACTAGAGTACCCAATCAACATCCTTTGTTAGCATGGAGGATATACCATCCCCCTACCCAAACATGCTAGTAAACCCCAAGACATCTACCCAAGGTAGGACACATCCATGCGTCTTGATTATGACCAAGACCTCAACATGGGGTCACTTGGCCCCATAATGATCTCTAGCACATTCTAGCCAAAGACCATTTTACAGACCACCATTGGCACAACACTTGGTGGACATGCTCCCATGGCATGGTGGGATGGTTGCACCTCACCAACATGATGAGCTAACACAAGCCATGGAGTTGCTTGGCAACCTCCACAAATTTTCTAAGCCTTAAACCACCATTTGCGATCTTCATATGTACATGGTAGAATGTGCTCCCATGGCACAATGGTGTAAGGCATTCCTTCCCAAAGTGAGAATGCATTGTCTCCTCATTTAACTTATGGACAAGATTTCATGGTATAATTTTGGAAAAGGGATAAAGGCTCTTATACATTTGAGCAAGCCCAGTTTGCCTTTTAAGGTCTACCATATTTTTTACCATAAGGAGAAATTAAATATTTGTTTGCAATATTTGGAATATATGGGTTTGCCAAAACCTAAAAATGCTTTTAGGAATTCTTCCAATATGCTAACCCATAGATCTAATAGAAATTAGAATGAATCATGTCTTTTAATTACATCTATTCCAAAAATACATGACTATTAACAAAAAAAAAGGATTTCATATTTTTTACTAGTAGTGTGACGACACCTAGGGATATGAATATGGGGATATGATATTATATTGTGTATGGGTATTATAGATAGTTGGCATGGGCCACACATAACCCCAGGTTGATTAGATTATAATAATGAGTGGTATAAGATTTTAGAAGTTGACTCCCCAGAGTAGCATTAGAATATGGGTATATAAATAAGAGATATTGTCATTGTAATCATCAATCAATCATATCGAGTATTCTCTTGTAACAGTCTTGGTTTGTGGAACATTTCTCATTTTGGAGATATTGTGGAGTGGTTCCTTCCTTAAGGAATAACATTGGTGTTGCCCTACCTGAAGGCTATTATCACATCTTGTCTTGTGTGGATTAATTACTATGGTTGATTTTAGTATTTAGCATATTGTGGATGTTTTCTATTTATGAGAAGCAAAGGTTCATAACAAGTAGACTTATTGCATAAAATCTAAAAAATATTTTAATTGGGGTAAGGAAGTTTAAACTACATAGTCTAATAGATTTTATTTTATTATTCTCAAGGATAATCAATGTTCATTTTAAAGTTATTTGGCAGAAGTTCTTCAGTTTTCAAAGAAAGTAATATAAATTTAATAAGGAAACAATGGATGGTGATCTTTAAAAATCATAGCTATAAGTTGATTTAGAACCTTTTTCTTCTAGCTTCCATACTTGTCATAAATGTATATAACCTAGCATAAGGGACATGTCTATAACATTAGATTCTTATGATGTTGAATACATTTGCTCATCTAAGTTAGAGTTATGGTCAAATAATTTAAAATATCCCTAAGCAAACTATTGTTGAGCATGCAAAACAAAGACAAAAGCCAAAGTAGAGTATAAACAAGGGATTGTATATCAAATGGCATCAGTTCAACCGGTTAGATTCCTCAACCTTTAAGGAGGATACCCAAGTTTAAATCTTGAGAAGATATATGCCCATAATAGTTAAGTTGTTATAGTACCACTATGTCATCATGATATAATACATGTGGGGCACATTTCAATCTCATATAACCAGTTTTAAAAAAAAGGGGATTGTATCTCTAGTTGCAATCCTTACTTTGGATGGCCGAGACACTTTGAAATGTTTTACCCACATCAAATATATGAGGCTTTTGATCATGATAGACCTCGGAAGGTCAATTGCCATTTTACAACAATTCTATATACTGGATATCCATTTTGATACATTTAAAAGCTTGCACATACATGACCCAATCTAATACAACATTTAATATCTAGTGCATAATGTGAAGCTTACTTTGGTTACTATGCTCTCAAGGAAAACTTCAATATTATAAATATAGGGGGTGAATGTTGTTTAGGGTATTTAATAGTTCTACTTACTAGGAACTTACTTTGCCAACCATGAGTATAGGTTCATTCAAGGAAAGGAATCATGATAATGCTATTAAGTCCTTACCCCACAATAGATCAAGACTATTCATTCTTTAGCCAAATGTCTAAGATTTTTAAGGGGAGAATTTTGGTTTTATGGTCCATGTATACCTTATGAAGGTAGGCATATCTGATATGGATGTTCAAGTCCTAAGAATTACAAACCTACCCCATAAGCATAGGATAATATTTCAAGGAATACCAACAAAGTCTTCCCCTAGATAGGGGATTCAAGAACATTATTAAGCCTGACTCTACAAAGGATTCCATTATAATTTGATCATATTGGCATGGGCACTTTCAAAAACCAATGATTGAGAAACTTTATGTGATTCATTAGAAACAACCTTTATGTTGCCTTAGTAGTCTTGTCCAAGACTAAGGGCCACACTTATCATTTTTGTATTGATTTGAATTGCAATGCAAGCAAATTTCCTATACATGGGGTTGCAATCTCCTTGATGAGCTACTTGGGGCTATGTATTTTCCAAACGTTGACCTGAAGTAAAGGTATCAACAATTCCCAATTTAGATCCAAGAATAGATGACAACCTCTCAAGTTCATCAAGGGCATAGTCAATTTAAAGCGATGTCCTTTGGCTTTGAAAGCTCCCATAATGTTGTAGGCATGGATAAACATAACATGTCACTCAATATGTTCTTTACAATATTATCCTTGTTTTCCTTGATTATATATTATATAGGAAGACTAACAAAATAATTAAGGCACATGGATATTATACTTAAAAATTTATCCAATGAATGATTGTATGTGAAGGAATCCACGTGTGAATTTGGCGAGGCATCCCTAAAATATATTGGACACATTATTTTTGCAAAAGATGTTCACATAGATATTACAAAGATAAAGACAATACGTGATTGGCTTAGCCCAATACCCTTAATAAGCATCATGGTTTATTATAGGCTTCTATCAAATTTTTGTAAAAAAATTATCTACAATACTTCACCCTTTTGATGGAACTCAACAAGAAAGGTACCTTATGTTGGTCCACTTAGACACAAATAATTTGAAGCTCTTAAGCAAGATCTTGTTTTTGTTTTAGTGCTATCTATTTATGGCATCTTTAATCCCTTTATAATTAAGTGTTATGCATCTCTAAGTGTATAATTGGTGTAGTGCTCTCTTAGGAAGACTAGTCCATTGCTTTTGAATGCAATAAGTTGAATCACAAGAAAGACGTTTATCACCATACAATAACAAGATGTTAGCCATCTCACATGAGGTGGCCTTCTGACCTTAAATTCTCATGAGGATTCCTTGATTTCTTAGTTGGGAACATTTTTTCTCTTAGGGGTAAGTCCTCCATTAAGATTGTCTATGTTAGCTTGAGACATATTTTAACTTTAAAAAAATAAAAATCACAAAGCAAGGGAAATGGAATGAATTATTAGCCTATGACTTTAAAACTATACATAAAAGGGGAAAGAAGAACATAGTGATAGATGTTTATTCAATCTTATCAATATGAGGCACTTATCTTCCATGTTATTTCAAACAATCAATTTGCTTGGCTAGAAGAACTTCATCAAGATTACACAACTATGCTAACACTTCAACTCAAACAAGACATTAGAAATCAAGAGAAGTTAAGACCTCATCAATTAAAAATGACACCTTCTTCTTCTAAGGTGATACCTACTTTCAAAACAATTTTCCTCTAATTCAAAAGAAACTTGAGTATGGTAATGTAATTACAAGTTAAATTCCAAAAGACATACAATGATATATCATCAATCTTTTAGTAGAACATGAAGGATGACCATAATGAATCTTGTATTTGAGAGCATAGAATTTCCCACCTCCAAGACTTCTTTGAAAACATGCTATTTCTAATTAGAAATAAGAAGTGGGTCCCATGGACATCTTCTTAGGACTACCCCACTCAAATGGTAAGAATGATATCTTTGTTGTGGTGTCTCAATTAAGTTGAGAAATTTGATATTTGACAACTATTACCTAAAACTCTCAAATAGGTGGGGAAAAAGGTGGTGAACATATCTAAAATGGTGCTTAAGGATGTACGCAACAAAATAGCAAAGCACATGGGTGGAATGGCTACACTTGGCAAAGTACTTGCATAATTCTATCAAGCATCAAGATGACTCCCTTCTAGGCATTCTATGACTATGAACCTTGATAATCAATGGATTGGATAATCTAGAGGGAGAGGGATCTTAGCTATAAACATATCACATGACGTAAAATATTCTAGAAATATTGATGCAAAACCTAGCCATGTAGCCATGTGTTGAACATGGGTCACTTAAACTTACTCAAAACACCTACATTCACATGGATCTAAATATTAAACCCTATTTTTTAAGTTTACTACTTTCTCTTCTTATTTAAGACCACTTTTAGACTACCACCCCTATTTTTACTAATTTACCAATATAACGATGGTAAATAAGAATTACCCCATATGCACTCCTTTGGCATTACTATTTACCATTTCTGGTGTGAAACAAAATGAAGTAGAAAACAAACCAATACAAGACAAAAAATATGTTTAATGTAGGGCACATAATATTTGTTAACCTAGAACAATCCAAGAAATTACATTGAAGAAGTTGACCAGAAAATTACAACTAAGGGACTATGGGCCCTACAACTTGAAGGTAAAATGTTGACAAGTGACATATGCCTTGCTTATGCCATGGACATCCCAAATAAAGGGCAATAGCATGATGCCTTGCATGTGGCATGCTTGAAGAAGAACATGGGTATATATAGTCCCTTAAACAAAGTTGTCCATGACATATGAGAAAGGAAATGTGGTACTTGAACATGAATTTATTCTTGTGGAGAAAGTCAAGATTCTCTTGAACAAGAGTGTATGTTATTCATTTTCAAGTCGAAAGGATTGCTACATGCAAGTACAACCCTAAAGCTTCAAGATTGCATCTACAAGCATTGAACCTCCCAAAGTTGCAAGGAAGAACAAATATGGGAGTTTTAGGAGCTTGCAACTTTAAAAAAGCCCCACATCTCATTCAAGATCTTTGTTGAATGGCATGATATATTATAATGGTGGAAGCTCTACTTTGTGATATAGATGTTTATTTTTTTATTCTTGCTATATATCTCCTTTTGTAAGAAAGTGTGATAGTTTATATATTGAGATTTCCCAAGAGTCCCCTCAAAGTACTCTTAATAAGTTGACCATGCTTAGCTGCTTAGCATACAAGTTTTAACTAGCTTCGGTAACAAACAAAAAGGATGACAAGTAGTCTACCTAGGCTAAATATATTCTAAGTTTTATGTTTAGGGACTAAACCCTTAGTTTGACATTTTAATTAGGAGGTATATTAATTTTAATAGTTAGGGAGCTCAATGAAGAAATTATGATATAATATATTTTTCCCATTAGTAGATAAATATAGGAAAACCCTATTTTATATATCTTTTTATAATTGTTAATAGAAGCTAATATAGAAAGCCACCATTCTTTGACCTTTGTGATGTCGTTTGCTGAATTTATGAGTGTGAATCCATCTTGGGTCTATAGAAGCCTATGTTATTTTGAGACTTATTTTCATTGTTATTCTTATTTGCACTCAAGAATAGGTACATTGAGCTGTTGAAATTTGCAAACAAATCAAGGGCTATTGTATCAGAGCCAATTTTCCACATCTCATATATTTTATCCTTCAATTCCTCAGACCCCAAATATTCCATCTTGAGGATGCAAAAACAAGGATTGAAAGGATTCACTATGTGATCAAAACTTACAGTCAGGATCATAGTCCCAATTAATAATGAAGAAATTTGCATTCAATTGGTAAACTGGAGCTCAGCACTGTTTCCAAGTGATACATGAGAGAAGCATGGCAATCAAAGGGGAAAACAAAAAGTGTGAACAAAGGTTACATGATGTTCTGAGTTTTTATACTGCAATTCAATGTTCCAATTCATTTTGGTAATATTTTCAAAGGCACAACAGTTCTTGATTTGACAAATTGAAATGAAACTCAGAACTCCTAATTCGGACCAAAATGAACCTCAAGTAAACCCTTAAAATGCAAAACCTCTAGTATACAAATTTGCTGTAAATGAAGCATATATTACATGTGAGATGTCCATGCTAGCAATGATTGAGGTGGAATCTGGAATGTTGTATTTTCCTTTAAGATGGGCTACCCCATTTGATTGCCTGTAGCATTTACAACTCCGGCATTAAAAAATTCATCTTTGGCTTGTTCAGATTGCTAGAAAAATGAAGTTGTGTGTGCAGTATTACTTTTAGTGCTTCTTGCAGAGCTATCAATCTGTGCAATGAAAAGACCAGATGATCATACACTTTACATGCTCAATGTGGTGAAGAAGCTCATTACTTTAACCTGTGTTATGCTACATATTATATCTGTTTCCTTCCTTTCTCAAGATTTGCTTCTCATCATAATTTGCTTGCTTGACCTATGTATCACTTCTTATTCATCTCAATGCAAAATAGCTGAGGATCCATGGACCCAGACTTCTTTTCTTTTATGTTCTTGAATGTATTGTCTGTTTAAACATTAAAGCACAATTCATAAGAATTATATAATTCTTTCAGCCTATGTAGATCCTAATTATTAATAACATGCTATGCAAACCTAGAAAGAAATGTGAATGTAGAAGCTCGACAACAAAATATAAAAGTCTTTCCTATGATATTCTGTAAATGTACTGTTGCTTAACGTCCAAGTGGCCTCAGGGATGTTATGTTTAATCTCCAATTTGTGAGTTCAAGCTGTAGTCTTACCCTTAGAATATTAAGGCCTTTCAACATTTTCATTTCTTTGAGCTGCATGTAAGCATACTAGAAATTTTCCCCCTAAGTTTTCTTGGAATTCCCTGCTCGGAAATTTCACATGCAATATTTGTCTCTGCATGGACCTTAAATAAGGGATTTAGCATTTCGTATTCCACATTCAGTTGATTCAGCTAATCAATAAAGTACAGTTTGCCAGTCTTATTACCAAGTACCAACCATATTAGCAAGCAAAACCAAGTTGGCTATGCTCAAATATTCAGTTTGGAAGTGAACCTAAATATCGCAGGATATGTGAAAACTTCCAGTAAATTGATCAAAATAAGGTTTAATTTTACTATTCACTATAGACAAATGAAACTATTACATTTGATGTGGTTGCAGCATCCTGTTTAGGAAAACACTCGTAATTTTCTCTATATCTTGTTAGTTATTTTGTTTTCCCAATCCAAGGATGCAAACTCTGGAGCTTCAGCTCTTGCAGAGAAAAATGCTAAAGTTATGAATCCATGATGCTTTACTAAGCTCTCTGATATATAAATCAAAAATTCTGAATCGATTTCCCCATGGACTTCATCCAGAATTACTCCACATGCTCTGAGCATCCATGTACCACTACAGCTTCATTTCCAACCAAAATGCAACTCTCTTAGAGACAGACATGCCGATTGCTCCAAAACCAAATAGATGCAAGAATCAACTTTTATCTCCTGCAGCCAAAATGAGATGTCCTGGAACCAAACTTGGCAAATTAACAAGAATGAAAAACTCACAATGGATGGTGAACAATAGCAAATGGGTACAACAAGGATATCATTGCTGCTCAGTTATCTCTATAGTTGTTGTGTACTTCCTTTTCCAAGTCAAAAGTCTTTTCAGACAATCCGTTTGCCCCCATTCTCCTCCTCCTTCCTGCCATTGATGAGATGATAACAAATCCAATCCACCCTCTAGACTTGGCGTTATTCTTTTTCATTTTCGGATTATAACTCTTTGGTCTGTAATAAAGCTTTATAGAAAGCATGAAAATATCATAATTTGTAGCAAGTTAGAGACCTTAAAGCATATTATATGAGGACAAGATTGCTAAGCCTTGACCTTTAGATGTCCACACGGTTAATATGAATACAGGAATTGTCCTGAATCAGCCATCATGAATGAAGTCTTCTCAGACTTTACAAATAAACAATCGTTTAAGTGAAATGACTTTTAAGGTCCATAAGCATTAAGCATATCAGACCACTCTATACTCACGTTGGTCCATTATGCGTGGGGAGAGGCACATGTGTTGTGTTATTTTCCCACAAGGTGTACATACGCTATCCCTCTTCAGATGCAAACCTTGGACCTCCTATCTGGAGTACCCAAGCCTTCACCATTAGGCTCAGTCAGGCTGGACCATGTGAAACGGACAATGGGAAATTGCCAAACGATATGGGGATTGACAATAAGAAACAAAAGACTGCTGAAGAAACAATGCAAAGGGCGTTCGCGTAAACAGTAAGCAAAAGCTGTGATAACTAAGATCATGTTTATGCCCTTGACGTACAAAAATTTGCCACAATCAAAATCTATTGTCATATCCTACTTAACCTTTTCACTTGGGACCAGCAGAACTCAGGATAAAATCTCCAAAGGCTGAAGTAATGTGCTCCGTTTGCCCCTAGTATAGGCCTGAAGGAAAGCAACAGGAAATAAGATAGGTCATGGCATAATCCCATTTAAGTTTTCACCGGGATATCAATCTGTCGATTTTGCGTATAAAGAGTACTCATAAACATAAGCAATGCATAAATCAGATGTTGAAACAGCTTAGAAAACAGTAGAAACTGTAGGTTATACTTCTTAGGGATAGGACAAGGATTGGGAAATCAGCAGGAAATGGTATCTCGTATCAGAAACAACATGAGCTTCCAAGAACTCTTAAAATGCATTCAGAACTTTTGGAAGCATCAGACAAGAACCTTAGGAGATCTGGGAATTTAACATCCAAAACTCCTAGAGAATGGCTGAAAACCGGTGACAGAGACATTTCGACATTTTCTGACAACGCTTCTAGCTCCTCTCAGGAGTTCCACGAAGTTTGTTGCACAAAGAAACCCACATGCGTTTTCAGCCTACCAATTCAGAGAAGCCAATACACGACACCCAGATGAATATATCTCAATACTTGGACAGAACGTGTCAGTGAAATAAGAATCAAACGGATGCACAGAAAGAAAAGGAGGTTTCTAAAAAGTTATCCTTGCCATATATCTACGAACACCAGATACTGAACCATATGCAGGGAAATTCATGTACATTGAAAATCCAGACCGAAACGATTGTAGCCCATCGCATACCTCTATTAATCTAGAAGCAAAAGCAGTACATTGCTAGAGAAAATTTGCCGGTATTCGTCACATAAACGATATTTTCCTAATCTATGAAGATACGACACGAACTGAAACAAAAAACTTAGATTAATCAGAAGCAGTGGCAAGCTGTAGAGAAAGCAATTCATCTTCAGGAATGGTCCGTATTGAGCAGTCAGAGCGAGGGTAAGAAGAGCACATGAGAGCATAACCTTTGTCTATTACATCATCGCTGAGCATTCCTTCGCTCTGTTCAACTTCTCCACTCAGCAGTCTTGCAGGGCATGTCATGCAAACCCCAAGCTTGCAGTCATGAGGAACATTGATTCCCGCGTCCAAGGCTTTTGACAGAATTGTCTCGTCGTCCGCAACCTGCAAGGTATGTTTTTCCCCTTCGTGCTCTATTTCCACATTGTAAGTGTGTGTCGCCTTACAGAGTAAGAAGCCGGAATTCTTTCTGCAGATTTTTGGAGACTCTGAGGACAAAAGTTTAAGTTTCCTCTGTGAAAGGTGGAGGTTGTTCGACGAAAGATGAGCTTCAATTGGAATTTTTCGCAGAAATTGCTGATTGGAGAGGTTAAGGAAAATAGCAGAAGGCGACATGAGAGATCTTGCCATGGGACAATCTTGCTCTCAATATTAGGGTTTGGTGAAATATGAACACAAGATTAACGGAAAATAACTGGGAACTGGCCTGATTTTCTGTATATTCTTTTGCTGCAAAAGCTCAAAATTTTTTACTGCGTTACTCGCCCAGGTCATACATTGCAGTTCTTGTTGATGAGGATGCTAGGTTCGAAGAACATTAAATAAAACTTGTGGTTTAAAGCAAAAGGACGAATCTAAGAACATTAGATGAAAATGCCTCGTTCAAGATCCGGGTGTTTATTACGGCATTATGTTTTAAGTGAGGACGAGATTTGTCTTTTTGTCGCAAATCGCTCTTTATTTTTTATTTGGCAGAATATTGAGCACGTATGCGGATAAGGTTTTAATATTCCTTAAAAGCATCGCTTGGATAAAAGAAAAAAATAATACCTTGAAAAAATGATCCAGAATTCAACAAGAGGTTAAACGGAGGACATGGCTTACAGCTCCTACGAGACCGTCCCAGACTTTAAGAGAGTTGCAGGTGATTTCTACAAACAGCGTGTATAATAAGCTCTAGTTGTCTTTCAATTTTGTGAGATTGTGAAGTTAAATGAAAACTTCTCTTCTTTGAGCGTTATTATCTATAGAACAAGAACAAATTTCGCATCTGCTTTGTTTTTATTCCTTATTATTTTAAGTTTCAGCCTCATTCTCGTAAGTCATAACTTAACACAAACTTTCGAGGATTCTTCAAAATATAATGATTAACACAGTTGGTTTTCAATCACAGTCCGTTGGATTTGAGTTTTTACCTGCAATTTTGCTGTCTCCGAGCAAATTTCGAGTTTTGAAAATCTGGAGTCTGCAGCACTGCTTTTGCCTGGCTAAATCCTCAAAATGCTGGGAACAAAAGCAGCCACCGCAACATTCGGACTGCATCCAACAAACAAAACCTTCAATCCGGCGTTTCAGGGGTTAAATCGCAGGAAACTTTACCGGCAACAGAAAAGCGATGGATTTCGAACATTCCGATGCTCGGCTTCGGCTCCGAAAGAGCTCTACCAGCCCTTCCGCCCCCCGTCGACCGTGCAAAGCGTTTCCGACGCCGCTAAAAATCTGGACATCGGCGAACAATTGAACATTCTTCGCGATAGAATCGGTCTGTGGCACGAGTACGCCGAGTTTATCCCCGCTCTTAATCGCGCCGGCTTTACTCCTCCGAGCATCGAGGAAGCCACTGGACTTTCCGGAGTAGAGCAGAATAAAATTGTTGTTGCATCTAGGGTTCGGTCCTCGATAGTTTCCAGCGGGTTTGATGAAAATTCTCTAAGATTTTTCGACACAGGTGGCGCAGAAATCCTCTACGAATTCCGGACACTTTCATCACAACAGAGAAAATCTGCAGCCGAATATGCGGTGGAGAATAATATTGATGGCAAGCAAGCTAGGGATTTGGCCAAGGCCATGAAGGATTTTGAGAGGCGCCGTAAAAACGGGTGGGAGTCCTTTTCTCCAAACCCTGGTGATTGCTTGGCGTACGCTTTCTATTGCCAGAGCAAGGAATACAAAGCCCAGCCAGACCAAGAATCGGCACTAAAGAAAGCCCTCTCCTATGCTGTTACAGAGAAGGCAAAGTCCAAAATTCTGGAAGTCCTCCATGCTGGTGAGGAAAAAGATCAAGATGAATCATCGGCTGTTTTTCGGCGTTTGGTGGTTGTAAGATTGATGCCAGGGGAAGTTTCAGAGTCCAGTCTTCCTTTGGTTTTGCCTGTAATTGATCCAAAAGTAGAAGAATTTCACCAAGCCCCTTCTCACAAAGCTCTGGGAGAAGGACCCTTTAGGATTTATAAGTCAGAAACTTCATGGAAATCTTGGGTTGTTTTGCCTGGCTGGGAACCTTTGGTTAATGCGGAGGCTCCTGTTGTTCTTTGCTTTCCTGATGCAAATATTCTTCCTTGGAGAGTTAAAAATACTGACAAAATGGAGTCGATTCTGGTGGTGGTGGACAAATTAAGGACCGAGGTTGATGCAGAAAGTTTTTTCTTGGTGACCTCTACTGATAATTCTTTGACACTGAAGAAAGGGTCTGCGATTTCTGGAGCGTCCGTATTAGGTATGGCAGTTATGGTTGTTAGGCCACCTCGAGCGGACAATGAAGAAGAACAGATGATAGATTGGGATTGATCATTTGCTTCCCTGAAACTTCAAGGTTTGCATATTTACCTTAAATTGAAATTTTATCTTGAAGAGTGTTGCCAGCAAGAATTTTTCAGCATTGCTTGATGTGGCATCTGACAATAAGGTATTCATTTTTCTGCTGTTTCAATTACATGGCTGTTGGAATTTGTTCCATATAGTGACCACTCTTTACCAAGGTGAAATGAATCCATATTTTGGGCAAATATTTGAAAATCATTGTATGATGTCATTAGGCATACAATAATCTATATAAACCCATTGGAGTTCACAAACCACTTAAATGTGACTGACCAACTGAATTGGATGTTGCTTAATGTGACTGACCAACTGAATTGGATGTTGCTTTACGGTTATGACAGAACTGATGAATAACTTGAAAAGGTTTCAAACAGATCTTGCTATCTTTCTTTTCCAATTTGAAACTTGTATTGAGAGGTATAGCCACTGGATCAGTTGAATTTAGGAAAATTCTGGAAACATGGAATACTGTATATGGATTTAGCATTTTCCCATGTTTTGCAGATATGTTATATCCTTTCTTACTGGCATGAAGCCAAAAATAAATGTTTCATATTTCTTACTGGCACGTTTGCTTTCCCTATTGACACTGTCACTTCATTCATTTCATCCTTTGCAGGCATGTCAGAAGTGATCCCCCATTTCATGCAATATGGTTTCATTTTAACTTAGATTCTGTTAGAGATTATTACATTATTTGGTAGAATTGTAAATATACCTTATGGTACAACTATAAATATGTGAATATTAAAATAAGATTTGAGTCTATAGTTTAGGAGTGTTATTTATATTTATGAAAGGATGTGCACAAGTGTCATGTAGTGTGTGCAAGAAAATAAAGAGTCATGTATACAAGTGGCAAGATAAGCAGCCTTATGCATGGAATAGGAAAAGATGCATCTCTGAATATGTGAGGAGAGCAATAGTTAAAGAGTCCAAGAATCACCTTTTAAAAGTTATATCATGGAGACAAAGCTCCATGAAATGTATTGAATTCAAGCATTGATAATATTGAAGCTTGTATGCATATTTTGAGCAATGTGAGCAAGAAAATAAAGAGTCATGTATACAAGTGGCAAGATAAGAAGCCTTATGCATGGAATAGGAAAAGATGCATCTCCAAATATGTGAGGAGAGCAATAGTTAAGGAGTCCAAGAATCACCTTTCAAAAGTTATATCATGGAGACAAAGCTCCATGAAATGTATTGAATTCAAGCATTGATAATATTGAAGCTTGTATGCTGTGAGTTTTCTTTGCGTGAATGATTTTGGCCATTTTATTCTTATTATTGTTATTGTTATGAATGTTATGTTCATTATTTTGGCCATTTAATATAGTGATTGCTCTTATATTTGAAACTACTCAAGATGTTGGATATTGGGACTTATAATAATTTGCCTAAAAAGCCAACAGTAGTTTCAGAGCCACTATACTCTATCCTTTATGGAAGAGTTATATTCAGAGCTACGTTGAGTAGACTTTAAAGCTAGCATCGAAGGAAGTTTTAAGTATGAATTTAAAAAAAAATTAAATTTTTGAGCCACATGAAAGAAACGTAGGCCAAATTTCGGGTATATCATTATACCCTGATATTATTTGATGTTAGCAGTCAAATAGAACTAACGGAGAGAAGAGATAGAACCGCCAGGGTTGGAAGATCTCCAACTTTATCGTACCTAGTGCAGAAGGGACTGCAATATTTGAAGAGATGTTCCAAGAGAGCGTTTCTCAAGAGTTTTTTGGAATCACAAAAGACAAGAGCCCAAGCAGAGGGACATTTGCTTCATTGCCGCGAGCAGAAGCACCATAGACGAGCCCAAGCATAGGGATGTTTGCTTCACAGTCATGAGCGGAAGCACCAGAGAAGGAGAGCCCAAAGACAAAGGGACGATTTTTTGAGAGCAAAAGCACCAAGGGAACAACGCCTCAGAACAACAAGTGCCTACACAGACTAAGACCTCAGAACAACCGCTTACGCAAACTGAGATCTCGAAGCAGCAACGTCTATGGAGAGTTGTGGGAAAGGAGAAGCGTGCAGCAGAACAATGCCTGTAGGAAGCTAGACAAAAGAGCAAAGTGCATTTGGAAGGTAGATGAAGCATCGACGTCAAAGCTAAGGCCTATGGAATTATTGATTGCAGTAAAGTTCCCTAGAATTGCACAATGTAATGTCCATTTGAGACTTTTCATTCACTTGAAGGTAATCTTGCGATAACACCCTAACAAGTGCAAAAGAGCATGCATTAATATCTGTGCGTGATCCAAGGTAAGGGTTACAAACTTTTTAAATTCGAGCAAAATAATTTTAACGCTATTTCAAATGTTGGAGTTATAAGGTTAAACTTTAATTATAGCGCTTGATTTATTTTTTAGTTATATTTGAAATTTGATCAAGTTAACATTATTAAATTTTTAAAGAATGATTGGAGTGAAAAGGTTTTTGACTTCAAAAATAATTATTTGAAAAATTTATAAATTAGATAATTGTTTATTGATAATTAGGGAGTCAAAAGGATTTCAACTCCAAATTGATTTTTGAAAATTTTGAAATTTTTTATATTTGATTTTGCGATCAAGAATTGAAAATTTTGATTATTGAAATTGCAAATTTATTAAAGTTTGGAGAAATAAAGAATACTACTCCAAAGAAAATTAATTTGATAAATCATGAATCAATGGTATATTGATTCAGGGGCAAGCCGGAATATGACCGGAAATAGACAATGGTTAATAATTCTACGAGAGATGTGAAAAACCAGTTGTTATAGCCAACAATATGACTTATGAGGTCAAAGGAGTAGGAGATATTTCAATCAATTTATCAAAATAAAAATGTATAATTAACAATGTATTGTATGTACCTAGATTAACTGCTAATCTTCTTTTAGTATCTCAATTAATGGATCAAAATTTAGTGGTTGAATTCAGAGTTATTAACAACAAAAGAAATGCCTTATTACTAAACAAGGAAAACTTATAGCCTTTGGGTCATACAAAAATGGTCTATTTGCCCTAGATACATTACCAAATATAGCCTTATCAACAAAAATTTCAGAAACAAAAGAACTTTGGCATAAAAGGCTAGGGCATATAAGTGCATCTTCTTTAAATGAGATGAGTAAATATCAAATGGTTGAAGGATTACCTAAACTTTCATGGGAATCTATAGTATGTCCAGAATGTCTTGCAGGAAAACAACATAGAATACCTTTTGAACTCAATAACTATAGAGCACAGAAACCACTAGAGTTAATATATACAGATTTATGTGGACCAATAAATACTACTAGTCTTGGAGGATATAGATATTTTCAACTGTTTGTTGATGATTACTCTAGAAAAATGTGGGTGTATTTATGAAATTTAAATCTAAAGCTTTTAGTTGCTTCAAACAATTTAAGCAATTGGTGGAAACAAAAACAGGAATATCAATAAAAAAGCTTTGTTCAAATAAGGGTGGTGAATTTATATCAAGAGAATTTGAATCATTTCTAAAAATAGAAGGTATAAAAAGACAACTTACTACAACATATTCACCTCAACAGAATGGTATTGTAGAAAGAAGGAATCGTTCTATTATGGAAATGGTTCGTTGCATGCTAAAAGAAGCTCATCTTGATCATCAATATTGGGCAGAAGTTGTTAAAACTGCAGTATATATACAAAATAGATCACCCACAAAAATTCTCAAAAATGTTACTCCTAAAGAAGTATGGTTAGGATAAAAACCTTCAATAGAACATCTAAGAACTTTTGGATGTAAAGCATATGTACATGTTCCAAAACAAAGGAGGACAAAATTAGATGATAAAACCTTTTGTGGGATATTTCTTGGTTATGATGATGATTCAATAGGATATAGAATAATTGATCCAATTACAAAGAAAATTCATGTAAGCAGAGATGTAATTTTTGATGAAAGAAACAAAAATTCTGTTGAAGAACAAAAGGTCAATGCAAGACCAATCATAAATATTTTAGATGAAGAGTCCTCATCAAATGAAGAATCAAAATCAGAAATATATAATGAGCCAATAGAAAACTCAAAAGTCACTATAGCACCAAGATGGTACAGAGATACACTTAAGGACTCAAGGCTAGAACAGATGCCAGATCTTACTACTACGAGACCCCAAAATCGCAGCATGACAAGAACAAATATGGGATTAATAAGTTCAATAGTAGAATTGATAACTACTCAAGATGCCATAAGACTATCAGAATGGAAGACAGCCATGAATACAGAATATGTAGCATTAATGAAAAATAAAACATGGGATCTAGTTAATTTACCACAAGGAAAGAAAGTGGTAGGTTGTAAATGGATTTACAATATAAAGTATAAAGTAGATGGATCTCTTGACAAATACAAGGCATGATTAGTTGCAAAAGGATATACTCAAACAGAAGGAATTGACTATGAAGAAACTTTTGCACCTACAACAAGAATGACTACTATTCGAACAATTTGTGCATTAGTAGCACAACTTGGATGGAAACTTCATCAAATGGATGTTAAGAGTGCATTTCTCAATGGTGATCTTGAAGAAGAGGTATATATATCTCAGCTAGAAGGTTTTGTTATCAAAGGATAGGAACAAAAGGTCTATAAACTAAACAAATCTTTATATGGATTAAAGCAAGCACCAAGAGCATGGTACATAAAAATTAATAATCATCTGCTATGACACAATTTCAAAAGAAGTACATCAGATTCAAATCTCTATACAAAAAGGGTTGGATTAGAAAGAATAATTCTTATAGTATATGTTGATGATATAGTAATCATAGGAAGCTCAAAGATTCTGATAGATGAAGTTAAAAATGATCTAGAAAAGGATTTTGAAATGATAGATCTAGGATTACTACATTACTGTCTTGGTTTAAAAATTTGTCAAAATGAAAACAGCATCACAATAACATAGACAAAATATGCAAAATCATTACTTGCAAAATATAGAATGGCAAATTGCAAACCGAAAGACACACCTATGGAACAAGGATTACAATTGTCTCAATATGATAATACATCTTTGGTTTCTACTACTATGTATTGACAACTAATTGGAAGTCTTTTATATCTAACAAATACCAGACCTGATATTATTTTTGTTGTAAATTATCTCTCTAGATTCATGCAAGAGCCCAGAGAAAGTCATTGGAAAACCACAAAAAGAATACTACAATATATCAACAAGACTACAGAGTATGGACTAAGATACAAAAAAAATAATGATAATTTTTATTTACAGGGATATTCAGATTTAGACTATGTTGGGTCTATAGATGATAGAAAATCAACATCAGGATATGTATTCTACCTCGGGTTAGGACCCATTTCTTGGTATAGTAAAAAAATATGCAGTCAAAGGCACTTTCATCAACAAAAGTAGAATATCGTGCAGCTAGAGATGCAGTATGTGAAGCACTTTGGTTACAATACATATTGGCAGATATGGGAATCCAAAGGACACCAACAATACTAAATTGTGACAATCAAGGAGTTCTTAAATTAATAAAAAATCCTATGATTCATGAAAGAACAAAACATATTGAAGCTCAATGTCACTTTATTAGAGATCATGTTCAAGATCATCATATTTAGATAAAACATGTTTCTACTAAAGAACAAATTGCAAATATTTTTACAAAAGCTCTTGGTCGAAACAAGTATCAAATATTTCAAAATTATCTATGCACATCAAGATTTACCAAATAATGTAATACAGGGGGTGTTAGAGAATATTACATTATTTGGTAGAATTGTAAATGTACCTTATGGTACAATTATAAATATGTGAATATTAGAATAGGGTTTGAGTCTATAGTTTAGGAGTGTAATTTGTATTTTCCTTTAAGGATGTGCACAAGTGTCATGTAATATGTGCAAGAAAATAAAGAGTCATGTATACAAGTGGCAAGATAAGAAGCCTTATGCATGGAATAGGAAAAGATGCATCTCCCGGATATGTGAGGAGAGCAATAGTCAAAGAGTCCAAGAGTCACCTTTCAAAAGTTATATTATGGAGACAAAGCTCCATGAAATGTATTGAATTCAAGCATTGATATTGAAGCTTGTATGCATATTTTGAGCAATTATGAGTGTGTTTTTTCATGTTATTGCATGAATGATATTGGCCATTTTATTCTTATTATTGTTATTGTTATGAATGTTATGTTCATTATTTTGGCCATTTAATATAGTGATTGCTCTTATATTTGAGACTACTCAAGATCCTGGATACTGGGACCTGTGATAATCTGGCTAAAAGCCAACAGATTCTTGACGTGGATTAAAATAGAACACATCTAATA
Organism: Wollemia nobilis; assembly: GCA_028583015.1. Lineage (NCBI taxonomy): Eukaryota > Viridiplantae > Streptophyta > Pinopsida > Araucariales > Araucariaceae > Wollemia > Wollemia nobilis. The sequence continues at coordinate 513,035 of JAQPPZ010000243.1, read as the reverse complement.
ATTGTTCAAAATATAGGAGAAAAACAGCCAGATTTAGTTGTTGTGATTTATAAACAAATTAGGTACTATTTTGTGCAAAGCTATTTTTCTGCATCTCATATATTTGTTGACGTGGATTTAAACAAAATGCATCTAATAACTTATCAGAATATAGGAGAAAAACAGCCAGATTGAATTGTTGTGGTTTACAGACAAGTTAGGTACTATTGTGTGCAAAGCTATTTTTTTGCATCTCGTATATTTGATATTCCACTTGAAAGCACCATTTATTTCTTTGACTCACCATACCACTCTGTAATTTCCTGTTGAGGATGTGTAAACAAAGATTGAAAGCATTCAGTGTGCAATCAAAAGGCCAGGCTTGTGATCCCCATAACAATGGCATGATTTAGGTTTAAAGGATAAATTGGATTTCAGTACCATCTCCCTGATACCTGAGAGGGTTTTGTCAAATGGGGGGAAAAGCAATGTTTGATCAAAACTCACAACACACTGTGACTTTGCCTCATACTGCAGTTTTTTTGTTTCAATTTCTTTTGGAAATATTTTTAAAGATACTATTTCTCAAATTAACCAACCAAAATAATCCCCTGAAATATTAATCATTTAATTGAAAGACGAAAATGAAATACAAGTTTACCTTGAAAAGGAAAAACCTTAAATTTGCAAATTTGCCATAAATGTGAGATTTCTATGTAAGGTGCTAGTGCTCACAATGATTGAGCTGGAATCTGAGACATTGAATTTTCCTTTAAGATGGGCTATCCCATTTGTATGCCTGTAGCTTTTAGAATTCTTACATGAAACATTCAACTTCAGCTTACTCACATTATTTAAAAATAGTGATTTTTGCAGGCCTAACAATTTGACTGACAATGAAAGATCAGATCCTTTTAGAAGAAGCATATGGTGAAGAAACTAATTACTTTGACCTGTGTTATGCTACATAGTTTACTTGGGCACTTTGGTTCTCAAGATTTGATCCTCATTGTAACTTGCTTGCATGACTGATAGATTACTTCCTATTCTTCTCAATGCAGAATAGCTGATAATCTTATGCTTCTCTTTTCATCTCTAGTAGATCAAAATGTATGATTTTCTAAAAATTGAGTTACAATTCAAATAATAAATCTATACATTCTTCCGGATGTAGATCCTAATTGATATTTTCTCTGCAAACCTAAAAGAAAAGATAAATATAGTGGCTTGGCAGAAAACTATACGAGTGTTTCATGTGATGTTCTCAAGATGTACTATTGCTTCACTTCCAAGTGGTCCCGTGGATGTTGGGTGTAAACTGTGATATATGAGTTCAAACAGTAGTCTTACCGATAATGTATTGATGCCTTTCAAAATTTTCACTTCTTGGAGCAGATTCTACCCATGCTGGTTATTCATCATTTATCGTCCCTCTGTCATGTAAGTTTTATAGTCATGTGCTTTTCAAATGTTTTGTATGCATTTTTTTGTGTTTCACTGACTTAAATAATCAACTCTGCCCTTTGTATTCCTTATTCACCAACTTCAGCTATTTAATTTTTTTTTGCCTATCTTATTGTCACTCTTGCTACCATGAAAAGAAAAGTTGCTGTGAAATAACCAGTCTGGAAGTGAACCTAGATATTGCAGGAAATGAGATAATTTTCAATATATTCCTGAGAATGAGGCTTAATTAACTATTTATTGCTGAGGTTTAATTTTACCATTTGTTATAGAAAAAAATAAAACTGCTACATTTTTGTGCCTCCAGTTTCATGGGTGAGAAATCACTTATAATCTTCTCTCTATCTTATTAGTGATTCAGTTTTCTACCCAACAATACAAACCCTAGTGCTTCCGCTCTTGCAAAGAAAATTCTAAGTTATAAATCCATGGTGCTTTACTAGGCTATGTGGGATAGGCATAACAATTTCTGATTGGATCAAAGCAAGCACAACAATATTCCCTGAAATAATTAAGAAAACTTTAATTTATAGAACTGTAGTGGCAAATCTTTAAGCTGTCTGTGCACCCTTGCAAATTATCTAAAACAATAATATAATTTAATATGAAAGCAAAGGTACCTCGTAAAAGGTTGGATTGAACGCTTGTCCCTTTCCTGGTGCTTTCAGCAGCGTAAAAGGTTTAAAATGATTGTGGCATGGTGGTTATAGGGGCGGACTGCGCGAAGAACTGTGTGGCGGCTTTCGGGGCAGACAGCGCAGAATACTATGGCGGCCATAAAAATCCGGACAGCCTGCTCGGATTCGTGGCGGCTACCAATTCCACCATGTAAATTAAAAAAAAAAAAAAATATTAAAGCAAAGGTTATATGAAGAAGATTCTCAAAATTTTCAGCTTTGCTTTTGTCATGGATGTGAGAAGTGGGAACTGCTAAAATGAAATTTCCTATGGGATGATTGGAATGGTCATAATAACTAAGCGTGAGCAGAGAGTGAATGTGAGACTGAAGCGAGTCTCACCTTTCTTGTTTTAGAAAGCAATTGTTACGAGTGCAAGCAGGAATCAAGTGTGAGCAAAGAGGTAGCCTCAGCTTTACTTGTTCCAGATCTTTGGGGAAATTAAAAAAATAAGGGATTCATATGAGGAAAAGCTAGGTAGCAAGGAAGGAAAGTCATTTTGAAAGTCTTGACTGGAAGTAAGGATGCCTTAGTTGGATGTATAAATGCCCTATTGGAGAGAAGAGGAAGGTTGAATCTGTGGCAAACCCTATCCAGGTTACACAAGAAGTACCAAGGATAAGATGATCTAGCATGACATATGGTTCTTAAAATTAGAGGGTGAATATGTAAGTTCCACAGATATTGGCTAGGTTTTTCAAAGATTCAAAATTGGATCAAAGGGGAAGTGGGGAATGAATTCAAATTACTCCATGACTTTTCTTTTGAAAAAAATTTCCGTTGTCATCTTCTCAAGTTTGGATATCAAAAATAAAATAGTGGGTGGTGGCCCATGGTTTAAGGGGAGAGGCATTATATTTAAGACCATTGAAAGAATTTTTTTGTGGAGATAGAAATTATTAGAAGGCTTTCAGATTGGGTTAGGATTTTTGGACTTCTATATCAACTTTTCAATAAGGAGGTTATGAAGAATATTGGCAATACTCCAAAGGTATTCATCTAGGCAGGACCGATTACTAAGGAGTGAAGGCATATTATATATACCTGAATATATATTGCCATGTGATGAATCACAAAATTGACTCATCTTATAGTCCTTTTTGCCTCGGATATTGTCCTTTTTGGTGAACATAAACCCTCTTATATATCCTAACTGTTTAAGACTTACTATTTTGTATATGCATAAATTACGCTGGTAATATAATGACACTATGATAAAACGAATGTCTTTTATTTGGATTTTTTTTTTTTTTTTATTGTGAATGTGTGATGTCAACATATTTCTGCAAGGTATATTTTGTGTTTTTTTTGTGTGGATAGGAAGAAAATAAAAGAAACCCTGTTGTTGCAACAAACTATGGGCTCATAATTGGTAGCTACGGGCTCATAATGATATTTCTGCACAAATGATGTATTCTATCCCAAAACATATGGAATTGCAACCGATGACTATGGAAGTAATGATATTCCTATATAAATGCTGAATTCTATTGTAGGAACAATCCAACGGTCTACAGGAGGAAGATATAGACGGATGTAGACTATAGGATGCAGGAATACAGTTGAGATTCTTGTTCTGCTTTTTAGAACTGTCTCTGATTTCTAGAATCCCTATTTTCTACATTACAAATCAACAAATCAACAGGAGTGAAAATGAACCAAATACAATTTTATGTTGAGCAATTTGTTGAATTTAGTCTTTACTTAACAATTTTTTATTGTTGTACCAAATTTCTGTTTTTAGTCATAATTAGTGCTTTTCTAGTAGTTATCCTAAACTGTTGGATAAATCAGGAGGACGTACTTATTTGAGCTTTATGCCCCTCCCTGACATTCGGTTAATCAGATTGAACATTGAGTCGGGAAGTTTGGGACATCTGCGTGTAGGGAATATGTAGACGTGAAATACTGTAAAATCATTTTTTAGTAATTTAATACTCTCAGTTTAGTTTATTTTCTGATCCCATAAAAAGAGTTCCTCTACTATGGGAGGACTGCACCTACCCTTGTAGAAAGGATCCGCTAGAGGAGGTTGGTTGCATGCACTCCCATGGATTTCCATTTTTCATGCTTTTAGCACTCTTTGTTACTCACCTGTCTGCAACTTAGGCTTGGAATTTAATTTAATTTATAATTGCTGTTTAGATTTTGCCGTAGATGAGTGATATATTTTCCTGCAATTATTTTGTTTTAATTACAGTTTTTTCAGAGTAGTTTTTATTTTTATTTTAGTGATTGTTACACTATTTTATCCCTGGAAGAATACCTGTACGAATAGTTTGCATGATTGACTGGATCATCTCGGTCGACATGCCTAAGTCATCATAGGATAGTAAAATCTGTAGGCCTTGTGATGCATACATAGTGCACAGCATCTCACAAGTTTATGATTCCATGGATTGATAAAATTAATAATAAAAACATGTTGAATCAGAGTAAATACTACACTAATAAACTTGGCTAGATTTTCAGCTGTTGTGCTGTGAGAAAGACTTTTTACAGGTTCTCGTAGAATCCAATGTTGTAGATATTTGACAGAGGATAGTGGCCCAGTCATTTTGGCTTGTTGCCGGGGAGATGCTAAATCACAACATTTCAAAGTTTGATGCACTGTAAGGATAGTTGGTTTGAAGGTCAACATAATGGATTATTTGCATTGTTTTATTGCTTTTCATACCTGATGTGTGAGTTCATATAGTGATGCATGTCTTGACCTAGGGACAAAAGAGGAAGATTTATTTCAAGGGATGCAAGGATTGGTGTAAGAACAACAAGCTTACAACAACCTCAGAAACAAACAGGAGAGTTGCAGTAGTCAAACGAGCTCCTGAAACAGAAAGCAAAATCAACTAACCTCGCTAGACCAATTGAAGAATTTCTTGGAGGGGATAGGCACTCGGGACAATCCAATGAGCTAGGAGAAGAATCTAAAAGCAAAGAACAGTCTGCCTTAGAAGAATTAGACGAAGTGTAGTCTCTAGAATTACCAGTTGGAGGAACCGATCTTTATTGGACTCCTTAGAATTATCAGATTCTAGGAGAAATGGCTAAAGAGATTAGGACTACTGCTTTGGAATTCTCTATTAGGGAATCTCAAGAAGACGTAAGAATGAAGAACATCCCTCCGTTTGTTCTTCCCACTTTTCATGGACTGATCATTGAAGATCCAAATGTCTTCCTTCTCGAATTTGACGTCTTATGTAGAAGTTATGATTTTAAAACTAATAGCCAAAAGCTGAAGCTTTTTCCAGCCACCCTTAAGGATGCAACACTTCGCTGGTTTAGGGGTTAGGACATAAGGATATCAGCAGTTGGGAAGCTATGAGGACAGAGTTTCTGCAGAATTATCAGGATTACTGTAAGGCAAGGGAAGTATGAGAAGAAGTGCTAAGGATGACTCAGAGAGGAAGAGATACTGGAGGACTATATGGAAAGATTTCAATTTAATCTTCAAAGGTCCAAGCATGCAAATCTAGATGCAAAAACTTTAAAGATCATTTTTCTATGGGGACTCCTTGATGAATGCTTGGAAACACTAAATTTAATGGCAGGAGGTGATGTGTACCAGACCAACTTTAACAACATTAAGACCCTTTGCCGTAACTACTCAAGATCAACCATGAGAAAAGGAAAAGGGGCCAGCAGAGCTGCCTCAGCCAATGCCAGAACTTCAGCCAACATTACTAGAGCAGAAATTGGTACTTTACTTAAAGATTTCAAGACTGATATCTTATTCACCCTTGCCACTTAGTTGGACACATTTCAGGCAAAGAAAAAGCATGAAGAGATGGAAAAAGCCTTGGTAGTTTTCTGTCCAAGATGCACTACGAAGCATGCTAAGCATGAATGTCCATTGGCTAAAGTTCTATAGTACATCTCAATAGGGACATGACACAAGTAGTTGGCCAATGATTCCAGAATTGAAGACAACCTCTCAAGTGGAAACACAAGGAGCTGAGATCTGCTATGTCAATCAAAGGAAGTCGTGGTAGCCACTGCAACAATTATGTATGAATTTGGGAGCCTAGCCATTTTATTCTTCCAATTTTTCAAATGTTTAGTCTTCACCTTGGTGGCAGTGGCCCCATGAATCTAGGTCCATGGTTCAATCAACAAAGTCCTTGCCCTTGGTATCAACCGCAATGACAGAACCCTCAAAATCTTTAGAATCCCTAAAACTGTCAATCTCAATGGCAGAATACTCAGTCTCAGTGGCAAAATCCTCAACTTCAATGGACGTCACCCCCAAACTAGCAACAACAACAATCTCAACAAAGTCAATTGTTCTGTTTGCCAGCACCTTCTAGCTCCCACCAGCCAAAACAACCGTAACTTCCTGCTCAACCAGCACCAGATCCTAATAATATTAAATTAGGACAACCAGTATACAATCAGAAAACAATGAAACATCCAACCTATGTCCTTGAAAACATCAACTGTAACAAACTACACCTCCAATCAGGGAGAATAATTAAGGATCCAGAACCACCAACTATACAGAAAGTTGAAAAAGAGTCTTTAGTTAGGGAAGATCCAATTAATTGAACACAAGAAACAAAATCTATGGGAAAGGTAGAAACTATTTAAGTAAAAAATATGCCCTTTATCTTGAATGGTTGCAACAATTGAGACAAACCCCACAACCTAATTTTTTTAGGGGAACTACGGAATGTATGTGCGGATACCACTTTTCTAGGCTATGAAAGGCATTCCTATATATAGCAAAGTTGTTAGGGAATTATGCCTCAATAAACCTGGGAGAAAGAAAGATCCAAAAACTATATAGGTTGTAGAACACTTAGCTGATTTGATGCTTGGAAAGATGTTTATCCCCAAGTATCTTGATCCTAGGAGATTAGTGGTTAATGTGCAAATTGGAAGTGTCCCTAATGTCCTAATTGACTTAGGAACAAACATTATCGTCATGACAAAGGAAATAATGGATGATTTACAACTTTCATAATTGGGACCAACTCCTATAGTCTTACAAATGGTTGATTGGTCTATTGTAGTTCCTGAAGGGTTCATAAAAGATGTGGTAATGATTCATGACAATACCCTACTAATTTTATGGTCCATAAGCCAAAAACAAGTTTAGGGGACTACCTGTTAATCCTTAGGAGACCATGGCTTACTATAGTTGATGCTTACATTAGTTGTAGGTCAAGGAACATGACCATATCGAATGATTCCAAGACAAAAAGCCTGGTGCTTTATCCTCCTATTGTCTCTACAATAGGAAATGAAGAACCTATGTGGATAGGTCAAGATGTAAAGAATAGTGTGGTTTTATAGCCAATCTTAACTATGAAACAAACTTTGGGACTCTACAAGAAATGGATGAGGACACTACTTTTTGCAATTTTATCCATAACCTACCACAAAGCACACTAGAAGAACCCATAGAAACCTTCGAGATTGTATTGCAACAATCCTTATTGCCCTGTATGATTCCAATCGAGTGGAAAAAGATTCCCTTGTTAAAATAATTGAGCTTGCCCTTAGATAAACCTTGAATATTAATAAACAGCTAACTAAGGACCTAGAAAATAAATTAACAAAACTACTCACTAGATACAGTTCCACTTTTACATGGGACTGTAAAGATATGAAGGGAATTCATTCAAAATATGCACTCGTCATATTTATATGGAAGATATGCAAAACCAATCTGACAACCCCAATGGAGAGTGAACCGAGCAGTCAAAGAAATTATCAAAGAAGAATTACAAAAACTATTAAAAGTTGGATTCATCTACCTTGATATCTAATAGTCAATGGGTGTCTCCATTGGTGATAGTGCCTAAGAAAAATGGAAAGTGGTAAAATTTGTATTGATTACAAAGAACTTAACAAAGCAACATGAGAGGTTCCCATTGCCGTTCATTGACCAAGTGCTTGACACATTGGCAAAAAGTATTTTTCCTTCCTAGATGGTTTTATAACCAAATACAAATTGCACTTAAAGATGAAGAGAAAACCACTTTCACCTATCCTTGGGGAACTTTTGTGTACCATGTGTTGTCCTTTGGGTTATGCACCTACAACTTTTCAAAGGGTAGTCCTTGGCATTTTTCAATATTTTACAGGAGAGTGCGTAGAAATATATATGGATGATTTTATAGTCTATGGTGATAGTTTTGAAGAATCTATAACCAACTTGGAAAAATTCCTTCAGTGATGTTGGGACATAAATCCTTCACCAAGTCATGAGAAATGTTACATGATGATGATTGAGAGGATTATGCTCGGACATCATGTATTTGCCAATGGAATTAAGTTGGATCCAACTAAGAAATAATAAAAAAGATGTTTGTAGTTTCCTAGAACATGCAAGTTACTATAGGAGGTTCATTCAAGATTTTAGCAAGATAGCCAAGCCAACCCCTTGTTTTCCCTATTGTCTAAAGGTGTTGAGTTCTCATGGACACCTAAATGTAAAAAAAAATTGATACCCTGAAGGAAAATTTGATCTTTACAAAATGGTCACTCCCATTTCATATCTATACTGATGCATCTAATACTTCATTAGGAGCTATTTTATATCAAGGAGGGAAAGAAATTCATGCCATTTATTATGTTAGTAAAAACTTGTCCGGAACTAAATTGAATTACACTGTCACTAAAAAGGAATTTCTTGCTATGGTGTATGTTATTAAATAAGTTTCGTCACTATACTACTAGTTCTCAAGTATTTGTGCATATTGATCATGCTACAATTAAATACCTTATGAACAAACCAATTCTACATAGTTGAATTATTAGATGGCTATTACTTCTACAAGAATTTGATTTAATTATATTGATAAGCCCAGGAGGGAAAATGTTGTCATTGTTTTTAATCCAAGATACCCAAGAATTTGAAGGATCCCTTGGTGGAAGACACTTTTCCATATGAGCATCTATTTGCACTTTCTTTTAAAACCCATGGTTTGCTAATATTGCAAATTATCTTGCTATGAGAAAAGTTCCACAACATTTGTTTCCTAAGGAAGTTTGTAGGTTGATCCAACAGAGTGCTCCATACACATGGGTAGGAGGTTACCTTTCCAAAATATGACTAGACCATGTTATCCATAGATGTGTCCATGAGGATGAGGTACACAACGTGCAATGGGCTTGCCATGATGAACCATGTGGAGAACACTTTGCACGAAGAAGGATCACTACTAAGGCATTAAATAAAGGTTACTACTAGGCTACTAGCCCACTATGTACAAAGATGCTAAAAACTATGTGGACCATCGTAACCAGTGTTAATAAATAGGGAGATCTATGTAGACAAATGAAATGCCACAATAACCACAACTTTCCATCGAACCATTTGAGAAATGGGAATTGGACTTCGTAGAACCAATCGATCCTCCTTCCAACCAAAAGAAATACATTTTAGTTTGTACCGACTATGTGAGCAAATGGGTGGAGGTGAAAGCGTTGAATTTTGCACATGATGAAAAAGTGGTAAAATTTCTATATGAATATATCTTCACTAGATTTGGGGTACCTACGAAAATGGTGACAAACCAAAGACCATAGTTTTACCTCGAAGGTCATCGAACCTTTGGTAAGAGAGTATGAAATATGTCATCGGAAATCTACCCGTTACCATCTATAGGCTAATGGTCAAGTTGAGGTGACAAACATCGAAAATCTACCCCTTACCATCTATAGGCTAATGGTCAAGTTGAGGTGACAAACATCGGAAATCTACCCCTTACCATCTATAGGCTAATGATCAAGTTGAGGTGGCAAACAGGGAACTAAAAAACATTTTAACAAAAACCATCCAAACATATCATAGAGATTAGGCTAACAAACTACCAAAAGCAATATGGGATTATAGAATTGAGTGGAAGATAACTACAAGATCAACCTCATTTGGCCTTATCTATGGGAAGACTGTTGTTTTGCATGTAGAAACAAAAATAAAAACCTTGAGGACCACTAGTGAACTAGGCATGGACCTTTTTTAGGTACAAAACATCATTTAGAACAACTTAATGCCTTGGATAAAGTGCACTTAAAAGCAATCTTCCATACAAAAATGATTCAAAAGCAAAGGGTCTCCTGACATGGTCATTTTATTAGGAAGAAAGAGTTCACTAATAAAGATTAGGCTTTGTTGTATGATTCATGGTATACAAACCTTAAAGGGAAAATACAACATCTATGGTTGGGAACTTATGAGATCGACACAGTATATGACAATGGTGTAGTCAAATTGTGCACCATTGATGAACAAACACCTCTTATAGTCAATGGTCATAGGCTTCGCCTGTATAAAAAACCATTAGCCAAAAAGAAGTTTATTAATCAGTTGATGTTTAGAGCTCATCTTGCACAGAGGATATCTCCTCACCATATGCTTTGATAGAGGATATCTCCCCACTCTCCTTTTATCCTTATTGGTGTAATTCATCCACCTATCTTGGAAATTGATTAAGGCCCCATGAGCCTTTAACTAGTCTATTCCTAGGATAACATCAAAAACATGGAGGGAGGCCACATATAAATGCCATATAGTGGACCCGTTGGGTAGAGTTATCTTGGCTATAGGTAAACATTGATCCACTGAATAGATTTTTCTAGAACCATACTCAACCTTCCACCCTTGTACCAAAAATCTAGGTCTTTTTTTATGGCGCATAATTTTAGATTACGTGTGCCTCAATTTCGAGGTCGTCTCGAGGTGAGAAGGTCGCTCTTTTGGTGGTTGAGGGGGACGACCGTGTTTGAATCCCCAACGGTCAGAATTTCGATCGTTATGGAGGTTGTCCCGACCCAGGACGACCTCATGGAGAGATTGTCTCGACCCGAGATGACCTCATGGAGAGATCGTCTCAAGCCGAGACGACCTCATTGGAGGTGGATTTTGTCATTGTTTTGTGTTTTTTTTTTGGCTAAGATGATTTGCATGTGGTACAACTTATTAGAGCATATCATAGATTTTTTATGGTATTCGGGACTACGTGAGGGTGCCTTACTGATGTTGATTGGAAATGGCTTGAGGCCATTGGCCTTAAGTAGGTGATGAGGTTAGAGGTAGTGACTATGGATCAGGCCTACCTAATGGCCTTGATAGATCAATGGGATAGTCAGACTAACACCTTCCACCTTTCGACTAGCGAGATGACAGTCACTCTGGAGGATGTCTACAAGATTCTTCGTGTGCCGATTGAGGGATGCCCCATCAGCTCGACACACGTTAGTCAGTAGGACAGAGTGCTCCAAAGGGTTTTTGGTGAGGATTGGGAGGTGGCTCGATGCGGCTTAGGTAGCAATGGGGTACTAGTGGAGGCATGGTATGATGTGGATGTCCTGACTAGGAGACATGTGGTGCTGATGTCACTCATGTCCAACATACTACTACCAAATTCTTCAGGAGTGAGGTTCCCATGGAACCTGCTCGAGCTAGTCCAGGAGTTGGTTGATTGCACTATTGAGGAGCCTTTGGTTATGGCTTGGGGGAGTACTCTATTGGCTCATTTATATGATGAGTTATATGAGATCCAACATCGGGGTAGATACGGATTGGGCTGCAGCTTCCTTCTTTAGATCTAGGGGTGGGAGCACATCTGGGTGGATAGACCGATGGGCTTCCATGGGCATCATGGACATATATGGTAGACCATGAGATTGGCTATGTGGCTCGATGGGATCGAGAGCAGGAGGTGGGTCAGAGTTGACCCCATTCAGGTAAGATTTCCCACTACATAGAGTCCTTTGAGGGACTAAGGCTAGGATAAGTGATATGGTGACCTTACAGGGATTGCCCACCATGGATAGAGGTAATGGACTAGTTGAGGTGTGAGGCATGGGCGATGGGTGATTGGATGCCATGGCATAGAGTGAGAGTACTTCTAGTACTCTCATGTCACTTGATAGTTCAGGGTTCATCAGGATACCCCTAGTGAGCCCGTTCATCTACCATTATCGAGGAGATGAGACTCAGCTAGAGTGGTCATGAGTTGAGCTAGTGGGGGATGAGGTAGATCCTCTAGTGGTAGGTCTAGGTGTGGAGGATGTAGGTACTATAGTAGAGTATGATACATGGTGGGTGACTCGATTATGGTAGGGTGGTGGACCTATGGGTGGGGAGGAGGTCGAGGATGAGGATGAGTGCATCGTGAACAAGGAGGGGAGTGGGGCCAGACCATCGAGGGAGTGGAGGAGCCATAGGATGAGGGTGAGGATGATGAGGATCCCTAGTATGAGGATGCTCAACTTAGAGGATAGGTGTAGTCTCTTCAGGCATAGTTGGTAGAGTAGGATACCATAGTGGTAGTACTGAAGTCGGTTGGCTGGGAGAGACAGAAGGGGAGGGGCTTCTCTGAGAAGGTCGTCCTATCTGCATAGTTGTAGAGCTCTCAAGAGGAGGTGGATAGGGTGATATCAGAGTGAGATGCTCTAAACGCGGGTGGCGGCTTTAATCGCAGCTCGGGGTGAGGTAGGTACGGTGGATAGGCTACAGGGATGTAGCAGGGGTATAGGTTGAGGTGAGTAGATTTTAGATGCTGTTGGGTGACTATCAGGCTCAATATCGATCTGATTAGGCCTATATCTAGGATTTGGAGGATCGGGTAGGGGTACTTGGTGATCACCTACTTGAGCGCTCTTGATGAGGAGATCTCATCGAGAGCTGATAGTGAGTCGGGGTAGCCTTCTATGAGGCTATGGACTCCTAGGTCTACATCTAGGTCTAGGAGATTAGTAGCTAGTGGATCAGGAGGGGCACGTAGAGATGCGGTCAAGGGTGGTGGTGATTCTGGGGGTATAGGCCCTGCTTGATTCAGACTATTGGATGACTCTCTTTTTGGGTGTGAGGTCTGAGGACCCACTCTATTGTAGCCTATGAGTATTTTGTATCATGATGTACTAAATGTTTTACCATATATATGATATGATTTTTATTATGGCCTATCATGTGTTTATGTTTTTTTATTTATTTAATGTATGGATGCACTTTATGAATGATGTTGTGGATGATGGATGTATACCTAGACATTGTAGTATGTATGCCTAGATGTATGCATGTAGATGTTGTACTAATGATATGATGATGCAAATTTTTAATTTTTATGTTTATATGCTAAAACATAATGAATGAATCTAAGATGCAAAATAACCTATATGTAAGCACCACAAAATGTATAAAAGTCATTAATCAAAATGTTTTAACCTTTTCTCAAAAGTCATACATTTTTTAGATGAATTGATGGATGTGAAACCATTAGGTGCTATGAGGAATGATAAGGTTTTTCATGAGACTCAAACACCCTAGTTGACCAATCAAAAATTATTTATTGACTATACCTGACTCTATAAGATAAAGATCTGCTAGGAAGACCCAGATATTCAATATCCCTATGTGTGCATGTGATGTTTATTAATGATGCATAAGACTACCCCATTGCCAAGTGGGTTTCATTCAACCCATTGTTGTAATGAGGATCACCTTATGGTCATCATTATCCTGATTTTGGATGTAGTTGGACTTGACTACTAGGCAATACAAGCCACCAAAAGCTAGCTCATCCACAAGCTGACATTGGTCTGTACAAAAGAAGGTCGCTAATGTGATAGACATATCACCATGCGTAAGACTACTCCATTGCCAGGTAGGTTTCATTCAACCCATTGTTGTAATGGAGATTATCCCATGGCTTTTGAATAATTAAGGATTCTAGGGATTCAAGCTCATTACCCCCTTCTTTCTTTTAATTTCTTTGGGATACTTGCTCATTTTTTTTTTGGAGCAAAGGGATTTTATTTCTTTAGTGGTGAAAACCACTTTTTTTTAGGGATACTTGCTCATTTTTGTGGAAGCAAGGGGATTTCTTGGGTAGGGGGAGCTTGTCCTTTTTTCAATTCTCAGCATTCTAGACCATGCACATAATAGGATGAGCAAGGGAAACCTTTCGCTCAAGGTGGCAAGGACTACATTGTAGCGTCATCCTTCCTTGTTCAAACTTGGATTTTAATATGTGAATTTGTGTTTGGGATTTTGAGATATGCAAGGTACTATCAAAGCAAGACCCTACCTTCTAAAATCAAGATAGATTTTTACAAAATCTGAAAGGAAAACTAGGAATGGTTGAATGATCGAAAACCCTAGTGAACACCCTATAGCAACTTATTGGTAGTGTTGAAAAACATAGTTACTCACAAAGGGGAATGTGGATGGTAGTGGTATGTGGAATATGGGGGTTTTCCCTATGATATTTTGCAAACTAAAAGGTGTGTGTAAAATAGTTAGTGGTCATCTAAACATCATTGTTGATATTCATCTGGTATCTACCCTATTTTATGAGGACCCCTTAATAAGCAAAATCCCATAAGAAAAACTGCAAATGATGATGATGGATAAGGTTGATTAAGAAAGATGGTAACTATACAAGTGTGGTGCTAGATCCTAGCATGTAAGAACCAAACTAGTCCTAATGCTAATGCAAATGAAAGGATATGCCTAATGCAAGTTAACAAATGTAGCTACATGAAATGCATGATGTTTTGAAATGTAAGTGAAAATGCAATATTTTTGTGTTTTTGTGATTTTCTAATTTTTTGTGGTTTTTGTGATTTTGATTTTTTTTGTGCATTATCTCTTATGCATGAAATGCCTATATATGGAGAATGTTAAGAGGTTTAGGTTCCTCAACACCCTTGAGAGATGCTAGATGATAAGTTCCTGGCCCTATCTTCTATGTGATGATGAAAGGGCCTAACTAGTTTGTCATAAATTTATCCTGTAAGTGGGGTGATAAGTTTGAATTTTGTTGATTCTATTTAAGCACAAGATCTCCAAATTTGAAGTCTCTCAGATGGAATTTCATATCATAATCTCATTTAAGGTGATCTTGATAAACGTGAAGATGCTCGAGAGCATTAACTCATCGTTCATCAAGAAGGGTCAATTGGTCAAGGTGAGCTTGTCGTACAGTATCATCATCGATGAATTCTTGCAATGATATGCACAATGAAGGAATTTCCAATTCTAAAGGTATAATGGCCTCAATGCCATAGACTAGCAAAAATGGGGTTGCCCTAGTGGGTGTCTGAATGCTAGTTTGATAAGCCCATAATGCTAGAGGTAGTTGAAGATGCCAATATTTGTGATTTTCCTTGATAATTTTCTTGAGAATGGCAACTATAGTCTTGTTGGATGCCTCTGCTTGTCCATTAGCTTATGGATAATAGGGCATGGAAAAGTTGTGTTGGATGTTATACTTGGAAGTTAAAGCATGCACATATTTATTTTTAAATGGGGTCCCATTATCGAAGATAATCTTGGATGGAATACCAAAATGACATATGATATTATGAAGTATGAACTCCACAATGCGAGATCTAGTTGTAGTGGTAAGAGGGATGGCTTCCACCCACTTGGTGAAGTATTCGATGGCCATTAAGATAAATGTGTGATGGCCCAAATATGGGGGTGAGATTTTCCCAATTAAATCAAAACCCCACTATGAAAAAGGCCATACCGAATGGATCAGTTGTAAGGCCTAAGAAGGTACATGCAAAATATTAGCATGATGTTGACATTTCATGCACTTCTTGATATAAGCACAATAATATTTCTCCATGGTGGGCCAATAATAGCCCATTCAGAGGATGCACTTGGTGATAGCCATGCCACTAAAATGGCCATCATAAGTACCATCGTGAGCTTGCAAAATTGCCCAAGCAGACTCTTGGGGTTCTAAACAATGAAGGAGAAGACCATCATAGCTTCGATGATATAGTATGTCTCTGAGTAAGACATATTTTATCACTTTTTGTTTGAATGTTCATTTTGCGACATGCAATAATCTCGAAGGGATATTACCAAGTTTTAAGAAATATTTTAATTGAATGAGCCAATCTTGATATGCTTGGGTCTCGATTGAATGAACTGCTTGTTCTCATTGTGACTCATCATGCATGAATGCGTATTGGGAGATAACCTTAATATGAATGGTCATGCCATTATCATAAGGACCCTATGGGACCAAGGACCCCCAGGATGCATGTTTCAAAAAGTCATGTACCTGAGAGAATCGATCTTGGTTCGATTCAATTTGAATCATGTGGATAACTTCTTCATTGTTTGAAGCCTCACTTATCATTGATTGTAAAAGTATTTTGACATGAATGGTTGTGATATCATCTGAAGGGTTTTATAGAATTAAGGACCCCAAAGAAGCCATTGTATCTACAAAATGATTAGATGAATGAGGGACTACCTCGATGTTGTACCATTCTAATTTAGCTAGTAGCTTGTCCACAAGGGTTTTGTATGATTTCAAGATCGGACACCAATATTGATAGATTTCCTTGACTTGGTTGACTATGAGCAAGGAGTCACCAAAGATGTTGAGCTTTTTGATTTTCATGGTGATAGTTGTTTGAAGACCCAAAAGGAGAGCCTCATATTCAACATTATTGTTGGTGCATGGGAAGTCAAGTTTAAATGAAAGGGGTATAGGAGCTCCTTGCGGTGTGAAAAACATGATTCCTATGCCACCCCCTTGCTCACACTTAGAACCATCAAAGAACAAAGTCATGTCAGCTTTATTTTTAGGTTCTTCAGGTTCTGGCGAGTTCGATAATGCAAAGACTACATCATCAGGCAACTTGATAGTAAGAGGCTTATCATCCTGGAGAGGAGCCTCTGCTAGTTGATCAACAATGACTTGACCTTTAATAGATTTTTGACTTATGAATTCAAGGTCAAATTCTATCAACAACATAATCCACTTTGTGGTTCGACTATTATGGTACGTGTGACTCATCATGTACCACAAAGGATTCTCTTTGGAAATGACATACATCATATGATTCAACATGTAATGTCAAAGCTTCTTGGTGGTGAATACCACTGCTAAGCAAAGCTTCTCAATGTATGCGTACTTGAGCTCATAGCTCACCAGGGTGTGACTGATGTAGTAGATAGCTTGTTCCTTATTTACCTCATTCTTTTGGGCCAACATGGTCCCTAAGGCAAAATTGGTAGCTAAAATGTATAATAAAAATGGCACACCTAGTCGAGGTGGAGCTAAAACTAGTGGTGATGCTAGGTATTGTTTGATCTCATCAAAGGCCTTTTGACACTCATCATCCCAATGGAATGGGACCCCCTTTTGTAATAGTCAATTCATTGGTCGACATTTATCTAAAAGTTGTGCTATGAAGCATCGAATAGATGCGACCTTCCCTTGTAAGTTATGAAGCTGCTTAAGGTTTGTAGGGGGAAGCATTTCGAGTATCACCTTGACCTTGGTGGGATCAACTTTGATCCCTCACTTTGAGACTATAAAACCCAAAATTTTTCTAGATGTGACTCCAAAGACACACTTTTTGGGATTAAGTCTAATGTTATGCTCGATTAAGTGATCGAAGACCTTCCGTAGAACATCAACGTGCTCTTGATGCAATAGAGATTTGGCTAGAAAATCATCCATGTAATCCTCTAAGATTTTGTGCATGTAGTCATGAAATATATATGTCATGGCCCATTGATATGTTGCACCAACATTTTTGAGGCCAAATGGCATGACTTTGTAGCAGAAAGTCCCCCAAGGTGTGGTAAAGGTTATCTTTGGTTGATCTTCAAGATTGACCTAGATTTGATTGTAGCCTAAAAAACCATCCATGAGGGATAACATTTCATGACCTGTAGTGGCATCGACTAAAGCATCAATGTTCAAAAGGGGGAATTCATCCTTAGGAGTCACTTTGTTAAGATCTTAAAATTTTGTGCATATGTGAATCCTCCCATCAGGTTTCCCTATGGGTACCATGTTGGAAACCCATTCAGGATAGTCGATAGGTTGGATGAATCCTACATCCAACAATTTTTGTAATTCATATTTAACCATTAAGGCTATTGTTGGATGCATTTTATGAAGCTTCTGCTTGATCGATTTGATTTTTGGATCAAGCGTAAGGTTGTGCATGACCAATTTTGGGTCAAGACCCGACATGTCTTTGTATGACCAAGCAAAAGCTTCTATCTTCTCTATCAAGAGAGTTGTGTAGATGGCTTACTCTTCAAGGGATAAAATTTATCCCAATTTTATATTTTTAGGAGCCTCAGGATCATTGCCAATGTCTACATCAATTATTTCCTCTATTGACATGTGGGATCCCTCCTCAAGTTGATGAGGTGTAGGGATCAAGTGGATGTCATCAACTGGATTCAGAGAATCGATCATGTTTGGTTTGATATCAGCTTGACAAACATCTTCAGATGGCCCTTGGGAGAAATGAAATGGTTGTAACATTTCTTCACAAGGGAAGAACTCTTCGGGTGATGGTGGAAATGTGGTGCGATCAAAATTAATGACCTCTTGGTTGAGGTGCAAAGGTTTTGAGGGGTCATTGGGATTATGGAGTGGTGTAGTCAAATCAATGGAAACCATATTTATGGATAGTGGATAGTTTCCATTCATAATGTGGAAAAGCCTATCAAATATGGGTGGCCCTAGATATATCGAAGGTGGCTGAGGTGGTAGTGGAATGAATGGATGAGGCCTAGGAGGAGCCAGGATGACCAGATATTCTAGGGGTAGAAGCTACCTCTAGATGGGCTGGTGCATAGGAAAAACCCTAAGATAGAGCTCATCTAGGTCTATGAGAGGCTCAATGGGGGTGAAGTCTTCTCCTTCATTGCTAATCCATCGATTGTGGTGAGGACCTAGATACACCAATTCTATCTCATCCTCATATTCTTCTGATGTCTCACTGAAGGAGTCAAAAGGCTCAATAGAAACTATTGTAATGGGAATATGATCTCCTAGTAGATGGAAATATCCTAGGTTAGCGTAATCATTCTCATCAATCTCATCCTCAAAGCCTATGGTTAGGCATTGGAGGGAGTCTACGAGGAGTTCATCTAGCATACACATGGAATACCCTAAGCTAGATTTATCTATAGGGAGCTGGTATTATGGCTGGTAAGGTGTTCGAAGACCCTACTCATATCGACCAAGACCATACCTATGCCAATGGTAGTGGTAAAAGTATCATAGGGTAAAATTTGGGTTTGATAGATAATTGACATTCCCTAAAAATGGCTCTTCATCATCCTCCACCATAGGCGATGAACTTGTAGAATCATCAAAACCCCCATATATAAAGTTTGTCTAGTTTGGGGGCACCCCCAAGGGCACAATGGTACCAATGGGTAGTGAAGGCACATGAGGTCTACCCATATCTTAGATGGACTTGATGAGTGGTGTGAATATGACATTCTGCACGAGGTACTCAATGAGACTAGGGTTGGCCAAGTGAACCATGACCTATGGTGGGGTGGATGATGAAGGTATGGCTTGATCTGACTCATCCATAGTAATAAATGATTCTCCCTCATCCATAGGAGTGGGAATATCCCCTACTAAAATGGTGGATATGGATGGGGGAATCTCCTCGATTGGCTCCTTCAACTTTTTCTCGCTTGGAGGATCTAAGGATGAAGAAGGGATATCAGGAGAAATTGATGGTAATGGTGGGGATGGAGATGGTTCCATGACTGATTATGGTGTTAGATCTAGACTCTGAATGGGATCATTGGGTCTGATGTCTAGATGTATGGATGGTAGGGTAGACTCTTATGGGTGGTGCACCATATTGCAATACTTGAAGGGCTCTAGATCGATATGAACCACATGAACTTGCCCTTCATGTATATATTTAAGACACTGATGTAAAATGGATGGGACACACTTCATGTCCCTCATCCAAGGTCTTCCAAGCAATATATTGTATTTCATTGCACCCTCCAAGATATGGTATAATGTAGGAATAGTCTTTAGCCCAACCTGAATAGGAAGGACTATTGTGTTGATGGTGGAGCATAAAGCATCATTAAATGCTTGAAGAGTGAATGTAGATGCTACAATGTGTGAGGTTGGAAGACTAATATGGTGTAGTGCATCAGTTGTGATAATATTTATGGAGGAGCCTATGTCAATCAAAACCCACTTGTAGGGAATCTGATTTACACTAGCAATGATGTGTAGTGGAGGATCAGGCCTAGTAGTGGGAGTTGCTTTGATCTCATGATCATGAAATGTAGTTATAAGCTCTTTACACTATTGAATGTGCCCCACAAAATTGATAAATGAGTTGGGATCTTAGGGTTGCAATTCAACTGATTTTAGAATCTCCATCAGAGCTTCTCTATGTTATGGTGATTGTTGTATTAGCTCATAGATGGAGAGTTTGGTCGATGTCATTTGTAGACTTTGGGTAAGCCTACTTCTGATCATCACCACCAGTTGGGGTGGTGGACCTTGGATAGGATTTGATTGTGGCAAGGGTTGTGATGTAGAAGGAACATTGGTTGGAGCTATAGGTGGTGTAGTTTGGTTAGGATATCTCCTATTCCTTGTCACAATATTGATCATCCCAACAAACCCTTGATTGGGTGGGGCCATGTGGACTTCATTGACCTATCTTATTTGATCTTCCTTAACCTCATGCATAGGTAAGGGATCTTTGAATATGCCCATCTATTGGTTATTGGTAGCAAGAGGATTATCAATTTGTAGTTGATTTCTCTCGAGCATATCCTATACTATGTCCTTAAATGTATAGCATGCCTGGATATCATGACCATTTTATCGATGATAGAGATAGTACAGGTCCTCTCTATACCTCTTAGGTTTTGGGTGATTTGGATCCATGGGGTGAATTTTAGGTAAGGTGATAGCCTTCGCCTCACACAATCGATTAAAAAGTGATGCCAAAGATTCAGGCAATGGTGTATAGTTGCGAGGTGGATGGCGTTGTTGATTCTATGTACTTGATTTCATTGAGGTTGGTCATGGTTTTGCGTAGGAGGGGGTTGAGCCTGATAGTTGGGTTGTTGGGGCATTGTTTGTTTCTCAGGATTTGGAACACTCAGGACAACTTGATTGATCGAAGGTGGTTTTTGTTGTGTATAATTACCTTTAGGGTTCTTGTTCCATTCCTTCTTGTGAATTTTGATGTCCCCCTCTTAGACTTTGATGTCCTCGATGACCTTGGCCTGTGCCAAAGCCTCCTCGAATGTTTGGTATTGTTGTAGTTGTAAGAAAAGTGATATTTACTTTGAACAACTCCTAGTGAACATTCGGGTAAGTTTTGTGATGGGTAAGGTGAAAGGTAATTTTGACATAACCTTTCTCCACCTATTGCCATATTCTGTGATAGGCTCATCATCAAATTATCGAAGGTTGGACAAGTCAGTCAAGTTTACTTTCTTCTTTATGCCAAATGAGAAGCATTCCAGGAATGCATTTGCAAGTTGTTCAAAGCTATAGATGTTGTGCCTTGGTAGATGGTTATACCACTCTAAGGTTGGGCTAGAGAGTGTTATCAAGAAGGTCCTAAGTAACAAGGCATCATCATCCTAGAGTTGGAAATAGAGGTTCATGAAACTGGTTACGTGTTCCTGTGCATCATCATCTCCTTTAAATTTATCCAATTTTGGCATTTCAAAATGCTCAGGATATGGAGGACATGGGACCGAAGGATGGAGTGGTTGATTACATAGTTGATGCAATGTGGGGTTTTTGATAACCCATTCCTTGCTTCTCCAATGATTTGATGCACTCTGTGAGCACCTTGTAAGCTTGAGATGATATTATCTCATCTTCCTGCATTGGTCTTCGAGGAGGGGGAGGTAAAATATTTTTATTGGGATGATGTGGTTGAATATAATCATCAACCATATCCTCACAGAGTGATTCAGGATATCCTTGGTCCTGATACTCTGACTCTAGATCCTCATAGACCTCATATTCTAGTCGATGATTTTATGGTTGATGTTGTTGAGACCTATGGTGATGGATGGGCACATGAGGAGGGTAATTTTGATTTGGCCTAGGAGGTAGGTCATGGTGTTGCGCAATGCACCTTTGAGGGGTTTGTTGCCTATAGGTACTAGGTGTGAGGACCTCCTCATGCATTGCTTTTTGCAATCATTCTTGGTGCAATTGTTGTTGATGCAACCTTTGTTGGTGCACCCTTTGTTGTTCTAATCAACTTCATTCTAGGTATTCTTGATCCATTTGCAACTTATCCAACCATAGTTGGTTTAGCTACTCTCATCTGTTTGTGTTCTACCTAGGTATTTGATTCACTTGATCAACCATGTAAGGTCGATGAGCCCTTGTATTAATACGAAGGGACTTGGTTTGCTCTGTGGGCCCAACAGGGTTGGCTACCCATTTCCCATGATCGAGGGAAGTCACGTTGACCTAGTGCTCAGGCTTGAAGGTGACTTCTACATACTTGGATGGCATAGAGGCACAACGTGCTTGCATGGAACACTCTTCATGATGAAAAATAGGATGACCTAGGTCTTCCTCTTCCTCATATTCAAGATAGATGTGAGCGGATGAGGCTATCCTATTAGGATGATGAGGGTCGTACCTATCTAATTGAGCAAATTTTTGGCTCATCCATGGATGATCAAGTGGAGTGGCTCACTCATCTAGGCTAGGCGATGGTGCATAATCTTGCTCCTACTCAGATTGATGGATAGATCGAGTCAGGATGTGAATCCATGACACTCCCCTACTAGGCCCCTCACTGGGCGAGTTATATCTAATAGTAGCATGAGATTGGCTTTGACCAAGAAGCTCATCTTCTTGATCATATTGAGGACCCATAGATGCATCCTGGATAGGGATATCCTGAAGATCAGATTCCCTGTGGGTGATGTTAGCATTACGATGGATACCAGGATGCCATGGTGGAATGACCATGTCTTCGAGACTGAATCAGATATGTTTTGTGCCTCCTTGCAAATTTTCAACAACATCAGCTCATGAATGAGCTCGACTACGTGTTGTTACCATGATGTTTGATTAAGAAAAATAGTAAAGAAACAAACAAGCAAACAATGTGATTATCTCATTTAAGTTTTAATTGTGAGTCCCTATACTATTTTAGTGCATTTTGATGTTGAAAACCCCTATTCCTATGAAACTAAGGGTAAAAAAATAGAAAACTACTAAAAGGTAGTTCAAGCACACCCCCCTATCGAGGGATGTGACTCAAATGACAAAAAGTGGCTTCCTATTGGATATTGGCTCAAGGTAACCTTATGGGAACAAATTACCCCTTTAAAGGGGTCACGTTGTCTAATGTCCTGGTATCGACAAAGCCTCACTTTCCCTTAACCCTCATGTTTAAGGCATGGATAATAATGATAATTGCATCCACTAATTATTTTAAAGAGCCCCATGGTAAAAGAGCTCTACTAACCTTCCCACTCTAGGTGCACCCAAGAGTAGGGGACCTTTCGGTGATGAAGTCCGAAAAGCCACTCACTTTTGGCCACTAAGTTTCTAGGGTGCGAGCCAATGGATGGAGATGAAGCCCACCATCGTTGGTCTCGATCAATGGTTGGTGATGAAGTCCAACCAAGGTTATGCATA
Source organism: Wollemia nobilis (assembly GCA_028583015.1). Lineage (NCBI taxonomy): Eukaryota > Viridiplantae > Streptophyta > Pinopsida > Araucariales > Araucariaceae > Wollemia > Wollemia nobilis. The sequence goes on along the minus strand of JAQPPZ010000243.1, from coordinate 489,502 downwards.
AGGAATAATATCGAAAAAGTAATTATAAAATCAGGGCGAATCTATGTGAATGGTGTATAACCTTTAGGGCAAATTTTTCAAAATTTTGCAAAACATTTATCAAAATATGGCAAATTTTTTAAATTTTTGCATAGAAACTATTAAATATTTTTGGACCACTTTTGACTTATTAAATCATCTTGAAACTTCATAAAAACACTACCATTAGATCGGGCTCAAAAAGAGCTTTCCAATGAGTACAAATATGCCTATGTTTGGATATATATTGATGTCTAAAACTATGAAATTATTGTCAGTCACCTTGTGTCAATCGCCTTATGGTGACTGATACAAGGCGACTGAAACAAGGCGACTGGCACAAGGCGACTAGCACAAGGTGAATGGCACAAGGCGACTGACAATAATTTCATAGTTTTAGGCATCAATATTTATCCAAAAATAGGTATATTTATGCTCATTGGAAAGCTCTTTTTGAGCTTGATCTAATGGTGGTCTTTTATGAAGTTTTGAGATGATTTAATAGGTCAAAATCTACCCCAAAATGACAGTAATTCCTCACCACCATCTTTGGGGATATTTTTAATGTATTAAATCATCTTGAAACTTCATAAAAATACCACCATTATATCGGGCTCGAAAAGAGCTTTCCAATGAGTACAAATATGTCTATGTTTGGATATATTGATGCCTAAAACTATGAAATTATTGTTAGTCACCTTGTGTCAGTCACCTTGTGCTAGTAGCCTTGTGCCAATCACCTTATGTTTGTCGCCTTGTGTCAGTCGCCATGTGGCGACTAGCACAAGGCGACTGACACAAGGTGATTGGCACAAGGCAACTAGCACAAGGTGACTGACACAAGGTGACTAACAATAATTTCATAGTTTTAGGCATCAATATATATCCAAACATAGACATATTTGTACTCATTGGAAAGCTCTTTTTGAGCTTGATCTATTTGTGGTGTTTTTTATGAATTTTTAAAATGATTTAATAGGTCAAAATCTACCCCAAAATGACATTACTTCCTCACCACCATCTTTAGGGCCGCTTTTGACCTTTTCTGTCATATTGAAACTTCATACAAATACCACCATTAGATCAGGATCAAAAAGAGCTTTCCAATGAGTACAAATATGCCTATGTTTGAATATATATCGATGCCTTAAATTATGAAATTATTGTCAGTCACCTTGTGTCAGTCGCCTTGTGTCAGTCTCCTTATTTCAGTCGCCTTGTGTCAGTCACCATGTGGCGACTGACACAAGGAAACTGATACAAGGCAACTAACACAAGGCAACTGGCACAAGGTGACTAACACAAGGCGATTGATGCAAGGTGACTAATAATAATTTCATAGTTTTAGGCATCAATATATATCCAAACATAGACATATTTGTACTCGTTGAAAAGATCTTTTTGAGCTTGATCTAATGGTGGTATTTTTATGAATTTTTTAGATGGTTTAATAGGTCAAAATCTACCCCAAAATGATATTACTTCCTCATCACCATATGTGGGGCCACTTTGACATATTAAATCATCTTGAAACTTCATAAAAACAACACCATTAGATCAAGATCGAAAAGAGCTTTTCAATGAGTATGAATATGACTATGTTTGGATATATATTGATGCCTAAAACTATAAAATTATTGTCAATCACCTTGTGTCAGTCACCTTATGTCAGTCGCCTTGTGCCAATCGCCTTATGTTAGTTGCCTTGTGTCATTCACCTTATGCCAATCGCCTTGTGCTAGTCGTCTTGTGACAATTGCCTTGTGTCAGTTGCGTTGTGTCAGTAATGTCCTGCCAATCATCTATGTTAGTCGTCTTCTGTCAGTCATCTATGTCAGACACCTTTTATCGTTCGTTATTAGAGAAAATTAATGTTTTAATTGTATGTCGTTGTCAGGGGTACCTATATATAATGGGGTACAAGAGATGAATTAAGCAGGATAATTTTTTTTTATTAATTTTAAGGTGAAAATTAGGTGAGAAACCTTATGGTATCGGGGCAAATTTACCCTAAAAATTTTTATTCGAAAATTTTTAGACGAATGGTTCGACCTCTAGGGTCCTAAAATTTACAAAATTAAAATTGTGAAAATCTGAATATTCATGCTAAATTGTAAAATTCACCACTGTGCATAACCTTGAGTCCAACTCATTTATGTTTAAATGAATCGTGGTGTGTGGGGTTCTTTTTATTTTATGCAAAAGAAAGTAAAATCATATAACTTTCCATGTTCTTTCACTAATGCATAAAAATAACGTTTGATTTTTAGAAATCCTAAAATAATCAAAACTTCTAAAATTCAGGACCCTATAATGAGACCAGATTTTGGATAGGCAAAAACAAGCAAACTATAGTAGTATTTTAAATAGAGATCATCTTGCACAGGGACAGATGCAGATAAAGGCAGTCTAACATAGAAACAACTAGAAACATGGATCATCTAGGATAGGGATGACCATAGAAAAAGGTCATCTGACCTAGGGATGATCACAGATAGTGTTTTAAAACTCAAAATCTTATAAAATTCCTTCACTTAAACATGAAAATTTTACTTTTCTTTACTAAGAGCAGAGAAAGAAAGACAAAATGACTTACTGTAATAGCCTACGTCTGATGTAGATATTGTTTTCTAGTGTTTTTGGTTTTTGATATGAGGTCATCTCTGTAAATGACGATTTCACCTACTGGCCATCTTTGCAAGGTACAATCATGTCTGCTAGCTATCTCGGTAAGGGATGGTTGTATCTAGAACTCAAAAACACCAAAAACAAACAATAATTAGCAATTTGAATGCAATATGTGGACTAGGTCCGATCATGATCACCACTGAAAATGCTGAAAAATATCATACATCCATGAAATGAAATACAAGATTGAAATATATCCAATCAATATGCAACCATAAAGATAAAGAACAAAATGAAATAAAATGATGGACAGTGACCTTTTTATTAAAAATATATTGTTTTTTTCTAAGAAGGTTACAAATAATATCCCCTTTGAGGGATTGCTACCAATCTTGATACAATGAATTACAAATGAAACACTTTGGATGTACTACGTAGGATATTTTTGCATCCACAAACTGATTTGGGATAGGTTTTCAAGACTAACACAATGAATGATGTTGATATGTGAATCTTTATGTTGTTTCTTCATCGTATATACCTATGATCTACACACAAGAAAATTAAAGAACAATAAAAGTATAAGTAGAGCCTTTCAAGATAAGGCCCATATTAATGGAAAAGAAAACGATAAAAAAACTAAAATAAATTGAATGCATGCATGGAAATGAAATCTATCTATGCTAAATAGTAACTAGAAATATTGCTAAAGCTTAACAAAATAAAGAAAACAGGAAACAAATCTTTGCCTAGAAGGTCGTCTCTGTGTAAGATGGTTGTACCTATAGGCCATCTCTGAGAGAGATGGTAGTACCTACAAGCCATATTTGAGAGAGACGATCACTAATCTATGAGCGATTATCTTATGATCAATGCGAGGTGACACCGAGTTCGTCTATAGATTGGTTGGCAAATTGGTGCGCTCGTGGAGAATGACTTAAGGGATGTAATTCAATGCCAAAATAAGGACGTTAGGTTACACAAAGAGCACGGATGCGATCTTCAACATCCAAATTGATCCATTGGCATGCTTTCCATGGATAAAAGAATGCAAAAAGGGATAGAAGCTTCATGGTTGAAATTCAATAGTACTTTGTTGCTTGAAAATGAACTCTCCTTGATACTCAATTTGGCAGCTCTTTGTTGCATGAAAAACTACCTTTTTTTATGAAGGCTAGGTGCCATTATATAGACTTCCAAATGGGAGTCCAATCTTGCAAGGGAATCCAAGAAGCGGATCGATCCAAGAAAGGTAACTGCCCATTCTTGAATCTTTCCCACAACTAACTGGTTATGTCATTATACTTAGCTAGCACATGTAACCACTTTAACCGTGGTGCGGGATTTGAACTTATTTTAGGCATGACCGTCCCAGAGTGAGACGACCTTGATTGGAGGTCGTCTCGAGATAAGACGATCTTTGGAGGTCTTCCCTTGGTGGGACGATCCTGGTTGCAAAGGGAAAATTCCTCCCTGTTTGAGTGGTGAAAACCACTCTTGATCCCTAGGAATGCCCAAGGTTGGGTCATATGGCCTTAAAGGAGTCCATATAGGTAGTCTCCTCAACATGACGTGTTTTAGGTGTCTACACCACCTTTGTGCCAAAAATCTAGATCTTTTTGATATATCCTCAATAATACTAGTGGAAATAAAGCTATTTATAGCTCCACTATCTATTAAAACTTTTACATCTCTATCGAACAACTTACCATTTAGTAACATTGGTGTAGCCTATCCATCTAGGTCTTGACTCCTAGTAGCAGCATATATTCGGTGTGACTGCTACTCTGCCCTATGACTTGAATCTAATCTTTGGGACACTTTTTGGCATAATGAGGACCCCCATATATGTAACAACCTGCCCTAGGTGTCTAGGACCTCTCTTGCCTCTTCTCCCTCATTTCTTATTTTTGTGTTGACTCATTTTGTTTTAGAGGATGAGGATTGGAACTATCCTTCTGAAATTTCTTCTTATTTTACCTTTGATTTCTATTGTTCCTATTGTTGAACTTTAGGTTGACTTTGTTTCTCTTGCTTTTTTCCTTATCACATTTCATAAATACTCCACCCTTCCTTTTCTTAAGTTTTTGTCTTTCTTTTCTTAAGGGCTATCACCAATCAAACACCAAGGAAAGTATTGCAACAAACTAGTTTCATAGACCCCTAGATGGAATGCTCAGACCCAATAAGAAGGGTGCTCAGTATAAGATGAACCAACACAACACATCCACAACTCATTACAACCAAGCATGCATAGAACAACAAGACATAAAGGAGTCATATCCAACATGAAAGGAATGGCAACACAAAATTCTAGGAGGGCATATTACCAACGACCATGTTAGGATCCCATCCCAACGTTATTTTGTAATTCTCATTATTATGTAATGACCCACTTCCAACGTGGGGGATCCCATATATAATGTTATTTTTTAATGTACGTGGTATGTTATGCTCCTAGCCAAGTGGGGCCATTTGATGTAACCATTATCAAGATTGTAACCGTTACTTGGTAGAAGATTCTAGCTCGAGTGGTATTTTGCATGTAAGCCAACTCTTGAGCCTAGGGTTAGGGTTTACATGAAGTATTTATTCAAAAAGCTATGAATCGATGTACGAAGACATATTTTTGGAAGTTAATAAAATATTGAAGGAGGTTGCCCCCTCGAAGAGGCCTGCGATTCTGAGTTCTTTGTGAGATTGTTCAATTTTGCAATTACGTTCTACATAGTATTATTCTGTTATTACATGTATTTCAATTATATGTCAGTATTTTGTGTGTGTTAGCTTAATTTCAATAGTAGGTTCCTAACAGACCAAGGCAACATCCAAGGAAGCATTTAAAGAAAACAACAAAGCCTTAGGAAATCTTGAGAGCGACACAGGCTTAACATCACAAAAGAACAACCAAACAAAATTGAAAGTAACATAATAATAAGAACATAAGTACGCTATAGCAAAAGGAAAATATTCAAACAATTATTATTGCACCTATATGGGCTACCTTTGCCAAGCCTTTTGATGTCCTCCTCTCTAGAGCCACATTGTCCCCTTCCAAGATGACAACACATTTTCCCGAAAAAAAACCTTTTGCCCCAAAGCAACCTTCTTCATTCAAATAGATTTTAGGTGCTCTTCTTGCATGGTGGAGGTAATGTTTTCCAAGCTCAAGAAGATGTTACCTTAACAATGCCACCTTTGAGCCCATTAAAGCACCACCCAAGCACGACACTCATAAAAGGCTTAAATATTAATTTTACAAGCCATTTAAATTTTTTCCAAACATTAGGAAATTAAAGCAATAATAAAAGTATCTTAAGAATTAATTTAATAATTCATTTTATTAGCATTGACACTAATATTTCCACGTATTAATGTCACCAACTAATTAATAGCTCCAAAGTATTAATGTTACCATTTAATTAATACTTAATAATTCCAAAGTATTAATGTTACCAACTAATTAATACTTTAATAATTCTTATCCAACAAAATCTATGCATACCACAAACAAACATAGATTCACACCAACAATATTACACACCATTGTTTTATCCCTAAGTAGGCGGTCCCTTTTAAGATAGTCTAATGCTATCATCAACCTTTAAGGAGACTCATTGCACAAGCAATTTCTCGGTCCAAAGGTGTGAATACGAAACAAGCAAAATGTAATGCATCTACATGAAGGGTATATTTTTACCCTGAGCTATCGATGAGCAAGTCATCACCATAATTTCCTAAAATATCTCTCATCGTAGGTGGTTCACCCATATGATCCCACCAGTGAGAGCACCTAGTCCTACACCCACAAATATGTTAGCAGTACCATATTTCAAGCTCAAAAGAATGCAATCACCCCATCATATAGACATCATAAAATGAAGCTATGTAATTAAACATTCACACCAATACATAGTTCATTGTCAATAAAGAGTTCTTCCAACAAGGGTTGTTACATAAGGTCTAAAATCTATCTTGATCATATTTGATTTCTTACAATAATTAGTAGCACATAAAATTTACTCCTTGAGAGGCTAATGTGTTAGCCATTTTTTTGGACCTTTGGGAATAGATTTCGTATTTAGAGGTTCAAAACTCTCCATTAGGTCACATACCCTATTCTGGTATGCCTTCAAGTAATGTTGCTTATTTTTGTACTTCTTTGTTACTTTATTGATTACTAGCTTGGAGTCACCAAAAATGGGTAGTAGTTTAATTCCCCTTTTTTTTGCCTGCACTAGGCCAAGGCATAGGGCATCATATTTAGTTATATTTTTCATGTAGCTCCATGTTAATTTGTAAGAGAGCTCCTTGATCCCCTCTGAATGATATGCTAACACTATTCTAGCTTCAGTGTCATTCCTACATCTAGCTCCATCAAAATAAAGTTTCTAGACTTTCATTTTTTGGAGCACTTGATTTGATAGAACTTGTACATTTTGTAGATTTAGTTTTGTTAATGAGTATGTGCCCATTTCGATTTCAATCGTGGCATTGAAATCTCTAAGGAAGAATTTATCTTCCATTTTCAAATTTTTAATGATTGCTTCCAAAGGATCCACTTCCTCACTAATCAGATTGATGCAATCTTTCTCTATATTTTCTATGTGATAGGGTGTTGGCTTTTTTATATAGATTTTTATCCTACTTCCTTCATGTGTGAATAATCCAAATACATATGGTCTCCCAATTTTGTTATAAATTCTTGGGAAAGATAGAGTCCAAAGTAGGGCTCAAGGTCTACTATCACAAATTATTGTATCACAGTGATCTCTGGTACCTCATGTAGTACCATGGGGATATCCTTTACTACTCAATTGTTTTAACATAGGTACCATCCAATTTCAAAACTTTGAAACATGATTGTGTATACTCCATGTCCATGGCTTCGTACACTAATTTAGGTATAACAATATTTGCATCTCTATAATCAACCATGCAATTGTGTATGATCCATCCCTCCATGTGCAAAGACATGTAGAAAGGAGGTGGTCTATTTTTTCCATTTTGAGAGTTAGCAAATCCTAAGCTATGTTAAACTTTGGATATGGCACACCTCTAGAATTGGTTGTCTTTAATAAATATTTGATAATGTCAATCTATCTAGGGATTGTAACAACCTAAAACTACCAACCTAGTTTTTTTTTAAGAATGATTACAAGCAAAGGTTCACAAGGGGGAAACCCTTATTTTATCTTTCCAGTATACAAGGCTTCACCACATTTGAGTTCCAAGTCATTATAGATGACACTTAGTGGATAAGAGTCACCAAATCCCATGGTTTTTGGGGTTCACCTTACTAAAACTACATGTTTAGAAAGATGCCAAAAGTGGTTCCCCATATTTTCCATACCATCATCGGTATAGAAAAATATGACCACAATGTAGGGATTATCCTTTAAGGCCCATAACACTTAAATGGGGATGCTTATTCCCTAACCTTACTCTAGATCCATCCAGGTAGGTTAATTAGGTGTAGAGCCTTGGTTCTTAGTTACCACACCTATATGGGCTAATAAATGTCATTACCACTTCATTGGCAATGAACATGATCACCCGATCCTACACATTCAAGGGATCACCATTGTTGTCTTGTGAATGGTTCCACAAATTTTAGTTGGAGTACACCCAAGCCTTCTCATTCAAGGTGTAATGAATTCACAAGAAACCTGACTATTGTATTCACACAACTCCTAGGTTTATGAGTCCCTAGCTATTGCATTCTCGTAACTCCTTCTAGGCTCATGGCTACCTAGGTATTGCATTCACGCAACTCCTCCCAAGATTGGGCTTTAATTTATTTGACTTGGATCCACAAGATATTCTAACCACCCCAAGATAATCTTAACTTAAATAATTCTTGTACTTTAAAACATAATTCTAAAGTAAAGCAACATGCATCACATCATATCAAAATCACTTTAAATCAAATCATAATCCATTTAATCCAAAATGCTATAATAGATAAACAAGGATACCTCTTAAATAAAGCCACATTTTGCTTAACCCAAATGCTTGACATAAGCTTCAAAAGACGCACTCCTATAACATAAATGCTATAACATAATAAACCAAGTATTTAACATAAAGATGCATTTCTTCAATTGATAGAACTCAATACTAACTATTCAAATAAAATATTGCTAAAATCACTTTAATGTAAAAAATCCAAGATATCATTAAAGCAACATAATATTTTAGTTTGTACAATAATCAAGTTTACAAAACTCATTGAACAAAATATTCTTTTACATAGCCTTTGTTTTTCCACAACATCTATACATTCAAAGTACTATGAAGCCATCCGCCAAGGATATTCAAGCCATCCATAAATTTGCAAGCTTATTTATGATAGGGAATCCACCCATGACTCATGAGAAATACTTAGGGATCAAGACAACTCTAAATGCAATGCAACTTAAGACATGTTATTTTCTATTTATGCAAACAACCATGCATAAAAACATAATGAAAACAAGCCAACATGAAGAGAATCCCATACTTCTCTTTATAATGATCCCTTAACTCACAAAAGTCTCAAGAATCATTATATAGTTTCTCTTTCAAAACCATCATACAAAAATCCATCTTATAAAAGAGAATAACCATTATCATAGAGAATTCACTTCCTAATAATCAAGCATAAAACTTTAAAAGCACATTTATAATTTGCAATCAACGATATTTTATTTTCCAAGCAAAGACTTTCATAGTTCTTTCAAAACTACAATGGATCCAAAGCATAATAAATTACATAGTAACTGAAGTCAAAGCCATAACTTTTATAGCAAAATAATTAAGAAAGATCTTACTTCCCTAAAAAATATATATACCACTTAAGGAAAATACCAAATAAAAATACAACAATATTCAAAGCCTTCAAACCATAAGAATATTTCACAAACCTTATGAAATATAAAATTGGGTATTTCAAACTAAAAGACTGAACTTGGATAATCTATGACACTAAAATTGCCTTGATAATGAAGCCTACACCTACAAACTCGAACGTAAGTCAACAAACAAATGTAGTGGAGATGGGTTTAGGTAGGTTAAGAAATATGACTTCGATCAACATCATCTAGTTAGAAGTAGGATTGCAACATTAAACTCAAGATCTTACGCAAATTTAGAAAGATGGGGGCACTCGATTGAGAGTGTGTTTTCCGTCGTGACAACAAGAAGAAACAACATAGTTAAAGGTGGGTAACCACAAAGAACACTAAGAAAAACAAGTCCCAATAGACACTAGACATCTAATATCAACACAAAAGGAGATAAGCAAATAGAATCGAAAGCGGTTCTCAAAACAATCTCCAAGCAATACATAGACTTAACTCAACAACTCAGGAGGATTAAAGACAACAATAAAACAAGATTTATCCATATAAGGGACAATTAAGCTAAGCAAAGTGTACATAGACAAACATCAAAGAATGCACCTGAGCACAACAAGCTATCCAACATTTCTTGGTTTGACGTCACACTAACCAATCACTCCTCCTCCATATTTGATCCTTTCTTTAACTTTCCCTAAAATCCCAATCTCCCTTCCATGCATTCATCTCCCTTTTCAAAAAGGCATAAGGTGCCCACTTACCATGAATGAAATGGTGTTTCTCAAGCACAAGAAGACATTACCTTAAATGCCACATTTATGCCATTAAAGGCACCACCTAAGCATGGTAAACAAAAGAAGGTTGAATTTAAATTGTAAGCTATTTTAATTTTGATAAAACCTTAGAATAAAAGCAATGATCAAATTAATAAATCACTAGAATTAGCTTTTGGTATTGACATTATTATTATTTTCTTGTCCAAAATATTAATGCCACCAATCTAATTAATACTTTACTAGTCTAAAGTATTAAATCCATTATTTACTTAATACTTAATAATTCCAAAGTATTAATATTACCAAATAATTAATACTTAATAATTCTTGTCCAACAAAAATCTATGCATACCACAAACAACATAGATTCACACCAATAATATTACACACCATTGTTTTATCCTTAAGTAGGTGATCTCTTTTAAGATAGTCTAGTGCTATCGCCAACCTATTAAGGAGACTCATTGCACAAGCAAATTCTTGGCCCAATGGTGTGAACATGAAAACAAGCAAAATGCAAATGCATCTACATGAAGGGTGTTTTGTTACCCTAAGTTTTCGATGAGCAAGTCATCACCATCATTTCCCAAATTATCTTTGTGTAGGTGGTTTACCCAAATGTTCCCATTAGAGATAGAGAGCACTTGGTCTTACACCCATAAGTACATCAAAAGTACCATATTCCAAGCTCAAAATAATGTAATCATTCCATCATATAGATATTATTAAATGAAGCTATGCAATTAAACATTCACACAAGTACATAGTTCATTGATAATAAAGAGTTTTTCCAAGGAGGGATGTTACATACTTGCACCCTTGGACTAAGCATAGTCCTTTGTATTTCCTGCATGTGAGTAGATAAATATTTCATTAAAATAAGTATGGATATTTTTTCCTTAGGCATTTTTCCATGTAGCACAATTCTTAGAATACTGGTCCCATTGGACCATACATTGATCTAAGATCTGTTTTATTAAGATCTTGGAACAAAACCCTAGAATCTTAACTGGTCTTACCTCAATGGCTAAGGGATTTGCCATATGCAATTTAGAAACATTCCACATATGAGTAGGATCAACAATATATTTCATAAGTAGGGATGTGTGGAAAGTGTCATGGATCTTTGATAGGTTGCATAGCAAAGCGAGCCTATAGGCTACTAGGCTAATCTTACCAATGATCTCAAAGGGCCCAACATAGTGAGGATCCAAATTGGTTGACTTGATGGCACTTTTCATGGGCCTTACCCTAGAGAGAATTCTATCCCCCACAAAGGATTCTCTTGGTAATATTTTTAGATCAACATAGCTCTTTTGATGATTGGTAACTTCCTTGAGCCTAAGTCGTATTGCTTTGAGTTGTTCCTCCATATCTCAAAAAGTATCTGGTTCGATCACCACTCGATTGTCCAAATTATCCCATGATAGAGGTATTCTGTATTTTTGTCATACAAGGCTTCAAATGGGGCCATCCCCAATGATGCTTGTGTAAACACCTAAAATTAGTTATTTTTGAAAGCACCTGAGCACATCTCCTAATCGACTCACCAATTGCCCAAATTCGTCCAATTCCTCAAATTTCTCCAAATTCCTCTATTTTTCCTAATCTCTCTATAATTTTCTCCTACTCCATTTAATTCTCTTAATCCTTTCTTATCCCCTTCCTAATCCTCTAATTCCCACTTAATCCCTCATTTATTCTTCTCAATACCTAATCCTCCCATAATCCTGCTTACCCACTAATTAAACTCACATTTCCCCCTAATCTTCCACCTAACACCCACCTTAAATGCATAAACCCCCTTTCACACCCCCATGTGATTTAAATTTGAATTTATTCGAATTTAAAATTTACATGGGTGGCCCAAAGTCCACATTCATTAAATATCTCCCACTACCCACCCAAGTCAAAACACACACATTAAATGCTAAACCTCTCCACACCCTCCATTTCATCATTTCACACTACCACATCAATATTTTTTAAATTTAAAATTACCTCACACTTTCTAAGGCCAATAATGTAGGAAGACATCTATTTCCTCTAATAAACGTGCATTAAATTCTCAAACCCCTTTTCACACTTGGTAAAACTACCACTTCAGATATTGGGTACCCTCCCCTCTCTCTCAAAATTTTCTATAAATATCCCCCTTCATTTTCCTCATGGAACACGCAAGGAGACACAATGATACATACTCAGATGCTATCAAAATTGATCTAGGAATCAAGTATGCACTTCAATTTTTAATATTGTTATTGTTGTTTTCATGTTGTTTAACATAGGTGCTACTAACGATTTGGTGTTTGCATGTGTGTAGGTAATTGAAGGACTTAACTCAAATTAGTGGTCACTACAAACCCACCAACCTTTGCTTGTAGCATGGAGAAGATGATGACACCACATTTTATTTGTAAAAGGGATCATTTCCTTCATTTGGTCACATTGTTGTAAAAACACCCTACAAAGGGTATTATTGTACACAAAAAGTCTCATTTACAATATTATCAAATATTTCATTTTTTTCATGATGGTGCATTTTTCATGTATATAGCTTGGCACCCATTATTATATGCAAATTTAACAAGATGCAAAAAGTCTTCCCACATTGACTTGTTAGAAATAGAGCATATTACATTATTTGGGTCATGTAAATGTACCTTCCTTGGTACATACTTAGGACATTAGGTTACTTTAGGGGGAAGTTATCTAGTTACTTCATGCAATGTAATAAATGCACAAGTGTCAATGTGCAAGTTGTAATGTGCAAGGTGTCCACTTGTACAACTAGATAGAGTGTTGGCCAAGGAACTTATCTTCCTATATAATGGCCATAAATATAGAAGTCAAAGTATCACAAGGAGGATCACAAGCAAAATCACAATTAGTGTATGGTAGATAGGCAGTAGGGTAGTGTGTGTGAGCTATAAGCTCAGAGCTCCTTCATGGAGTAGTAGCATATATTATGGAGTGCCCATTTCCTCCATAGCTACTATTGTAATATTTTTACCATTTCTATTTATAGCATATTTCAGTCATCTCGTAGATCTACTTTATTTCTTTCTACATCTTGTGATTGGTATCTCCCAATGTATGTGGTATCAAAAGCTAATAGTGGTATCAAAGCTACGGTAGATCAAGCCATAATAGGTCTATAGGGAAACCACCATTATTATTTGATCCTAAGTTTTTTGAGAACCTGATGCGCCATTGGACCAGTCACTATCAAAATTTCTCAGAAGAGTCTAGGTGGTAGAATTAGGGAGAGTTACAAGTGAGGACTGAAATATCAGTTTCAGAAATACTGAGATTGCATAGGGCTAGAGTCTTTCCACAGAGTTGAAGGAAAACTCGTGAAGACTAGGACTCAACATTTGATCCACTAGGTTGATGAATCAACTAGTGAAGCTTAGAGATCTAGAAATACTTACCTAAAAGTTTCTTTTATTGTAGGGAATTAATACTCAGATGATTGGGATACCTCCTACAATAGAAATCTAGGAGACCTCAACTTCGTTTCCCGAAGGTCGAAGTGCCTTCATAGTGTAGATATTAGTTGTTGTAGAGAGGAGAATACTTCAGAAGAATATTCTGGAAAAGAATCATGGTGAAGTCTGGAGATAGGAGATCTCCATTGATAGATTGAAGAACTTCACAAGAAGAAAAGGCCATAGAAGCCTTGATACAGAAGAAAATGCCATAGAAGCCTTGATCCAGAAGAAAATGCCATAGAAGCCTTGATCTAGAAGAAAATGCCATAGAAGCCTTGATATTGAAGAACAGGCCATAGAAGCCTTGATATTGAAGAATAGGCCATAGAAGCCTTGATATTGAAGAATAGGCCATAGAAGCCTTGATATTGAAGAATAGGCCATATAAGCCTTGATACTAAAATAGGCCTTAGATGCCTTTTATCCTGAAGAAGATTCTAGAGGAAAGGATCTAATTCAGAAGAAGATTTTAGTACTAATATTTTTTGTTGTAGGTAAAGGTGATCCAGTAAGTCGGGAAAGCTTCCTACAAGAAAGTTAGGAAGAAAAGCCTCTTCAGAATCAATCCAGTACCTGAAGCAAAAGAGATCAGGAGGAGATCTCATTGAAGAACTTCTAGGCTAGGAAGAAGAAGAAGGACTAGGAGAGTCTTGCTCATATCTAGAAGTAGTAGAATCAGATATCCAGGAGAAGATCTCAATGCCAACACTTCCAGAAGTAGAAGGTTGAAGATAAGGTCTCTAGGAAGACCAGAAGAAGCTGCAAGATCAAAGACCTTGACTAGGTCTCGATGAGCATCTAGTAAAAGGCTAGGAGAGCCTTGCTGAAGAAATCCTCAAAGGAGAACTCACTGGAGAAATCCACTACCAAGGAGAAGCCCCTGATAGTGAAGGACTTGGGACAATTATCACCATCCAACAACAAGCCCAAGAGGAGGAGAATTTGGCAAGGAGTGCCAAATCTGAGTAGAAGAAGAATCCAGTGAAGACCTCAAGATATTCAAAATCTTGAGAAGAAGATCCTGCTTGAAGTCAGAATTCGACAAGAAGACTTGAAGGTAGAAGATGCTTATCAAATCTAGGAGATTTGAAGATTACCTCCTACAACAAGAGGTCACTACTTCAGAGATACAAACTTCTCCAAATCTACAATAGAAGGAGGAGATTACAAGAGGAGATCAAAGTCACCAAATCCTAGGCTCATGAAAGAAAGTTTGAGACCATCAAATTGGTGAAGAAGGAGTTATTCAAAATAGTCTACAAAGAGTTGCAAGATCCTATTCAAGGTAGCAACTTGGTGATCTTAGGCACCAAGATCTACATCCTCTACAGAAGCAGAAAAGGAGCTACAAAAGCATTCAGAAAAAGGTAAGCAACTATCGGTGCAAGTAGATTCATTAGTTGGATTACTTATCAGATTTATTAAAGCACCTTCATCCTGATTAAAGTTGCAAAAAGGAGATTTGTATTACAGTCTTCAAGTGTGCAAAAAGAAAGGTTCTTTTTAAGGTTCATTTGCACATTAGGAGTTGATTAGATTTTAGAATTTTAATAATCTATCAACTAGCCTATTATCTACTTTGGAAAGCAAAAGAAGACTATCTCCTAATATCTTGCTTGTAAGAAATTTACAGAATAAATCTTGAAGGTTCATTTGAGATTATTCTTGATTAGTTGCAGTGAATTGATTAAGTGCATTTTCTTGAGAGTAGATTGGAGTGATAAGGTGTAATATGTTAGTGCATTAAAAGTAGAATTTGTTAGATTCATTTGCACTATTATTACTCTCAAAAGAAATTAGTTTTGTGCTTTGAAATAAAGGCTACAAAATCTAGTTTGGATCAAGTGTCTAAAGACACTTTTAAAGCACATAAAACTGCAACTCATAGTGGCCAATAGAAGCCACCAAAATTGGTTAGTACAAGCAAAGGAAAAAGAAAAAACTAACCAAAAAGAAGCTTCAAAGATTGAGACTTGGTGAGTCTCAAATCCAAAGCACTTAGGGTTAGTGCAACTAAAAGAAAGCTTCTGTTCTACAACATTTACAAGGCTTGGATTCACCATCAATCATCCAAGCAAAAGGGTAAGGAGTCTAGCCAAAGAGACATCCTTAAAACCCTCATTTTGCACTCATCAATCTGCTACAAAAATAAGAATTTTAGACCTGCAAAAGAGTGCAATAAAAAGGTTCTATATACATGTAAAGGTTACATGGTGTTGCACTTCTACAATACATCAAATATAGGGAAAGGAGCAGATTTAAAGGTGCCACAATAGGCACAATAGGTACAGGGAAAAAGGCAGCCAAAGGAAGGGCCAAAGGATCGAGCGTTCTCCAACATCGAAAGGGCATTCTCTCCAAGATCAAACCTGCAGACAAAGGAAGATTTTACGTAAATGACAACAAGCCTTCAAAGGCTATTTACGTAAGCCAAAGGAGCCAAAGGAAATCTATCACGAATATTTACGTAAACCATAGCAAGGAAGAAGAAGCTATCTACGTAAAATAAAAGGATAGAGCACATTCAACATTCAGACGCATCAAGCTTCACCTCTATCATCGTGAACAAGGAGCACAACGAAGGTATAAGCATACAAAAGGAAAGTGGATGCTACGTTGGGAGTAGCATCAACAAAGGGTAGCAAGAGAGCTACCTCATCCTCATCCAAAGCTCCAAGGTGGCTCACGAATTACCTGCAGAAGAAAATACATTGCTTGCTATTCAAGAAATCGAAGCAAGCTAAGGAGGAAGACATTCGAAGGAGTTATAATCTCCTTCTTGGAGGTGTTACATAGGAAAATCCATGCAAAAAGGTTGAGTGCCACTTGGCACATTATTCCCTCATGGCTATCATTTCTCTAATGCTCAAGAGATGAATATTGAGAGCGCTCAAAGCAAGAAGGATACATTACGTAGGAGTAACAGTTGGTGCAACAATATTACAAGAAGAAGTGGTAGCGTTACCAAGATATCGAAGTGCCACTTGTCCACCAAAGACTACCCATATATGCAGCGTAGAGAGTGAAAGGATAGCATTCACGTTCGACATCCGTAGAGTGTGTGAAGAGCAAGCGCAGTCCAATCAATCTATTTCTAAGCGCAACATGGAAGAAGGAGAGCATAGGAGCATTTAAGACTCCATTAAAAGACCAACATCTACTCTCCAAGCATCGAAGAGGAAGCCCAACAGCCATACCACACTTGGTTACTCAGACTCATCAAGTCAAGCACCGTAGAAAGGGTACGTAGAGGACTATCATATTTCAGTCAAAATCAGTGCCATTCAAGTGTGAAGTCAAGAGGGCTAAGGTAAGAAAAATATCTCATTAATATTGCTTTCAAACATAGGAGATATAAGGTTATATTTTTAAGGATTATTTTTAAGGTTGAGAAAGCAAAAGATATAGGAGATAACTTACCAAAAATCAGAATACTATTTGCAAACTAACCTAGGAGATATAAGGCCTTCTACTTAGGTTGAATCATTTAATACTTTGCAAATATTATTATCTTTTCTAATTTTCCAAAGTTGGGAGTCATAAGGTCTACTACTACAAATTGATTTATTGGAAATTAGAAAAATTAAAATCAAATTTCAAAGGGCCATTATAAGAGGTTTATCAAAATCATATAAAGGTTGGAAATTATAATATTTACTTGTCTCAAATCCTCTCAAATAGAGACAAAAGATCCAACATTAAAACCTCTTGAAATCTAGAAAAAGTGCTTAGTTCAATAGGAGCAATAAGGACAATAGAAGTTGATTTTAGCATTTACATAACTTTACAAAATCAACCAAGATTGAACTATATCTTACAAAAGCACTTCATATCTTGTCCAAAACATACTAGGGAGTCATAAGGCATTCTACGAAACCTAAGAATTGATATTAGGGAATTCAAATGGCTTCAAATAAATTCTTCTTAGCAGAATCTCAACTACTTAAGGGTCCTAATTATTTCTCCTAGAAGAATAAAGTGAAAGCTATTTTGGTATATGAAAAACTTTGGGATATTGTCAAAGGGAAAACACAAATACCTACTACAGATGATATTGAGATCCTAAAGTTTGTAGAAAATGATTCAAAGGCTCTAATGATAATAACCTTTGCTATCACTGATGAGATACAACCCTATATCAGTTCAGCAAAATCATCCTCAGATGCATGGTCAAGTCTAGAGAAAATTTTTGAAGGAAAGAATAAGGCAACTATTCTCCATCTTCAAAGCCAACTTCATTCATTAAAAATGAACAATGGAGAAAGCATAGAACTGTTCCTAAGAAAGGTAGCAGATATTAAAGGAAAATTATTTACCTTAGGAGAAATAGTTAAGGATGAACTTCTTACTCAAGTAACCATGA
Organism: Wollemia nobilis; assembly: GCA_028583015.1. Lineage (NCBI taxonomy): Eukaryota > Viridiplantae > Streptophyta > Pinopsida > Araucariales > Araucariaceae > Wollemia > Wollemia nobilis. Next base: position 471,384 of record JAQPPZ010000243.1, on the reverse strand, counting down.
GAGCACTTCCAGACAGCTATAAACATTTGGTAACATCTTTACAAGTTCTAAGTAAAGATACTTCTTTTGATGACTTAGTCAATATTCTACAGGAATATGAAGTGGAAAATATAGTTAAAGATGAGATATCTAACACTGCATTGACATCTAAAGATAATCCATAGGGAAACATTACCTCTTCATCAAAAGGATGAAGACCATGGTACAACAGGTATTGTCAGATATGCAAGAGAAAAGGCCATAGTACCAGCTACTGCAGGTTCAACCCCAAGAATCAGAATCAAGGAAATCAGATGAACAATGGGAGCCAATTTCAGCCATGACAATATCAAAATCCTCATCAACAACAATTTTAGCATCCATCCAATTATCCCCAATTGGAGTATCAAAAAAGAAATAAAAAGGACATCTAGCTCAGAGGATAGAAGAAATTGAAGAACTGGAAGAACCTACTGATGATTATGAGATCAAAGCTCTTTCAGCAAGAATGACAACTTTTGAAGACACTAACATCTTGCTTGAATAGGTTACAAAAATTAGAGAAGAATCAGAATTCCATTTTGAAAGATGAAGATCCAATTCAAAGCCATCATATGGAAGAAGATCCACATTGAAGACTAAAGTCTTCAATACCCAAATATTGTAATACAAGGGGTGTTAGAAATAGAGCATATTACATTATTTGGGTCATGTAAATGTACCTTCCTTGGTACATACTTAGGACATTAGGTTACTTTAGGGGGAAGTTATTGTAGACACCCAAAAGTTGCACATTGTTCCTCTCGTTATCTTCGTGGTCAATCAATTTGCAAAACCCTCAAAAATTGCATAAATTGGCTAAAAATACTATTCATTTATCAAAATCACTATTCATCATCCTTAGCCCCTTTGGGATATCCAAGCCCCTTCCTACATTTAAACTTGGGCCCTCATGTGACCTCATTCCCAACTCAACCAAGGTTGAATGCTCCACCATGGTCAAAAAGCACTTTATGCTCAAAAGTCAACATTTTTGGTCAAAACATGCTTTATGGCTAATCATATGCTTAAATAAATATAATCCTAATTTGATTTGAACTTGCCACCTCACCTAGTCTACTTTGACTAGCCTAGTCTTACATCTCACCTATTCTAGCCTATCCTAGCCTTGCCACATCTCACCTAGATATTTATCCACCTCACATTCCCATGGCTCATAAATGAAAGATGGAGACTTTTACACATAAAAAGTAATTTTAAATTGAAAGATATTTCCTAAAAGGTGTTCATTAATGCTTAATTGATATTTTTAGCAAGTCATCATTATTTGTGGATGGGTGAGGGATTATCTCACCCAACTCCATTTATGAGCCAAGATAGCTCAGGGGACACCTCCCAGGTGGACACCTCATCATTGCCACCTCATAGGGGACACCTCATCCCCTCCCTCTCACCTAGGCTATAAATAGAAGGTCATTTTCACCTTTTCATAACAACCAACTTTTGCTTACCGAAACTCTGCCAAAATAACTACAACCATTTGCATCCATTACACATCCATCATACAACCATTGCAATTGATTTATCGCTTTCATGGAGTTCTTTTGTGATTGATATATGTCAATAATCTCCTAAAATATGCACTTTCTAAAGGTGCCCCACACAAAAATCAAAGAAGAAACTGCTCCAGGATAACCAGAAAAGTTAACTTGCAGATTCAGTACAAAAAAGACAGGTTCGCACGACCCCATGCAAACCACTCGATTCAGGACCGGTTCACACGACCCTGTGCGAACCTCTGCTACAGGCACCAGAATCATTAGGAAAGGTAAGTATAGTTTAGTTTAGTGTTTTTATGTTGTTTTCAATAGTTATTTTCATGTTTTGAGCATATTTAATGAGTATTTTGTCTTCATAACCACGGGGTTTGATTGAGGTAGACCCCCCAATGCACTAATAAGATTTTGTAGGTTAACAAGTTTATCAAGTACAAAGACATCCAACCAGTGGTGGCCAACGTGCAGGAAGCCCACCTACATCAAGGAACACAAAAGGACGAATATTGTTGCTTTTATACCAATCAATTCCAAAAAGGGCTTCCTTTGGGAAGACCCCATTGTAGCCTTCAAGGAAAAATTTATAAAAGGATATCACAGTTGTAACCCCTTTTATGATTTCAATACAAATGCAGTAGATTCTATAATGTTGAATGAAGTGTTATAGCATATTTTTTGTCGTTTCATTCGGCATGCTCGATGGGACTCAAACCCACAATCGCCTAATTAGGAGTCAACATAACACTTCATTCAAAATTATAGAATCTACTGCATTTGTATTGAAATCATAAAAGGGGTTACAACTATGATATCTTTTTACAAATTTTTCCTTGAAGGCTACAATGGGGTCTTCCCAAAGGAAATCCTTTTTGGAATTGATTGGTACAAAAGCCGCAAGATTCATCCTTTTGTCTTCCTCGATGTAGGTGGGCTTCCTACGCATGGGCCACCATTGGTTGGATGTGTCCTTGTACTTGATAAACCTGTTAACCTGTAAAATCTTATTAGTGCATTGGGGGGTCTGCCTCAGTCAAACCCCATGGTTATGAAGACAAAAGACTCATTAAATATGCTCAAAACATGAAAATGACTATTGAAAAAAACATAAAAACACTAAACTAAACTATACTTACATTTCCTAATGATTTTGGTTCCTATAGCAGAGGTTTGCACGGGGTCATGCAAACCAGTACTCAATCGTGTGGTTCACACAAGGTCATGCGAATCTGTCCTTTTTATACTGAATCTGCAAGTTAACTTTTCTGGTTATCTTGGAGAAGTTTCTTCTTTGATTTTTGTGCGGGTCACCTTCAAAAAGTGTGCTTTTCAAGAGATTATTGACCAGTCTCAATCACAAAAGAACTCCATGAAAGTGACAAATCAATTGCAATGGTTATATGATGGATGTGTAATGGATGCAAATGGCTGTAGTGATTTCGACAGAGTTTCGGTAAGCAAAATTTGGTTGTTATGAAAAGGTGAAAATGACCTTCTATTTATAGACTTGGCCAAGGTGAGAGGGAGGGGATGAGGTGTCCCATGTGAGGTGGCAATGGTGAGGTGTCCCCTGAGGTGTCGTAGCTCATAAATGAAGTTGGTTATGATAATACCTCACCCATCCACAAATAATGATGACTTGCTAAAAATATCCATTAAGCATTGATGAACACCTTTTAGGAAATATCTTTCAATTTAAAATTGTTTTTATATGCAAAAGTCTCCATCATTCATTTATGACCCAGGGGAATGTGAGGTGGAGAAATATCTAGGTGAGATGTGGCAAGGCTAGGATAGGCTAGAAAAGGTGAGGTGGAAGACTAGGCTAGTCAAAGTAGACTAGGTGAGGTGGAAAGCTCAAATCAAATTAGGATTAGATTTAATTAAGCATATGATTAGCCATAAAGCATATTTTGACCAAAAATGTTGACTTTTGAGCATAAAGTGCTTTTTGACCATGGTGGAGCATTCAACCTTGGTTGAGTTGAGGATGAGGTCGCATGAGGGCCCAGGGTTAAACGTAGGAAGGGGCTTGGCTAGCCCAAAGGGGCTAAGGATGATGAATAGTGATTTTGATAAATGAATAGTGTTTTTAGCCAATTTATGTATTTTTTTAGGGTTTTGCAAATTGATTGACTATAGATATAAGGAGAGGAACAATGTGCAACTTTTGGATATCTACATTTTACCCCTTTTGTACTGGATTGTGTGAAACATGGTTTAGTACAAAAACTGATGATGTGAATTGATGGACTAATTTGGAAGGCAAAGAATTTACGATTAATGAGTTGTGGGTGATTGCAAGAGAGACGCATTGATAAAAAATGGTTTGTGATTGGATACAACACTTTGTAGTATTGTAATGATTACTTTTGGGGGAAGGCATATGATTACCTTGCTTTGTGATCAATGTGAGATGTTTCAATTTTAGATGAAATAAATGCCTTTGCTAATTTTTGCTTTTGATTGATTGATGAGCTTGTTTTGACAATATTTGACAAATCGTTGGAGCCATAGGGTATAAATTTTAGATGCTTCATTCACAAGTGGTCTTACTACTACCACTATAAATATTAGAATCCATGAGGTGTCTACAAGCAAAGGCATTTTGAGATTTATCAAACATTGTTTTGTTTTGGGTTGGAATTTTGGTCTTAAAATAATCGTTAGCAAAAATTTTCTTAGGCAAGTGTTGAATCCATGATTGGATTTTGGTTGTTTGATCCTGTGCAAGGTAGCTTTTGGTATGTTTGATGATTACCCCCTCAAGCGATGAATTGGCGATGGAGGTGACAAAAATTGGCAATGAATCAATTGATAAAGATGTTGGAGGAAATTGAAAAATGTTGCATGAAATTCACCAAAATGGAACATTTTGGAGATTGTCCAAGGGGTGTGGAGGTGAAAATTGAGGGGATAGATGGCAGGTTTGCATGGGGTTGTGTGAACCAGGGTGATTCGCACAGGGTCATGCAAACTTGTTGATTTTCACGGGGTCATGCAAACCTATCAGTTTGCACGCGTGAGGCACAATTAGGGTTTTGAGGGGGTTTTTAAGCCAAAATTTGTGAGTTTTATGGTATTATTTGTGCAAGGAAACTGAGAGAGTGGCAAGGAGGAAGAAATGGAATGGAGTGTTGTCAAATGACGAATAGATCAAGGCAAAATAGTGAGTGGTTTAGTGAGTACAAGCATGAGGGCGAGAATGCCAGAGGTAAGCATAGGATTCTTTCTCGGTTAGTGTGTGCTTGCCTAGGGTTTTGAAATTGTGAAATTTTGCTTTAAATATCATAAATTTGATGTGGATGGATGGGGTAGGAAAAATGTGTACACTTCATGTAAAAAGAGGAAAATGGGTATCCTGGGGTAGGGTTGGTTTTTGCCTGTGATGTGTGTGCTTGTGGAAAAGTGTGTATGATGTGATGTGTAAAATGAGGTGTGAATGTTGTATGCATGTGACATATGACAAGTGGGGGCATCGAATAAGCCAAATGGGTATCGGGATTTGTTTTTTGTTCTTCATTTTGACTTCATTTTGACTTCCTCGTAATGCATGAGTGTGTGTTTGCAATTTTTTGTTCATTTTTTTGTGTATTTTAAATTTTTGCACGTGTGAAATGCATGTTTTTAGAATCTATGTCTCGAAGTAGAGTTGTGCCCGTGATTTTTGTCAAGATTGAAAGGTTCACACGGGGTCATGTGAATGGGTCGATTTGCACGGGGTCATGCAAACCTGCCTTGGGATGCGTAATTTGGATGATTTGCGTTTTTTGTTGTTTTTTGATGTTTAATTTTTATTTTTTTCAACATGTACATATGAAAATGAAAATGAATTGATATTATATACATGATTTCTGACTCGTGGTATGTGTGAATTGGTAGGTAAAGAAGATCTATGCATGACATCGATTGCGCAAATATCGAAAGGAGTTGGAGGATGTACCTTCCTTCGTACATACTTAGGACATTAGGTTACTTTAGGTGGAAGTTATCTAGTTACTTCATGCAATGTAATAAATGCACAAGTGTTAATGTGCAAGCTGTAATGTGCAAGGTGTCCACTTATACAGCTAGATAGAGTGTTGGTCAAGGAACTTATCTTTCTATATAATGGCCATAGATATAAAATTCATAACATCACAAGGAGGATCACAAGCAACATCATAGTCAGTGTGTGGTAGATAGGCAGCAGGATAGTGTGTGTGAGCTATAAGCTCAGAGCTCCTTTATGGAGCAGTAGCATATATTATGGAGTGCCCATTTCCTCCATAGCTACTATTGTAATATTTTTGCCATTTCTATTTATATCATATTTCAGTCATGTCGCAGATCTATTTTATTTGTTTATGCATCTTGTGATTGGTATCTCCCAATGTATGTGGTATCAAAATCTAACATGACTTTTGGTCCATGCAATGCATGCATAGCATGTCCTCCAAAACATGGTTTACACTCTCAGTCTGACCATTTATTTTAGGATGATATGCAGAACTAATATTTAGCTTAGTGCCCACTACATGGTGTAGATCCTACCAAAATTTGATGTGAACCTAGAATTCTTGTCTGATATGATCACCTTAGGAAACCCATGTAGCCTAAAGATTTTTTTGGCAAACTTGTTTACCACCATTGATGCATCATTTTTGGTGTTCTTCGGTATGAAGTGTCCAACCTTGGTCAACTTATCAACCACTACCAAGATTGCATCATGTTGATACCTAGTCTTAGATAAACCCACAATAAAATCCATAGATATTACCTGCCATTTTTACATAGGTACATCATGTGGGTATAATTTTATTGTTAGGTGTCAATGTTCTACCTTAACCTTATAGCAATCTAAACATATTGCAATGAAACTAGTGATATCTTGCTTCATTTGGACCCAAAAGAAGGTATTTTCATGTGTTTCCTCATTTTTGACCCTCTCGGATGATCAGAATAGGCAGAATTATGTGCCTCTTGCATAATCAATCTCATTAGATCACCAATTTTGGGTATAACTACCCTATCCTTAAAGCACAATAGTTCATTCTTTATGTTGAAATTCTTATTCTCTTTAGGATTTCTCTTGGTTTTATCCCAAATTTCTATGCAATATGGGTCCTATAGGTGCATCTCCTTGACCCTATCCATAAAATCTATATGGCTCTTGGTTCATGTAGTTATGTACCTTATTCTACTTAAGTAATCTCCAACCTTATTCTCTTTTCCTTTGATATACTCAATACCAAAGTTGTATTCAGCTAATAACTCTATCCATCTTCTCTATCTTACATTCAACATAGGTTGGGTAAAAATATACCTAACACTTTGATGGTCTATTCTTGGATCAAATTGTCTGCGCAAAAAATAATATCTCCAAACATTTAGGGCATACACAATGGTTTCTAATTCAAGATCGTGCGTAGCATAGTTTACCTCATGCTTCTTGAGTTTTCTAGATTCAAGCTATTGTAGCCTCCTTTTGAGACAATACCTCACCCAAATCTTCTAGGGAAGAATCTGTACACATGATAAAATTTCCAAAAGGATCTAGTATTTTGAGAATAGATGTTGTTAACTTATTTTTTAGAGTTTCAAATGTGACCTCACACTTATCCATCCATTTGAACTCTTTCCCATTTTTTTGAAGATTGGTGATTGAATAGGTAACCTTAGAGTAATATCTCACAAAACATTTATAATAGCCAGTGAGTCCCATGAAAATCCTAAATTCTATCACATTTTTTGGTAAAGTTCAACTTAAAATAGCCTCAATTTTATTTAGATCTACAATAATTCTCTCTATTGAGATAATGTGTCCTAAATATTGTACTTGCAAAGTGTAAAATTCACACTTGGATAATTTACCATATAATTGGTTTTTCCTTAGTACTTCCAACACTAACCAAATATGGTAGTCATGTTATTCTTTAGTATGAGAATATATCAAAATATCATCCAAGAATACCAAGACAAACTGGTCTAGATATTTTCTAAACACACTATTCATCATATTCATAAAATTTGTTGGTGCATTCATCAACCCAAATGGTAGCATTATGAACTCATAGTGTCCATACCTAGTCTTAAATTTTATCTTATGGGTATCCTCTTCTCGAATCCTTAATTTATGATACGCCAATCTTAAATCTATTTTGAAAATATGGTAGTATCATTTAACTGATCAAAGAGGTCATCTATCCTTGGTAGAGGATACATATTCTTAAAGGTTACCTTATTCATAATTCTATAATTTATACATAATCTCAAGGAACCATATTTCTTTTTTAGAAATAGCACTAGAGCATCCTAAGGTAACACACTAGGTTTTATCAAACTCTTTTCCAAAAAATCTTGGAGTTGTACCTTTAGTTCCTACAACTCAATTGGGATCATTCTATAAGGTGTCATAGAAATGGGTTTAGCTCGAGGTATTAGCTCTATAGAGAAATAAAATTCCCGTCGAGAGGGTAGACTTGGAAGATCTTCATGGAATACATATTGAAACTCATTGAGAATTGGATGTTTCTTTAATATTTCTTAATCTCTTTTTTCTCTAGTATTTCCATTGATCTTTACTACATAAAGCACACCACCTCTTTTAATAGCTTTCTTTAACTACATAGCTGAAATCAAGTGAGCTTAAAAAAAACCTTACCTACTTTATACTCTTACTCTCCTCTTATCCTTGTTAGTGTAATCCATCCACCTATATTTAAAGTTGATTAAGGCTCCATGAGGCATCAACCAATCCATACCTAGGATAATATCAAAAGCATGGAGGGGTGTCATATAGTGGACCCATTGGGTAGAGTCATTTTCTTTGTAGGTAAACATCGATCTACTAAGTAGGTTTGACCAAAATCATACTCAAATTTCCACCCTTGGGGTAACGATCCAAGTATTTTTAGCATATCCTAGATAACACTAGTGGAAATAAAAATATATGTAGCTCCATTATCTATTAAATATTTTACATATTTATAAAACAACTTAACATTTAGTAACATTAATATAGCTTGTCCATCTAGACTCTGATTCCTAGTAGTGGTATATATCTGGTGTGATGGATCCTCTACTTTGTGACTTGACTCTAATATTTGGGGACACTTTTTTAGCATAATGAGGACCCCCATAAATGTAGCAACTAGTCCTAGGTGCATGGGATATCTCCTACCTTTTATCCCTTGTATCTTCTCTTGGTGTTGATTCATTTTGCTTTGGAGGATAAGGATTGGAATTGTCCTAATTTTTTTTTTGTCTTGGGTTCCCTTTGTTCCTACTATTGAACTTTGGTTTGCTTTTGTTTCTCTTATTTTTATCCTTATCCCATTTTGTAAATCTTGCACTCCTTATTTTATTTAGTTATTGCCTTTCTAATTCTATCAACCCTGCATAGTTGAATAAAGACTTAGTTTGGAGATTAGTTTATTTCTATCTAGCCAAGTCATAAGCCTCTTGCAGAGTTTAAGGTTTGATAATATTAATCATTGTCCTTATTTTAGGGTCTACCCCTAGAATGAACTTATGCACCTTCAGGAATTCATTATTCTCGTACTTTGGCACATAATTCAAAAGTTTCACATATCTCTAGAAATGCACCTCTATTGATAGTGATCCTTGTTTAAGCATAGAGAATTCCTAAAAATTCTCTACATAAAATTGTTTTGAAAGAAATATTTTCTTAAAAGCCCTAATGAAATCATGTGCTTAAGCTTCATGGCTTGGATAGTTTTGTCTGTGCTAAATGTATATGACCATTCTAGGGTTGCATATAGAAGATGAAGGGTAGCCCACATAGTCTATGTCTCAAAGGAGTACATTTTCATGGAAAAGAAGTTTCTAACTCTTTTACCCATGAGTCAGCCACATTCCCTCCTTTCCCATTAGATTTTTTTACTTTCACATTCTTAAGGTCTCTCACTAGCTTGACCTCTATCCAAGCTTTGCCCTCTTGGTTTATTTTGAAATGTTTCTCTTCATACCTACCTTCTATATTTCTAGTATTGGCTTCTTTATTGATCAAAGTTTCTATCAATTTCTATTTTTGCTCCAATATTCCTTGAAGCAACTTCATTATGGAGTAAATATATGCTTTCCCATCAGATCCTACTATTCCCCTGACATTATTGTCAAGGTTTACTACCATCTCAAGACCCTTACTAGGAGTCGCTACTCTCTCAGTTTTCATACTAGGGTCTATAGTTTATCCACTCTTTTGCACTACATTACCCTACTGTGAAACCATTTTGGTTTTCTTTGAAGAAATTTCTTTTTTAATAGGTGCCTCCCTATCCACAAAAAAGGAGTTGAGTATTCTCCATCAATTGTTTTTTTTGGTAGATAAGATACTATAGCATTAATACCGGGTTTTACAAAGTTGACCCAAAACCTTTTACAAAAATCAGCCCAGGGCTGTTGATGAACATGTCCTTACTAAGGATCCTATATATGTAAAATCTACATGCCGCCAAAGCCATTACATCCGGTAAGGCACATAGCCTGTTATCAAAAAGAAACTTCCCATACAACATTTTGGGTATACCCCGAGAAAACACACCTGCATCATAATTACAAAAAAAGAAATAGACACAGATCCCTTCCTTGAAATAGTGGAGAAACAAAAATCTGCAGACACACATAGCAGAGTACTAAAAAAACTCCCACAAGCTCTGTATTGATAGTTACTCTTAATAATTCTTTGGTAATTGCTTTCTTCCATATATGACATGCTTTGGGACCACATCCCGTCTTGGCCAATCAGCCTTGGAGAAGTGAACCTGCTGGCTAGATTTATGGCGGTGGCTATCTGGTGGTCCACGTGGCTCTGGTTCGAAGTCTTATATTGTCGTTTCTTTCCTACCCTGTGATTATCAACCAACCTCAAATTACTAAGATGACTAGGAGCCATGTTATCTGACATGTGACTGTCCCCATTAGTCTTTGTGGTATTTCCAAGCAACATCCACCAAGACTGACAACTCGAATAATTTTTATTGTGAGTCCATTTCAAAAAAGAGATGGGAATACTCATAGCCTTCGAACTTACAATGCCTTCCCTGTTGGTAAATTCGACTATCATTCTTGGAATTCTTGTTGAATAAGCTCCTCTACTTCACTCGGGACACCGTGTTCCCATTTGAAAAGTTCGTCACCATCGACACCCAAATTGGCCAGCTTATCAGCAACTTTGTTAGCTTCCCGAAAGACATGTTGGGCTTTTCTGTCCTGTCTTCCCTGGAAAAGGATCCTAGCCTCTTCAACAATTGTTTTAATCCTCCAAGGAGGTGTTTTCCAATTATTGAGGAGATTTATAACATGCATAGAGTCTCCTTCTATGATCAAATTGCCTTCTAAGTCTTGAGTCATTTGAAGGCCTCTCCACATAGCTCTAGCTTCAGCTTCATTGTTCGTCCTTGTTCCCAAATATTCAGAAAACACAAGCATCATATTCCCATTATGATCTCGCACAATGCCGCCAACGCCTACTCTGCCAGGATTGTCCTTAGCCGCTCCATCAAAATTAAGCTTAAACCAACCCGTAGGAGGTGGGGACCACTTAACATTGGCTCTGGGGTTGACTACCCTAGGCACAGACTCATCTAACAAGGTTAAGCTTAAATATTGAGCAATCGTGGTCTCCCGTAGATGAGGTTTACGACTATCAAAAGGGATAAGGTTCACATTCTCATTGGCAAAGGATAGGATCCTGGCAATGATAGTTTGATGATCATGGATAGACTCATTAAAGACTCTATGGTTCCTTTCTAACCACACCTACCAAAGATAGTGATTGAGACAAATTTTCCACATGTATCTAAGTCTTTGGCTTGAAAAGGGGCAAGGCCACTGGATGAACAAATCAAGTACGATGGCTGGTTTAACCCAAGAAATATTGAAGGCCTGAAAAACCCCACTTAGGACAGTCAAGGAAAAAGGGCACTCAAGGAAAATGTGATAAATGGTCTCCCAATTAGCCCTGCATAGATAACAACGATTAGTGATACAAATACCTTTACGCATCATATTATCAATGGTTAGAATTCTTCCTTGGATAACCAACCATGAAAAGACTACAATTTTTGGAATTAAATTTTTTATCCAAACTAAGTCCTTTTGGAGGACAAAATCCTCGTCATCAAGCAGAAGCTTGTAAGCTGATTTAATAGTGAACTGCCCATTTTTCGTAGGAGCCCAGGTCACTTGATCTTCCTTGGGTCTCATGGGGATAAACTGTTTCCCGAGAATGTTACAAAGATCATTTGATTCCACTTGAAATCCCTGAATCCTTATTTGTTTCCACTTCATTCTACCTCTGTCCTCAACCATATAATCGGAGACTTTTCTGCCAATGAGTTCTTCCGTGATATCTCTGATTCGGGCTAAGTTAGGATATTGCATCAGTGGTTCATCCTTAGCCCACCTGTCATTCCAACAATTTATCCTCTCACCATTGCCTAAAACCCATCTTAAACCTTTTTTGATGATTTCCTTACAATTGAGAATTGCTTTCCAAAAAGCAGAACCTCTGATTGGAACTGAGTCACTTAGAAATTCCATATTTTGAAGATACTTTCATTTGATGATAGTTGTCCATTCATTTTCTTCACCAGAAATGAGGCGCCATGCCTGCTTAGCTAGTAAAGCTAAATTCATATGAGCAATTCTCCTCAGACCTAAGCCCCCATTTTCCCTGGGTCTGCACACTTTGGTCCATCCTACAAGGTGTATCCTTTTTTTCTCCTCTGATCCAGTCCATAAAAATTATTTTTGGAGTTTCTCAATTTTTTGGAAAACCTTCATAGGGGCTTTGAAAATGGAGAGGAAATAGACTCGGAATGCTCTGAAGAGAGGCCTTAGTGAGGGTCATACTTTCCTGCTTGAGATAGAAGATGACCTTTCCATCCAACAAGTTTTTTTTGAATTCTTTCAATAACCCTATCCCACATTGACTCTCTCGGAGAACCAATGAAAAGAGGGAGACCAAGATACGAAGTGGGGAGGTTTGCTATATCACACCCTAAAATTTTTGCAATCCTTCCTTACCTCTGAATGGGGGTGTTCAAGAAATATAACTTGCTTTTACTAAAATTAACTTTCTGACCAGCAGCATCCTCGTAGAGTTGCAGGATGTATTTAATTATTTTGGCCTCAACCATCGATGCCTTAGTCAATAGAAGGGTATCATCGATGAATTGTTGGTGAGAAACAACCCTAGTGAGAGATGTTGCCTTGATTCCTGATATTAGCCTTGAACTGCAAGCATTTTTTATGGTTCTGCCTAAAGCTTCTACCATAATGATGAATAACATGGGGTTGATAGGGTCCCCCTACCGAATTCCTCTATGACTTTGAAAGTAACCAATAGTTGTTCCATTAACCAGAATCGAGAACCATGCTTTAGAAATGCATTCTTTGATCAAATTAACCCATTGGTGGTGAAAACCAAACTTAAGGAGGACAACAATCAGAAAGTCCCAATTTAGCCTATCAAATGCTTTGTTCATATCAAGCTTGAGGGTAAAAATAGACCTATTAGTCTTATGAGCAGAGTGCAGAGCTTCATGAACTATGATAACTCCATCCAAGATTGACCTGCCCTGGATAGAGCTTCCCTGGCATGGATCTATGATGCGGGGTAGAACATCTCTCATTCTATTTGCAATGGCTTTAGTTAGGATCTTGTAAGAAACATTGCATAGACTGATTGGCCTGAAGTCAGCCATAGATTCAGGGGTTTGCTTCTTAGGAATTAGAGAAATAAAAGTAGAGTTGAGACCTTTTGGGATATGATTGCTTGCTTGGAATTCTCTGACAGTAGAAATTACATCCTCACTTACGATGTCCCAAAAATCTTGATAGAAATGAGGGGGAAAGCCATCGGGTCCCGGGGCTTTGTCTGGCTCCATGCTAAACAAGGCTTCCTTAATTTCCTCATTAGAAAATGGAGCTAGAAGCTTAAGGTTTATATCCTCATTTATTATGCTAGGAATGGATTGCAAGAGAATATATTTGGCCTCCTCATTGCACTGTGATTCCTGACCAAGGATAGAATTGAAATAAGTTACTACCTCCTTTTTTATTTCTGTTAAGTCCTGAGTAATAGAACCATCTGCTTTTTTTAAAATTTTATCTTGTTATTGCTTCTATTTCTAAGCGTGGTGATGTGAAAAAACTTGGAATTTGAATCTCCATATTTCAACCAAAGAGCCCTTGATTTTTGCCTCCAATAGATTTCCTCATAGACCAAAATGTTATGAAACTCTGCTAGTTTTGTCCGTTCCTCCTGCCTAGTAGTTTCATCAACATCACCATGTTGAATCCTCTGATCAATTATCTTCAAACTTTCAACAACCTATTTTTTATTTTCAAAGAGGTTCCCAAAGACCTCTTTGTTCCAAGTTCGAAGCTTTTCCTTAACAAACTTTAATTTGCCAACAAGTTTAAAAGTTGCACTACCCCTGACAGGCTGCTGCCACCACTGAATTAAGTTATCTCTAAAACTGGAATGTTTGATCCACATAGATTGAAATATGAAAGGTTTCTTGAAGGATAGAGAGTTAGGGATCTCCAACAAAATGGGATTATGATCAGAGGTAATTTTAGGAAGGGCTTGCAGGGTAGAATCACCGAACAGAGTTGTAGCCTCCTTTGATAGAAAAAACCTGTCAAGCCTTTCTTGAATGAGATGACACCCTATCCACCGATTGCTCCAGGTATAATTCGCTCCTCTAAGTTTTACATCCATCAACATGTTGGAGTTCACAAAGTCATTGAACTCATCCATGCTCCTGATAGGTGGTCCATTTCCACCCATTTTTTCTGAAGGGTAAAGAGGAGTGTTAAAATCCCCAGCCAGAATCCAGGGGACATTATGGAAGATTTCACTCAGATTGCCTAAGTACTCCCACAGTAGAGCTCTCCCTTGAATTGAAGTCGGGGCATAAATATTTGAAAGGATCCATGACCTATTGTTGTTTATTTCCTTAAATAAAACACTAAGAACCCTATCATATTTTTGAATAATGGTGCCTTCTACTATCCTGGGATCCCACAAAGTCATAAGGCCTCCAGACGCTCCTCTGGATGATTTGCAAACCATCTCCCCTTGATTCCATATTTTTTTTGCTACTTTTTTTGATTGAATCTCATCAATTTTTGTTTCTTGCAACATGATAATAGTTGGATTCACTTGATTTCTTATTGCACTGACTTCCTTGTGTTTGGGTAGGCCATTGAGGCCTCTCACGTTCCATGAGAGGAACTTCATTTATATTGTTTGGGATTTCTTCCTCTCCCCCTCCCTTGAGGGGGTTTTCCTAATTTGTTGTCTTCAGAACCCAGAATAACCTATTGAAACAAGGTTCTCTATTTTCCATTGGCAATGTCATTATCAGTTTTAATTTTTTGATGCTCAACATTTGATATTCTCCCTCTTCTTTTTTCACTGCCAAAATCTATAGGAGACTTCATAGTGCTCCTGGTTTGTTTAGGACTAAACTAGGGGGAGGCAATTTGTTGTAGAATCAGACTGCCATATTCCTCGACTGAAGAGTTTCACATATCTCCACCCCTACATCCAAATATTCTCCTTTTTTCCTGTATTCCCCTGGTCTGTGGGATGACCCCTTAGTAGGATTCACCTGGCTCCTAGTGATGATGTTAGGGAGATGAGATTTTTTATTTTCCAATGCCTCAACTTTCTTCCTAAGTTCTTCAGCATTAGGGTTTGGCTTTGGGATGCCCACTGGGCTTGAAGTATTTTTAGCATTGGGGTTTAAGGATCCCGACTTGGATGGGGATTCTAGAGATCGAGCATTAGGGTTTGGCTTTGTGATGCCCATGGGGCTTACAATAATTTTAGCATTAGGGTTTGAGGATCCTGACTTGGATGGGGATTCTAGAGAGTCAGAAAGGTTAGCTTGAAGGTTCTGGGCTTCCATGTCTTTCGATAATCCTCCTACTCCCATATTGGATAGAATTGAAAATTTATTTGAAACTAGAGGATTGGAACTTACCTGAGTATTTTGGTTGCCAACAACCTGTTGTTTTCCTTTGTCTTGTTGGGACCCTGCACCCTCTCTTTTCTTTTTTTGGTAGACATAGTTTTCCTGATTGAAATCGCCTCTGCCAGGGAAACTCCTCAAATTTCCTCTGTCTAGCATTCCCTGCTTCTACTTTTCTCTATTCATTGCCAGGTTAGGGAACTGATTGCATAGATGTCCTTGATTTTTGCATTCTACATAGAATGTCGATCTGTTCTCGTATTCTACCGACTATTTTTGATAGTATTCTCCATACTCTAGCTCCACAAACCTTGGCAATTCATTATCCAAATTAGCATTTACGTAGATTCGTGCATGAGTCATCCTTGTCCTGGCCAAGGTCGCATGGTCAATGGAGATCAGGTCCCCTATAGTTCTGGCTATGCCCTACAACCAATATTCATTGAAGAACTGGGCAGGTAGACTCGGGAGACGAACCCAAATAGGGGCAATGTTAATATTTTGCTTTTCAGGGTCAAAATATTCACCCCATCATCTGAGAAAAAGGCTCCTTTTGCCCAAAAACCAAGGACCTCCTATTAAAATGCGGTTAGCATCCTCCATATTGTTAAAATGGATAATGAAGAACCCTCGAGTTAGAGCTACCAACTCCAAGCTGCCTACCGGTCACCATTTACCCGTCGCCCAAGCCCTGATAGTCTCCATGTCCGGCCTACCTCCCAAAAACTTGCCTACCAGGGAGAATTCTTCCATTGAAAGAAAAGGGCTCATGGAACTTGTCGGGGCCAAAATTTTATTATTTATTGGAACTAGGGGCGGAAGAGAGAGAACCTCCTTTCTTTTTCCTCTAAGAGTCTCAACAAAAGACAACCACTTCTTGGGCCCCACATTGTCCTTCGTATATTTTTTTTCGGGGTCTTTTTGAGGAGGGTCGGGCCCCCGCGTGATGCCCACCTCCAAATCTACCGTAGCCTGACCACCTTCCTCTGGATCCTCGCTTGATCCATGCTCGAGGTTCCCACCCACCCCTTCCATACCTGCTCTACCTCTGCCACCTTGGCTGAGATTCCTACCCAAAAAATTCAAACCCTCACTCCCGCCGCACCCGCTAAACCTCAGCTCACTCATTCCTACTCTACCTTTACCTATTCTCCATCAATTATACTTACAATATATTAGCTTTATTATCTCATGAACTAATAGAAATATTATCACCCAATTTATAATAATCAGGGTCACACTTGCCTTCCTACGAGGTGTCAAACCCAAAGTTACACATCAAGTCAAGGCTCATCCTAGACACACTCCATGAAATATTTTAGCCCTATGAACTAGAGCTCTGATACCAACTATAATAACCCAAAACTATGCACCCAAAAAAAAATTTATTACAAGCAAAGGTTCATAAGGAGGAAACCCTTCTTTTACCTTTCCAGCATACAAGGCTTCACCACATTTGAGTTCTAAGTCATTGCAAACAACACTCAGTGGATAGGATTATCCAACTCCTATGGTTTCTAGGATTCACCTACTAAAACTACACATTTAAAATGATGTCAAAAGTAGTCCCCCTACCTTTCCATACCCTCACCGACATAGAACAATGTGACCATGACGTATATATTATCCTTTACTATCCATAACACCTAAAGGTTGATGTATATTCCTTAACCTTACTCTAGATCCATATAGGTAGGTTAAGTAGATGTATAGCCTTGGTGCTTAGTTACCACACCTCTGTGGGATAACTAATATAATTACCACTTCACTAGCAATGAACATGATCTCCTGATATTACACATTCAAGGGATCATCGTTGCTATCTTGTGAATGATTCCACAACTTTTAGTTGGAGTAAACCTGAGCCTTCTCATTTAAGGTGCAACAAATTCATAAGAAACCTGATTATTGTATTCATAAATTAATTCTAGGTTCATGAATCCCTAGCTATTGCATTCTCGTAACTCCTTCTAAGCTCATGGCTACCTAGGTATTGCATTCACGCAACTCCTCCCATGATTGGGCTTTAATTTATTTGACGTGGGTCCACAATATATTCTAACCACCCTAAGATAATATTAACTTAAATTATTCTTTTACTTTAAAATATAATTCTAAGGTAAAGCAACATACATCATTCATGTCAAAAGCACTTTAAATAGTCATAATCCATTTAATCGAAAATGCTATAATAGATGAACAAGGATGCCTCTTAAATAAAGCCATATTTTGCTTAACTCAAATGCTTGACATAAGCTTAAAAAAATACACTCCTATAACATAAATGCTATAACATAATAAACTAAGTATTTAACATAAATATGCATTCCTTTAGTTGATATAACTCAATACTAACTATCCAAATAAAAGATTGCTAAAATCACTTTAATATACAAAATCCAATATATCATTAAAGCAACATAACCTTTCAGTTTGTACAATAATCAAGTTTACAAAACTCATTGAAAAAACATTCTTTTACATAGCTTTTATTTTTCCATAACATATATACATTCAAAGTGTAATAGGCTAAAATTGACCCATGTCAATTTACCCTAAGTCCAAAACATTCAAAAAATTAATTAAAACCACTTTCTAACCTCCTGCCTCGATTTTCGCACCCGTATCAAGTTTATTTCTAACCTCCTGATGATATCGACTCTATTTGAACGATATCGATCATCTGATATGATATCGAACCTTCTCGTACGAAATCGGATGTCCGATTTCATCCAAAACTAAAAATTGCCCAGAATAACAAAAAGACAAAAAATTGTTGTAACCTCCTTTGTCCGTATCTGGCCAACGACATGGACGTTACGGTATCGGATCAACCGATATCATCCAAAATGGGAGAGATCATAACTCCCCTTGTTTTTTAGCCCAACCCCCCTAACTCACCTTGCCTATTTAATCCAGGCACTCTCCCTGGATCTCCCTCCCTTGATCCTTCTTGCCATCCTTAATCCTATATGCATATTCACTAGTTTATATTTTTTTGTAGGTTTGAAGATCCAAAACTATGCATCGGTTGGTACGATACAATATCGAACGTCCGATATCATCAGAATTCATTCGATATCATCTACAGATCACTTGGGGCATCTTCAGATCATTGTTTGCATTTCTCTCACTTTTTTTGCATATAAGATTATATGTTATTTATCATTTTATTTAAGCATTAGTTTCATTTATCATATCCGATGTTCACCATCATAGCATTTCATTCTATCATTTTGCATTTATAGCATAGATTCACATTATTTCTTTCAAGCATTGCATATAGTGAGTTTCATATAATCTAATTCATGCTTAATCAAATTCATGTTATGCTACAAATTTGTATTTTGGCATCCAATCTATGAAATTGCAGGTTTTTAATCGTATCGAGTCATTCGATATCGGATCGATCGATACCAGATCAAACATCCGATATCACCCTGCAATGTTTGATATCACCTGCATTAAGAAAAACTCCAAATCAACCATCCAGATTGAGTAAGTTTTGAAATTTCTTTAATTAAGCATTGCATCTATTTATCTTCTATATTTTGTGTGTTGTATTCATTTGAATCAAAATTGCATATAGTATAGGTTTAGTTGCATTTGGCCAAACTAGGTGAATGTGAGTGAATTAAAAGGAACACATCAAACAACTCCCAACCTAGGCATGGAAACTACCATACAAATGTTTCCTGGTGAACCCACCCAATTCATCGAAAATCACCAAAGAGGGCATGACATCAAGTGCCTCTCCTTTGAGGTGTAGACCTATCATTTTCCCATTCCCCTTCGAGGTGTGGATCCATTAGCTTGAAGGAAAGGAGTGCAAAAATTTTAGAACTACATTCTTTGGTGAACCCGACGTGAACTACATAAGCATCATTCTGATTTAAAAATATAAAACAAAAAAAAAATCATTAGTTAAACTTGCATATTTTTAGATTCACCTCTTAAATGGTAGATACCAATATAGGAAAATCTACAATCATAGACATTAGAGCACTATTATCTACACAAGAAATATCTTTAGTGGTTGAAAACTCTAGTATCCCATCTCAAGAATAGTGGGCTGAACTTTGGAAGAGACTTGACATCATAAAAGCCAACACACCAAGACTTAGTCAAATCAAGAGATTCAACATAGCTAGAATCCTGGGACCCGATAACTCTTCTCACTACTTTGATATTCAAAGATCATGTGAGAGGTGGTTAGCTGATAAGAGAGCAAGTATATCTTCATCTATCTACACTTTTGAAGATTATCTTGAAAATGCCATAACTGTACACCGATTTCTTGCACACATAGAAGATCAAGAGATAGTTTTGGAAAATAAGAGAAGATATCAAAGAACTCCTAGAGCTGTCCATTTTCATGAATATTGTCATGAAATATATTTTTATTCTCAAGATTCTGAAATTGATAGCATTACTATAGCTCACTTTGTCAAATTCCTAAAAGCAAACTTTCAATTTGAAGAAGAGCATTATATGACTCCTGAAGAACTTGAACCTATCAATGACATTCATAAACTATTTCAGGAAGACTAAGTTTATTATCTAGAATATTATAATTCTTATTTTTACTTTATTTTAAAACAAAAACAAAATATATATATATATATATATATATATATAAATATTTATATAGGTATATATATAATATATACAAAATTAAAAAATATATATATATATATACACTAAAAAAAAATACCCTAAAGACAAAATGCCTAGAATCTTAAGAAATGGTAAACAAATAGAATGTAGAAGAGCCAGATCAAGAAAATCTTGATGATAGGATACATATTGAAGATGATAAACTCACGGAACAAGATGAGGATGATAATAAAGAAGAGGAAGTAGAAGATCCTACCAAGCCTTTAGTAGACCCTCAAGGCAATGTTAGTTTTAAATCTATCCAACACTTTACTGAATTTCTAAAAAGCAATATAGATGAAATCAATCATGTGTTAAAGATAGAACATTTACTCCCAATAGGAGATTATTCAATGGAGAGCTATAGAATCTACTTTTCGAATGCATACAAATCCATTGACATACATGAATAGAATAGAGCAAGATGTTGATCAAGATGATCCATCTCAAAACATCAATCAAAACATAAAAAAATAAAAAAAAACAACATTTTCTTCCTTTCTCTCAAGCTCTTAATCAACAAGCATCTACATCACAAAAGGCTAAAAAAATACAAAATATCAATAGAAAATTCAGCAAAATGCAATTCCATATAAACTTCACAATACTCTTCCTACAAATACTCTACATAATAGTGTTTCTACTAGAAATCCTCATATAACAACACAACCATATCATCAAATGCACAACAATATGATAACACAAAATCAATTTAGTGAGCAACCACAAGGACTTGAAGCTATAGTCAAACAATTAGCTTCACGTCTAGATCAGATAGATCCTTACCATC
The DNA here is from genome assembly GCA_028583015.1 of Wollemia nobilis. NCBI lineage: Eukaryota > Viridiplantae > Streptophyta > Pinopsida > Araucariales > Araucariaceae > Wollemia > Wollemia nobilis. The sequence continues at coordinate 450,415 of JAQPPZ010000243.1, read as the reverse complement.
CCTCATACAGTTATAGAGAGATGTGTAGTCAACCATTGGATCCTATTGTTGTTGCTCAACCTTATCCTAAACATTTCCCCATGCCAGTCCTTCCGATATATAAAGGGACCGAAGATCCTATTGAACATCTTCGTATGTTTAGGATAACTTGTCATGATATTTCATATGATGATTTGTTGTTACTAAAGATGTTTCCTAAAAGTCTCGGAGGCATGGCTTTAGAATGGTATTATCAATTACCAACCAATTCCTTGAGAAATTTTGAAGAAACTATAGAAATGTTTGTTCATCAATTTAGTGCTTACATAGAAAGACATGTTACCATTAAAGATTTATATAATTTAAAACAAGGAAAATATGAAAGTTTTGCTGAATTCTTAGCTAAATGGAGACAACTTCTAGGGAAATTACACTTTGCTTTACCTCATAGAGAAATGTTAGAAATATTCATTGGTAATTTACAAGAATAATTATCTTATGAACTTGCTACTACTACAGTAACTTCTTTTGATCAAGCTATAGACTTAGCAATAAGGGTAGAAGAAGCCCTTATTAGAAGAGGATAATTCAAGAAGAAGGATGAAGATAAATCTTCCAAAAACCAATATAAAAACAAACAAGTGGTTGGTGATGGAGTTACTGATAGTAGAAACACTCCAAATATCAATACTATTGAAGCTATAAAGAAATTTGTATTAAATATTCTTGATAAACCTCCATGAGAATTCACAAGATTGAATCAACCTTTAACCTTGATTTTACCCCAATTATTGGAAGAAGGTTTGATACGATTGCCAAAAATACGACAACCAGATACCACTTTACCTGGATATAGAGCTGATTTACATTGCAATTTTCATCGAGTGGATGGACATTCAACCAACTCTTGTAAAATATTAAAACATTTGATACAAGATCTAATTGATAAAGGTGCAATGGAAGTAGAAAAATTCCCTCCAAACAATAATCCTCCAAACAATGCTCAAAAGCAACAAACTCAAAATGCTAATCAAACTTTAGACATCTTCCAACATCCTTTACCCAATCATGGTAAAGAAGTTGTGAATCAATTAGAACATCACAATGTCCCTCCTCCAACTCGATATGTGGGAACTATTAGCAATTTCTTACCATATCAAAATCTATAAACTTCTTATGTGCCTACTCAATCTACAATCACAATTAGGCCAATTCAATATTTTCAATTTTCATCTTCAGAAGATACAAGAAGTAATTCAGAAAGTGAAACAGAAAGTGAAATAGACATTACTTCTAATAATTCAAATAGTTCTAAAGATGAGTCAGATCCAATCCTTCCTATCATAGACTTATTAGTTCTAGAAGAGCCATTTCCTAGAAGAATGACTACACACCCTTCATCTCAACAAATACTTCCAATTGAACAAGCAGTGAATGCTAGACCTCACTTTGGTCACTCACAAAACAACAACATTGTGGGTACTATTGGAGTCATCACTAGGCAACAAGTTCAAAATCAAAATTCTCAATCACAAACTCAAACAACTGATAAAGAAACACCTCCATTTGTGTTAAAAGCACCCATAAAAGGAAATAATTTATCAAAACCACAACAAAAACTTCCTTATGATATTAATGAACAATTAGCTAATATTACAACTAGAATTTCTCTTCTAGATCTCTTAAGAACTTCATCTATACATAGAGAAGAATTAATGGGTACCTTAAGCAAAATGATGGTACCTCAAGATATAGAACCTATTGTTGTGGTCAATGTTGTAGTTTCCCATGGTACAAATTATGTAGAGTTTCATGATAAAGACATTCCTCCTCAAAGCATGTATAGAGATAATCCTTTATATATTACAACCTTAATTGGGGATGTGGGTGTCAAAAGAGTCTTGATTGATAATGGTTCATCACTAAATATATGCACATATGATTTCTTTCAAAGGTTTGGATTTAGAACTAAAGATTTAAAAAGAACTAAAATGATCATCAAAGCCTTTAATGATGAAACCCAAGAAACTTGTGGAGTATTGTCAATCCCATTGCAAGTTGGTCCAAGAATTTTAGATATGATCATGTTTGTTGTATCTTGCCCTGCATCATATAACATTCTCCTAGGTCGACCTTGGATTAATGCAATGAGAGCAGTACCTTCTACTTTACATCAATGTGTCAAATTTGAATTTAAAAATCAATTGGTCACTATCCATGGTGACCCTAGACCCTTTGATATGTGTGCAATGGCAGAACCAATCGGCGTCCCATTTTGTCCTACTTGTATCTTCAACAAATCCTACCCCTCTTAAAAATCCTCCCTTCACAAACTAAACCCACATCATCTTGTACCATAACTAAAATAGATAATCCTTCTACTTCATATCCCCTTTTAGATGAAATTTTACTAGATTTATCTACAATACTAACAACCATAGAGCATACTAATTTTGCTATACAAGACTCTATTGTCTTATCCCAATTACCACCATCTCCTCGAATGATGGGCTTGCCATAAAGGCAAGGAAGCATCTATCATATAGGGAGTTGCACCTTTATCTATGTAGGGTATGACCCTAGAAAAATTAATATTCAAATGAGCTTTACATTTGATCAAGATGGTTTTGCTCGATGTTATTTTTCTCATGGATATGTGAAGTCAAAATAGATGATGTGTAACATGGGTTATAAAGGTAAAGGTTTAGGTCCTCTTGAAAATGGTATATATGAACCTTTAGAAATAGAGGAATGGCCTACCCAATGTGGTATTGGCTATATCCCTACAAAAACTCAACCCTTCCCTTTTGATGATGATGACCATCTTGTGACATATGAAGAGTACTTAAAACATCAAGAATATTTAAAAACAAATAAGAAAATACATTTTTGTAACATGTTGTCAATAGCATATCCTAAAATGATTGCTTCTCTAGATGAATGTTTAGAAGGAGATATTTTTCACAATATTTCTCTTGAAGAAATTTTGAGGAATGGATTTTTCTTTGATGGGTCTATACCATGTATAGCCCACATTCAAACAACTACCCCACAAGATGAATTAGCTAAGTTAACTTTGGAGGAACTCCAAGAAATGGGTGTCTCACCCACTCCTCCTAATTTTGAAAGAGATTTAAATATTGTAATAGAAGATGTTCTACAAGTCAATATTGGGACTGAAACCAACCCTCGCTTAGTTAAAATTGGAGCTGAATTAAGTGAAGAAAGACAAAATCAACATATTGCATTTCTCATAGAATATTTTGATGTCTTCGCTTGGACATATGCAGATATGCCCGACTTAGACTCTTCTGTAGTCATGCATCATTTAGTGGTGCACCTAGATGCAAAACTTGTAAAACAAAAACTTAGAAAAATGCATCCTAAAGTAGCATTGTTAGTTAAATATGAATTACATAAACTTTTGGATGTTGAATTTATTCAAGTTATTGATTATGCCGATTGGATATCTAATGTCATTCCAGTAACCAAGAAAGAAGCTACTAAAATTAGAGTATGCACTGATTTTAGAGATATCAATGTTGCATGTCCTAAAGATGATTTTCCTCTTCCTAATATGGATCAAATTATTGATTTTATAGCTAGAAGTGGAATTTTATCCCTTATGGATGGATTTTTAGGATATAACCAAATTTGAATAGCTCCTGAAGACCAACCTAAAACTACTTTCATTACACCTTAGGGAATTTTTATTGGAAAGTAATGCCCTTCGGTTTAAATAATGTAGGTGCAACTTATCAAAGAGCTATGACTTATATCTTTCATGACATGATGTATGACATTCTACATGACTATGTGGATGATATCATAGCTCACTCAATTAAAGAAGAAGATCATATCACTAATCTAAGATGAGTATTTGATAGACTTAGAGAATATAAAATTCACCTAAATCCAAATAAATGTGTATTTGGAGTAAAATATAGAAAATTGTTAGGATTTATCATTTCTATGCATGGCATAGAGATAGATCCTATTAAAATTAAGGCTATCATTGATATGCCACCACCTAAAAATATATCATAATTAAGGAGTTTACAAGGCAAACTTCAATCTATCCATCGCTTCATCGACAAATTGGCAGACAAAACTCGACCTTTTCTTAAGCTACTTAAGAAAAACATCCCATTTCAATGGGATAATGAATTCCAAGAAGCATTTGAAGCTCTTAAGAAATATCTTCTTACCCCTCTAGTACTCGTTCCACCTAGACTAGAATGCCCTTTTATTTTATATATTTTTGCTTCTGAGCTTGCATTAGGAGCAATGTTGGCTCAACTTGATGATGATAAGAAAGAACGAGCCACTTATTACATAAGTAGAACATTAATAAGTTATGAAACTCATTATACACCCATAGAGAATATTTGCTTGGCGGTTGTGTTTTCTACACAAAAGCTATGCCATTATATGCTTAGCCAAAAGACATTTGTCATTGCTAAATCTGATCCATTAAGATATTTGATGAGTAGACCTTACTTATCAGGATGCACAACTAAATGGGTTCTTGCTCTAAGTGAGTTTGAACTCACATTTATTGGTCAAAAATATATCAAAGGCCAAGTCATAGCTGATCAACTTGTTGCTGCTCCTCTTGAGTCTACTCATCCTTTAAACATTAAATTTCTTGATGAATGTCTTAACTTAGAAGAAGATCATTCTGAATCTTGGTCCTTATATTTTGATGGAGCTAGATGTATGAGTGGTGTAGGTGTAGGCATCATATTAATATCTCCACAAAAGCAACTTATTCCCTTATCATTCAAACTTCAATTTTCTTGCACAAATAATACTATAGAATATGAAGCTCTAATCCTTGGGTTACAAGCAACTTTAGCTCTAAAAATCAAAATTTTATTAGTCTTTGGAGATTCCCAACTCATGATAAATCAAATTAATAATGTATATCAAACATGATATGAGAAACTTCATCCCTATAAGGATTATGTTTTAAAACTTATCTCTTTATTTGAGAAAGTAACTCTTGAGGCTATCCCTCGTACTAGCAATCATGTTGTAGATGCCATGGTTGCTGTCACTTCTCTATTACCTTTAGAATTGGATGATGAATATGCTATGATCATCATTCATCAACTTCAAGAGCTAACCTCATCTAAATATTGTTTGGAACCTTTAGATGTGTTTTTAATCAATGAGATAACTCCAGAACCTTGGTATACAGATATTTTTAACTTTCTTCAAAAGGGGACTTTCCTAGAAGGATTAGATAGAAACCAACGTAGGTTGTTACGTAAGCGAGTTGTTCACTTTGTGATTATTGGAAATACTTTATATAAAATATATTTTGAAGGTATTATTTTAATATATCTCAATTTAGAAGAGTCTAAGAAGGCGTTAAGTGAAGTCCATGATGGATCTTGTGGAGGTCACTTTAGTGGAAGTGCTATTGCTAAAAAACTCTTACGAATGGGGTACTTTTGGCCTTCCATGGAAAAATATGCCAATGATTATGTGCACCATTATGACAAGTGTCAATGACATGCAGACCTTGTTCATGCTCCTACTCAAGAACTTCAAGCCATATCCTCTCCTTGGCCCTTTTCCAAATGGGGCCTAGATATCATTGGTAAAGTCAATCCCATCTCTTCAGATGGCCACAAATTCATCATAACAACAAGAATATTTTACAAAATGGGTAGAAGCTATGCCACTAGCTTCTTGCATAGGAGTCCAAGTATCTAAATTCATTTTTAATCAAATTATTTGTAGATTTGGGATTCCATCAACACTTATTTTTGATAATGGAACATGTTTCAAGAATAAAGATATTAAGAAACTTTATCAAAAATATAAAATTCAACATCGATGGTCCACTCCATATTATCCACAAGGAAATGGTCAAGTTGAAGCATCTAATAAAACTTTGATCAAGATTTTAAAAATATTGGTTAATAAATCAGGTCGTGATTGGCATATTCAATTATATCCCACCTTGTGGGCTTATCGAACTAGTGTTCGCACTCCTACAGGTGCTTCCCCTTTTGTCTTGGTTTATGGTGCTGAAGTCGTCTTCCCATTTGAGTTAGAAGTTCCTTCTTTAGCTCTTCTACTTCAAGATGTCAAAGTAGGAGATGAATATCATGCTGGTAGACTAAGTCAGTTGGAACTTCTAGATGAAAAGTGCATTCATGCTCTAGAACATCTTCATGCTTATCAAGATAAACTCAAAATATCATATTCAAAGAAAGTTCATAATCGATATTTTGAGATCGGTGATTTAGTTCTTAAAGAAAATCAGAAAAATACTAATGCTAGAAAAGACCTTAAAGGTAAATTTCAACCTAATTGGCTTAGACCATTCATCATCACTATAAAATTTGGATCTGGTGCATATCGCTTGGCTACTTTGGATGGAAAAGATCTCAAAGAACCAATGAACATCATGCATCTAAAGAGATATTATGCATAAAAGCAAAAGTTTCATCATTGTATATAATTGTAAATAACTTCTTCATCATTCAATTTGCAATTATCATAAAATCACAAAACAACAAAAAAAAAATATGAAATTTTAAAAATATGTCAAATTGTTGTTAAGTCATCATTTTGCATCATTGTTTGTTGTTTTCCAAAATTCAAGTTATATTTTATTTTCTTTCGGATAAACTCAAAATTTATCTTGAACCACTCACCTAATTCACATTTCTACTAAATCTTGATTTTGTAATTTTGATTATAAATCTCTCTTGAACCAAAATCACTATTACTTCATTAAATAAAATTTTGAGTTTTGGGAACTGGTCTTGCTACTTTTTGAACCAAGAACACATTTTCACATCTTAAAATGATTTTTGCAAATTCGAAATATGATACTACATAGTAGTCTTAGTTCCTTAAGCGAAAATTTTCCTTGCTATCCTATTATGCGCATGGTCTAGAATACTAAGAATTGGCAAAAGGACAAGCTCCCCCCTACCCAAATAAAATCCCTTGCTCCTTGTCTAATCTGAGCAAGTATCCCAAAAAAGAAAAAGAAAAAGAAAAAGAAAAAAAAAAAAAGAAAAAAGTAGTTTTACTACAAAAGTAATAAAATCCCCTTGTTCACAAATAAAAATGAACAAGAATCCCTACTCAAAGAAATCAAAATAAAATAAGGGGGTAATGAGCTTGAATCCTTAGAATTCCTTAGTTATTTGAACACCATGGGGTGATCCTCATTACAGGTTAGGTGGCATCAAGCCGGCTTGGCAATGGTGGTATCCTTACGCATGGTGACATGTCTATCACATTAGCGACCTTATTTTGTATAGACCAATGTCCGCTTGTGGATTAGCTAGCTTTTGGTGACTTGACTTACATAGTAGTTCAGTACAATTGCATGCATAAAATCATGGTTAATGAATCTTTCACTTGCACACACATTGGTTCATAAAAGTTGGCTTGTATCATTACCTCACTCAAAATTGGTAAATCAACTTCACAAAGCACACACATTTGATCCTTGAGAGATTTTGTATCATTATGTAAATCAATATGGATAATGAACTCACACATCACACACTGGTTCTTGATAAATTTGACTTTATCCTTGAAATAATTTAAAATATTTCTTTGAAATTTTGCTAGAAAACATCAGTTTGTAACCATTTGCATTAATCCCTACAAATCACTTCATTTTAGCAAATTATAGTATATATTGTCTTCAAAATTTTCAACATGCGACATAATGATTTATTTCAAATAAACTTGCATTTTAAATCACACATAATCATTTTATCATGCATTTTGACTTCATGATGATGGTATAATTCCTAGTAATAACTCTCCCTTCAAAATTCATACTAGGAATTCTATGCCTAGCGCAAGTCATCCTTCCCAAATTTTCATGCTTAAATCACTCTATATTTCTCACAAATACAATCTTTATCAACCTATTTTCTCAAAATCAATTTCTCTTAAAGAATCGACATCCTCTTTCATCATCATAAGCCTCAAGGTTACTCTTGAGCCCACAATATTTTTTGGTATTAGCAATACAAAACTTCCTCACAACAGGATACACTTCATGACCTAGTGAGCATTGATCTCCACCAATGGTCATATAATAACACAACATCCTTTGAGGTTCATTGCTAATCCATCAATTTTATCACTTCACAAAAACATCCTTTGTCTTCCAAAAACACTTTATAAAATCATTTTTCTTTTAATTTAAGCATGATAAAAAATATTTAAAAATCAAAGCATGATTACAAAAATTATGTAACACAACCATCATAAGAAAATACAATAAATCATCCAATAAATAAATTCATTCAAAGTTGCATAGACAAAAAGGATCAATATATATATATATATATATCAAAATATAAGTACAAAATGAAGTTGAACTGGTATGCCACAATCTCCAAAATTGGTATACTCAGTCACTAAGGGATATATTACAAAAACTATCTACATATATCATCCCTATGGTCTCCTCGAGCCCCTAGAGCTCTGAGCCTCATCATCCCCACTAGGGGGTCATGGTGGTCAAAACTCTGGTACCTCTGTAGCTATCCTAGATGTAGAGTGAGACATTGATCTCGAGCGGCTTGGAGTCACAAACTCCTTAGGTAATGGCTATCTATTGATCCATAGGCACTACTACAAAGTACAATCCTTGATAAAAACCTACCTACTGAAGAGCCCAAGCTAGCTCTCCTCCAGAACTTCTCCTCCTGATTCGAGTTGATTGGGAAGATGTCAAAATAGATACCCTGGCTCCCTGAGCCACCTGAGCTTTCTATGTGCAGCTCTACCTCTAGAGTCTAAATGTGAGTCTTCAAACTCACATTCTCTACCCATAGAGCTACCATCTCACTACTCTCTCCCTCCTCCATAACCACACCCTTCTTGGGTGAATTAGGTCTCATCTCCTATTGAGGAGATGCTCTCCTCTCCTCCTCTACCCTCCTAGACCTCTCCTCTATCCTAGATGCCCTCTCTAATCTAGTCATCCTCTAGATCTGGTGCCCTCCCCTAGTGTGAGGTCTCTCTCTCCTAGGGGGTACCTGTGTCCTTTATTGTTGTTGGCTAGTAGTGCATCATTATTGAATAACCTGCTCAACTACCTAATGAACCATACCCCTCGACCTAGTAATCCATGTGAGATGAATGCTAGCATACCACTATGAATATCTCATAGTCACTCTAACATCATCACCCTCTATCATGGCCACCATATCATCATCTAGTAGAGGGTCCATAAATAAGCCATGTCTGGAGCACCACTCACTATCATGGTGTCTCGTGTCACCCTTAAAAATATGACATCCCTAGTCCTAGGGATATCCTACTACAACCCAAACTATCATAGAACTTGGTCTACATGGTGTAACTCCACCTCACCCTACTCCATCTAAATCTAGATAACTCACCTTACATGAGCTAACTCAAAACCATCCTCTCCCCATCTTGGAAGCTCTCTCCAAGGCCTCCATCGGATGTCACCTAGTCAACTCATCTATCAACCTCCTCGCTATGTCGAGGCTAATCCACCCATGGTGTCCTCTATGCAAGTACCAATAGAATACTCTAGGCCTCTCATCCTACCACTCCTATCAATGGTAGCCCTATAGGTCTCCTCACTACTATGTGCTCCCAACACCATACCTATAGGAAAGAGGTAAGCACCAATGCTTTACCTCCTCTGTAAACAACCCTAAAAGAGTCTTGTACAATCGACATAAAATGTATGGACCCCATGCAAATCATAGACCTTGATCCCTCATGTCACTATGACCTCTACTAGAGTCCATGGTAGGTGGCGATCACTAAGATGGCATAATAGTAGCCCTACCATCGTACCACTAAGAACCACTATCAGTCGAGAGACCCTAGCTATCTGGCTAAGTCTCTCAATGCTAACTCTACCCTTCTCTATCAAGAAGCTTGAATCTCTAGACAATCATTGCATCTCCTGGCCCTTATTTCATAGATGGAACCTATAAACATACCCCTAATGGGCACCCTCAATATCCTCCATATATCCTCTAGTGTTGGGGCCATCTCCCTCATTGATAGCCAAAAATATGAAGACCCTGGATACCATCGCTCAACCAATGCCATCAATAACCTCAAATCTATTAGGATTTGTGGCATCTCTACCACATGTCTCAATCTCGTAGCCTCTAGAGTAGCCCTCTCTACATCTATAAGGGCACTCAAATCTACTTGGAGACCACTGTATCTCCACTCTCTATTCTTCAAAATTGGTTTCTATCAATAAATAAAGCAAAAAAATAAAAATTAGCAATTGATAGTTGTAATTAGACCTAAAATTGCAATATCGAATGATTTTGATCAATATCAGATCCTATTTTGATGATATCAGCTTACTCGATATCACCAAAATTTGGTCGATATTATCAAAATCGAACCCATTTTAATGATATCAAAAGGTCCGATATCATCAAAATCAGGTTGATATTGCAAAAATAGGCTCGATATCATCAATGTGGTCGCGAGATGGTAGTCGTGCCCTAAAAATCTAAAATTTACAAAAATTAAATGCTAAAACATAAAAATTTCTAAGCTAAAGAGGTTTACGATCCTTACCCTTATGCTCCCTGCCCTCGTTCGCACCTCATCAGCTCGGTGTGTGACCTCGACCATTTTTCTCTCCAGAGCAAAAGTTCAACAATGATAAAATGAAAATGAGTTAGGTTTTACCCTAACTTTTTCTATTTTATTCATTTTTACCCTAAATTCAAAAATTTCGAGTTTTCCACCAAATATAGAATTTGGCATAAAAACTCGAAGGGGGTATCACACCTAATGCAGTTTACAGTAAAACTTGAAACTTCAACAATTTTTGCAATAAATTTTTGTTTTCTCGTAAAACGTGCCATCTTTTCTTTAACGCATTTTTTTCAAAAATGCGCTAAAGAGGGGGCAAAATGTAATAGGCTAAAATTGACCCATGTCAATTTACCCTAAGTCAAAAACATTCAAAAATTAATTAAAACTACTTTCTAACCTCCTGCCTCGATTTTCATGCCCGTATCAAGTTTGTTTCTAACCTCCTGATGATATCGGCTCTATTTGAACGATATCGATCATCCGATACGATATCAAACTTCATTGTATGAAATCAGATGTCCGATTTCATCCAAAACTAAAAATTACCCAGAATAACAAAAAGACAAAAATTGTTGTAACCTTCCTTTTTCCGTATCTGGCCAACGACACGGATGTTACGATATCGGATCAGCCGATATCATCCAAAATGGGAGAAATCATAACTCCCCTTGTTTTTTAGCCCAACCCCCCTAACTCACCTTGCCTATTTAATCCAGGCACTCTCCCTAGATCTCCCTTGGATCCTTATGTTGATCCCTAGCTCTTTTCATTCCCTAATACCATTGCATATTTGCTATTTCCTTGTTTGTTGTAGGTTTGAATATTCGAAACTGCACATTGGCTGGTACGATACGATATTCGAAACTCACAAAAGTCTTAGAAATCATTATATAGTTTCTCTTTCAAGACCATCATATAAAAATTCATCTTATAAAAGAGAATTCTTTACTTCTCTTTATAATGATCCCTTAACTCACAAAAGTATTAGGAATCATTATATAGTTTCTCTTTCAAAACCATCATACAAAAATCCATCTTATAAAAGAGAATCTCATACTTCTCTTTATAATGATCCCTTAACTCACAAAAGTCTTAGGAATCATTATATAGTTTCTCTTTCAAAACCATCATACAAAAATCCATATTATAAAAAAATAACCATTATCATAGAGAATTCACTTCCTAATAACCAAGCATAAAACTTAAAAAGCACATTTATAATTTCCATCTTTCAATTTGCAATCAACAACATTTTCTTTTCCAAGATTTCATATTTCTTTCAAAACTATAGTGGATCCAAAGCATAATAAATTACATAGTAACTAAAATCAAAGCCATAAATTTTATAGGAAAACGATTAAGAAAGATCTTACTTCCCTAAAAAATATATACCAATTAAGGAAAAGACCAAATAAAAATACAACAATACTCAAAGCCTTCAAACCATAAGAAGATTCCACAAACCTTATGAAATATTAAAATTGGGCACTTCAAACCAAAAGACTCAACTCGGCTAATCTATGGCACTAAAAATGCTCCAAAAATGAAGCTTATGCATATAGACCTGAACACAAGCCAACAAACAAACACAATGGATATGGGTTTAGGTGAGTTAAGAAATATGACTCTGGTCAATATCCTCTGGTTAGAAGTAGGATTGCAGGGTTAAAATCAAGATCTTACACAAACTCAAAAAGGTGGAGACACTCAATTGAGGGTGTGTTGTTTGTCGTGACAACAAGAAGGAACAACATAGTGAAATGGAGGTAACCACAAATAAAACTAAGCAAAACAATAAATGTCACTGGACACTAGACATCTAAGCTCAACGTAGAAGGAGATAAATAATAGGATTGGGAGTGTTTCTTAGAACAACCTCCAAGCAAAATTTAGGCTTAACTCAGCAACATAGAAGGATAAAGATAACAAAAAGAAAGATTAATCCATCTAAGGAATTATTAAGCAAAGCATACACAACCAAACATCAAATAATGCAACTAAGCACAACAAGCTATCCAATGTCCCCTAGTTCAACGTTGTGCTACCCAATCACTCCTCCTCCTCTACCTTCAATCCTTTCTTTTGCTTCCCCCAAAATCCCAATCTCCCTTCCATGCATTCATCTCCCTTTTCAAAAAGGCATAAGGCACCCACTTTGCATGAAATAAATGGTATTTCTCAAGCACAAGAAGATGTTACCTTCAATGCCACCTTTATGCCATTAAAGGCACCACCCGAGCATGGTAAAAAAAGGAGAAGGTTGAATTTAAATTGCAAGCTATTTTAATTTAAACCAAACCTTAGAGGAAAAGCAATGATCAAATTAATAATTCACTAAATTAATTTTCAATCACTAACATTAGCTTTTGGTATTGACATTATTATTATTTTCTTGTCCAAAATATTAATGCCACCAATATAATTAATACTTTACTAGTCTAAAGTATTAAAGCCATTATTTACTTAATACTTAATAATTCCAAAGTATTAATGTTACCAAATAATTAATACTTAATAATTCTTGTCCAACAAAAATCTATGCATACCACAAACAACATAGATTCACACTAATAATATTACACACCATTATTTTATCCTTAAGTAGGCAGTATCTTTTAAGATAGTCTAGTGCTATCACCAATCTATTAAGGAGACTCATTGCACAAGCAACTTCCTAGCCCAATGGTGTGAACATGAAAATAAGAAAAATGCAAATGCATATACATGAAGGGTTTTTTGTCACCCTAAGCTATCGATGAACAAGTCATCACCATCATTTCCTAAATTATCTCTTATTATAGGTGGTTTACCCAAATATTCCCACCAGAGAGAGAGAGCACCTGGTCCTACACACACAAGTACATTAGCAATACCATATTCCAAGCTCAAAATAATGCAATCATTCCATCATATAGACATCATTAAATGAAGCTATGCAATTAAACATTCACACCAATACATAGTTCATTTAAAATAAAAAGTTCTTCCAAGGAGGGTTGTTACAAGGATCATCAAAGCATCATACATACTTGATTTTGAGGGACTCTTTTTCAATTCTTTAACAATATTGAATCCCAATGATTCCAATATTTGTTCCATTCTTCCCTAGTTCATCAAACCTTTTTTGATATTATTGAGTAGCTTCCATCCTCTGTAATTTGGTTATAGAAGGATATCTTAATCTATCATGGGCTTGTTCTTTGGATTTTATTGGAATATTTTTACCTCTTTACCTTGCTCGGGATTTGATCATTCCTTATTTAGGTATGATGGAGGCTAGGTCTTCCTAGACTTTGACTAGGCTAAATATTTTTAGGCTTTTGACTATATTTTCTCTTTCTCTTTCACATTTTGAGGCTAAGATGGAACTTTAAATGACTCTAATTTTTTTAGATCCACTTATAACGGTTTCTTCGTGGACCTTGTTAGAACTGAGATGCACTCTTCTTATAAAGTATCTTGCATGATCATGATTTATTCTTGATCCCATAACATATTTATCTAAACTTTTTGTTTCTTCTCAACCTTTTTTTTTGCTACAAATTGAGCTTGATGTTGTTACATCATACATGTTCCAGTATTATGCATATCATTCCATACTAGATACCAATAATTTATTTAGATGTTGAGGTATATGGTTCTACCTCTAGTTCATTGCATATATTGTTAGTTTTCCTAGAAGTGTTGCTAGTAGAATCACCTAATATTAAGAAATGTAGAGGAATATTTTAGGCTGATATCTTTCAGCCTCTCTTCTTTCAATAGTTGTCATCTTATCGTTCAAACTATTTGGCGTAGTCAACACTTCTTGCTCATTGGAGAATCTTTTGGATCTAAGGTAGGCAATGTTTGTAAGTTTTGCATAGGATACAATGCCTTATGAGTAGGAATTGGAGCTAATGAAGGAAAATGTGTGATTGTAATTGGGGTTTCTCTTTGTTGAGTGGGTTGGATTATTTTTTGGAAATATGGCATAACAACCCTAGGGGAAGTTTTCCCATAGAAATAAAATCATTATCTTCATTTACAATGGCTTGATAAACTTGAGGGAAGGTCATCACATTAGATTTCCTTATCTAAATACCAAGGATGGGATCAAAAGCATGGGTATAGGAAATATATTCCTGATGTCTAGGTGGTCTAATTTCTAGAGGAATTCTTCTCTAAGTTTGACTAAACCTGATATTAAATTCAGTGATGGATTCCTAAGGTTTTATTTTAATGGAAATGAATTGTATAATTAATGAGAAGGGATAAGCTAATTCATTAAATTCTTCAATAAATGGTCTAGCTAAGGAAGCCCATGAATGAATACTTCCATCTTCAAGAGTACGATACCAGTGTGATATCTTTCCTCTAAAATATAAGGTGAGAATTCATACCATGATGGTCTCTTCTCAGATATTATAAATTGTATCCAATTAGACCACATATTGATAGTTCTTATATGTTATTTTATTAGTACCATCATCAGTGGGTAAGGCTTTGAGTGTTGCTTGAGTAATGTCATTGAGATGTACCAGGCCATGTGGTTTGGTAGTGTTCCAACCCAAATATTCTAAGGAGGTTTCTAAGCTTACTAAGTCAGAGCCTCTTAATTAGAAGTGTTAGGAAATTCTTGGGAATCAAAGTATGTAGAATCTAGCTCTTTGTAGGAATTGACAGTTCAAGGGGTAAAGACTTGGTTCTTATATACCTATAGGGTGGTAGATCAAGGAACATTAAGGGATTTTCAAGCTTATTGGATGCTAACCTTGTAAACATAAAAATCTAGATTAAATGGCAATTAAGTCATGGTTAACTAGAGCCTTTTTTAATGGAGTCACTAGGTGAATGATCGTATGGTTTTAGAGTGTAGAATTTCACCAAAAATTTGCTCAATCATATAGGTAGGGTGAATTGAAAAAATTCATCCCACTAGGCATGCCAGAAAATGTTATAAAATCTCCCTAGTCAGTAATGTGTCTTGGACTTTAGACAACGATGGATGACTTAGATTTCTCCCAAGTTCAATATTTGGAGTAGGATGACTCCTTATAATACTTAGAAAACTAAAATAGGGGTTTAAGATAAAAGAGATAAATTGAAGGGCTATAAAGGAATAAGGGTTTAAAAATTGATTGAAAATTGATGGGATATAGCGTAACAACAATAAATATGCATAGCATAAGAGCCTTACACAATCACTTTACACTGAGACTTATTAAACCAACCATTAGCAAAAACATCACAAAGTTTATTCAATTTTAGTTATATGCTTTAAACATTCCAAATACTTATGAAAAGTAATCCAAATAGTGATCCAATAAGCATAATTCACTTTAACAAAATAAATTGATCATAAAGTGCAATAGAAATGAATTAAAGCATAACATTCACTCATAAAAACCTAAACATGCAATCATAATGGAGGCCAAACAACTTTCACTTTTCATTAATTGGAAGTAGTGATTACACAACATATACTCAAGTAAAGTTATATAGATTTGATCCTCATTATGAGGTGTATTGAGCTATTTATAAGTTGCTTATGAATCTTGTAGCATAATATTTACAAGGTTCATACAGGTCTATTAGAAGAAAATTCTGGTAGAGAGAACTCTTGGGAGTGGATGTCATTTTCATGTTGCATCAATCAATTATTTGTATTGTTGATGTGGTCAGTTTAGATTTCACCTTGCTTCTTTGATTCAAGTATGTTTATAATCTGGTCCATGGATCTCCAATTGTCTTTTCCTATAAATTGTTTGATTGCTATAATTATCTATCAAAGATGTCATTCTCAAGCTCAACAACTTTGGCTTGAACAACTAGAAGGTATTAGGGTGGTTATAGATTTGAAAGAGACATTCCTAGGTGGATGTGTACCAAAGCCAAACTTTGTAGCAATATCAAGTTTTTGGTTGCTTCACAGGCCTTTTGAACTAAATATGGACTTCTAGGATGATTTATTGGCATAACTACTCAACAAAGTATAAATTCTTACATTTTTAGATAGTGGCTTGTTCTATTGGATTTATAAATTTTGAAATTTCATGGTGCTTTGTTTCAAAAACCTAAATTTACTCCACTTTGGCATTTTTTACACATTTTTGGACTTTATAGCATAAGTGTTGATGCCATCACTTAGTAAAGTCTAAATTCTTGTTTTGTTATAGCTTTAAGC
Organism: Wollemia nobilis; assembly: GCA_028583015.1. Lineage (NCBI taxonomy): Eukaryota > Viridiplantae > Streptophyta > Pinopsida > Araucariales > Araucariaceae > Wollemia > Wollemia nobilis. The sequence continues at coordinate 433,665 of JAQPPZ010000243.1, read as the reverse complement.
TAAAGGAAACCTTTACTTGATTGATGTTAGAGTCAAACCATTTTGGTCTTATGCTTTGAAAATCTATATTTATTTGATGGTGTATTTTTAGACTTTTGGAGCACTTTGCTTACGTCATTACTTAGAAAAGTTTAAAATTGTTCAATTTTGGATTTGCACATTATCACAATCTTCTTTGGGACTTAGTCAAATTTTGAAAAATATTTAATTGCCTTGGAATGTAGCTCTAGAATTATGCATTGGAGATTTTTCTATGCACATTTCTTGAGTATATAATCCAACCTTAGGGTATTTTCCCTTAGCAAGATCTAGATAATATTTCAACAAAAGGGTTTGTGAATGAGGGCATAAATTTGACCTACAAGACCCTAAAAAGAACATCCCAATTGGGCCCCTTGATTATTTGGTTATTAAAAAAATTATAACCAATAGCACAAAAGGGCATATGTTTAAGTTACATTTGTTCCATTGCTTTTTCAAGTATTTTCTCACTCTTCTTTGGGAATGGCATCTTCAAGGAGGGGTCTTGATTTTTTATCATGTCTAGTTTGTATGACATGTTGGACAACATACACAGGGATAATTATTTTACCACATAGATTACAGTTTAAATTTGGCTACCATATTTTTGTCGGGTTATATTTTAGCATACTTCAAGCAATCCAACAATAACTTATGGACCCAATAGTAGCATCCGTGATCTCAACTAGCATAAATCTTTTAAAACATTCAAGGAATGAAAGGTTATGGGATCAAATTCCATTTGATGATGCATTTTAATGTATTTCCAGAGATCTCTTTATCCCATTAAATGCATGATGGTGTATATTGGTGGAGTAATTATTTTATCAACATAAGGCCAAGGGATCAAATCCTTGATAATGTTAATTTTCATACACAATTTTAGTATTTTAGCATGTGTGTCATTATTCCTGAAGATAAATAATTAGAGGATAATATTTAGGTAGAATATTATCTTTATGTATCAACATAGAGTGTTGGCATAAGTGGTCACTTAGTGATTTAAGTTTCTTAGAGGTTCTTAGTTTGAGTCCTTGAAAATAGTTTTTTCTTATTCTCTAAAGGAGCTTTGCTTGGCATATTTTCTTGTTGGGCACTTATCCTGTCAACATAAGGTGAGATAATGGTGACAACATAGAATTTTATGCTATAATTTTGGGTTTAAATCCCTCATATTTATTAGCTACAAGGATATGTTTCTTTTTGTTTTAGGACACAATTATTATATCTCAGTTATGGGTATTTTTCAAATTGCCAATCCATAAAAATTTTGATTCCTTTGGGCTTGTGGTCATAGGTCAAGGTATACAAGGTTTTTTTTTAAGGGATGACTTCTTATCTAGAATAATCCTCATAAATTCATATCATCACTAAATAATTGGATGTATAGTAAGTGGTGGTATAATTTTTACATCTATGACAACTTGAATTCAAATCGTATTGCTAATATTTTTTGTCTTTCTTAGACATGTTTTTCATGTCAAAGACATACTGCTCCATTTTTTTCAATGTGACTTATTGGCATGCTAAGTGTATGGTTTTGTTAACATATTTATTTCTATAGGATAGGTTTTCATGTTTCAATGATGATACATGCCATAGATCCTTGCCATCTCAATGAGTAGGCATACCCCTTCCATACCAAGCACAATTAGCAATCCTAAGTTGCTCTCTTGTGCTTGAAATTGCTAGTTTGAATATCATCCAATATTGTTCATTATTTTTATTTATAATCAATTTGGCACTAACATGACCATTTTCTAGTTGAAATCTATTGTTGGCATATATTTTTCTGCTATAGAGGATTGGTTTTATGGATTTTCCTACAAAAACTAGAGTTAAAATATCAAAAATTTGAATGAAGTATAGAAAGCAAATAATCCTACTAGTTAAACTCTAATAGAAATTTGAAACAACTACTCTAATGATGATCAAATATAAACTAACAAAATACCAAGTTTACAGTGAAATAAACTAAATGGACTGGATTTTGAACGAGTGATAAGTGAGAAAGGATAACTTTGAATACCTCCAGACGTATCATGTTGGCCTAAGGAGGTACTTGAATTATGAAAATAACACATGATAGTTAGGTAAAGGAATATTATCTTATACCTACATGAAACTATTTTGCTCGCTGTATAAAATCAATTACCTAACAAGATGAGTCCCTATTTTGAGCTCAACAAAAATTACCCATGTTTGGATGGTTTTGGATAAAACCATTTAGGTCATGATAGTTATGGCTATAAATCATTTGTGTGTTAATGGTTCTAACTATAAAGCATTGGGATTTTGATGGTTTAGATCCAAAGGACTTTGCTTTGGACCATCCTTGATGGGTCTCGATTTGGGTAGACTATGATAGATTTAAGACCTGCAAACATAGACAAAAAATAGAGAGAGTGAATAAAATGAGCTAAAAGGCTAACAAAAACATATAAGGTAAAAGTGAGAAAAATAGATGGTGAGAATAAAAATTCTACAACCTAAAAATTATGTTTACCTATGTGTGGTGTGGGGTTTAAGGGTCCCACCATGATTACCAAAATATGGATAATAAAATGTGTCATTTCATTACAATTTAATCATTATTACAACATAGATATTACAAATACCCCTTGGGCTACAAAATGGTCTTCCAATGTGGAATCCCTAGGCAATACAGTCTCTAGCACTCCTTTATTTGACCATCTTAAGAGGGATGGGTTTGTGTACCACCACTAGTTGACTAGAGTCTCCAAGCCTACATGAATAGATCACAAGTTAGTAGCACATGTTGGGTCCACCTAAGTTGGACCAAAACTTAAAAAAGGGTAAACCAAATAACTTGAACTAATGCATTAAACATAACTCAAAAGGAGTTAAAAACATAGTATACCTATTTACCCACCTCTATGATTGATATGTTGTGATGTAACTAACTAAAAATTGGCTTCAAAAAGAACCATCCTTATTTAGATGGTTTTGGCTATAAACCATACCTATCTGGATGATTTTTATTGTGTTGACCTGGATAACCTGGATAAAATTTCCTTCAATGTATGGCCTCAGTAGGTTGTCAAGTAGCTTTACTCCAAATTTGGTGACTATTAAAATATGTATTTGCAACTTGTTCATAAAAAAAAGATATACAACAAGAGACACAATAGGCTAAGAATACTGCTAACATAAGAAAAATAGCTTCTTTTAGTGCATACAAGTGAAGGCTGGAGTAATTTTAGTAGATCTTTTATAAGCATCTACTCATTCACACAAATGAAAGGAAAATGGAGGGCTATTTAAGAATTTTTTCCAAGGGTGAGGAGGGTGGTGAGGTGGAGGTGAAGTGGAGGTGAGGTGGCATGGGTGCACCATGCCTCATTAATGCTTATGAATGGATAAAGTCCTCATCCCACCCACATGCATTAAATAAGCATGGGTGAACCATGCCCTATTAATGCATATGGGTGGAGAAAGTATTCACCCCACCCATGTGCATTGAATGAGCATGGGAATATGGAGAGTAGGGGTAAGGTAGACTAGGGTGGTAGGGTGGACTAGGGTTATTTGCACCAAGGATAAGTGAGTGGTATGGTTACATGGTGACCATGGGCTAGGTGTAGAATGGGGCTTAATGGGGAAAATGTGCTAAGGTGGGTAAATTAAGATAATAATACAAAATAATTATATTTTTAGAGAATTTACAAAACAATTAAACATTGACACTACATAAGGGATAATGTGACATTTTTAGGTGTCTACACATGTCAAAGGCATAATGCTCCATTTGTTTGAATGTGACTTATTGGCATGCTAAATGTATGGTTTTATTTATATATTTATTTCTATAGGATAGGGTTTTATATTTTATGATGATACACGCTATATATCCATGCTATCTCAATAGGTAGGCATACCCCTTCCATCCCAAGCACAATTAGTAATTCTAAGTTGCTCTCCCATGCGTGAAATTGCTAGTTTGAATCTCATTCAAGATTGTTCATTCTTATTTTTTGTAATTAATTTGGCACTAACATGACCATTTCCAAATGTAGATATGGAATTGATACAACTAAAAAATGGCTTCTACTAGATTGTGACAAATGGCAGGCACTAATTCCTTGATTTACCTTCCAAGGTTTGAAGGTTTAATATTTTCATCAAATTTTCTTACTAATTTGCCTAACCTTTTAAATGCAATAACTTTTGCATATAGAAGCATTTCAAGCCCTTTTTTCATATCATGTATTTTTTCAAGATTTATGCATTGGTAATATTAGTCTAAGGGATTGTTACATGTTGTATAACTTTTTTGTTATAATGGAAGTATTCTTCGAATGATCAACAAAAGGTACACCTTGTTTCTATAGGTTCCAATAAAATGATAGGGGATGGTTATCTAGAGATATGCCCCAATTGCTTAATGATTTATCTATGCACTTCTAATATTGGTGGACATATTAAAAATAATATGTTAATTGTTAACAATATTCTCATAGGGAGCTCAATATCTTTAATCTAAATGATAGAGTCGTAGATTCATGTTTTGAGGACTAGTCTATATAGTTTAATAGAGTAGATACGAGAATTCATGATCAAGATTCATTGGACCATTTGAGATTTCATTATGGAGGAGAACATGTGTTAAAATATCTAACGTCTTCTCTCTTTGGCCCTTTCATTTAGATTAGGGTTTGTAGGAATATCAATAATTTGACCTATTGGAAAGGCAATGATGGTGATGTAATATTATACATGCTCTTGATGTATGTCTATGGGCATGTATTATGCATCCTTTATCTAAGGTTACAAGCATTATTTAACGTGTTTAATCCTATTCATATTCATTAAACCACTAGTATAGTTAACCTTGTAAGGTTATAATCAACAGTATTTTAACCTCAAGCCATTATGTTGTGTCAACTTTGGGTTAACATGACACGTAATTATTATTGAATATTAGGCATTTACTATAAATACCCCTAACCACTAATGTATTACATCAATGTGCGTACATTGTAAGGTACCTACAAGCATCCACCTCTTAGTTTTTATTTCTAAATATGTTCTCTCATATGTTTTATCTCTTGCTTTGCTATTTTACTCGTATGCATTTGATCTATGGTGAAAACTATGCTTTGGAATGTCTTTGAAAAGTACTACGAAATTTAATATTGCTAAATAAACACCCATAAATGATCATATAAATTCAACATGTAAGATAGAATTATTTGTCCATTGTATGATACACCATAAATTCTTGAATAAAGCAAACCTTTTTACTATTGTTGGTATCTAGTCATTCTATTAGCATTCATGTTGAACATTTATAAGGTTGTATCTTAAACTAAGATATGGTCTATCTGACTAATTATTATCAATGTTTCATCTAAGGATTACATCCATGAAGTAGTTGAGCTAATCCAACTATTATTATAATTTCATCCATTTAAGCAATTTGGTTTAGAATAATGTTTTTTTTGGCTAAGTTGAAGATATCTATTCATAACAAAGTTACACATTAAGCAATGTTGATCTGATTATTTTTCTCTAATGCACATTATTTACTAATCCTTTTAATAGGCTACTACTATCCATTTTTTTTATTAATGTAAAACACAATGCAATATCAATGAGTGATAGCATACAATCAAATGTGTATTCATTATATCATTAAGAATAATAAAGTAATCAAATTCAATTATACTTTGCCAAAAAGTACTTTATTGTATTTTATACTCAATTCATACAATATTGTATATGATAATATTAGTAATCTTGATAACTTAACCCCTAAAAATCAAAGTACATCAATGTTAATTGAGCAATTGGAACTCAACCCATATTATACAATTTTCTAGTCAATGCATCAACAAGCATTTAGGATCAATATATATTTATGTATGTAATGTTAGATTTTGAAGCTTAATACTTAAGATAAAATTTACCAAAAGATCAATAATAAATTTAAAAAATGATATATGATAATGGCAATATTCTAGAAGTATAAAACTCAAAAATAACTTCAATAATCACTCATAAACTTGCCATTAACAAATCCTCACAAAAATTGTACAATAGCTCTTAAAGTATCAAGTAAGTGTCAAGACATGTCCTATCATATCACGTCACTATACATATACTCATACACTTCATATATAATGTAATATGACTCTTCATATGTAGCACTCTTGGCCTTCACTCTTCTAGAGACTCTTCCACTTCCTATTCTATGAACACATGTGCACATGGACAACTATGCACATTTACAATACCAAAATACTTTGCACACTTTAATAATACTTGTGCACTTATTACATTGCATAAAGTAAATTATAACTTCTAATCTAGAACACTTTCTAATCTAAGAATGTATCCAATGATAGGGAATTAGGTGTGTGAATTAATAAATGTTAAGTATTAAGGTGTCATTATCATTAAATGCACCCTTATCCGAAATATGTCATGTAATGCCTATTTATAGGTGTATGTTATCAATGGAATACAACTAAGTTTTTGGGTTTGTCATATTTTCCTCGTGCTTGCAATTGTTATTCCATATCATTTGGTATCAGAGCCGGTTGTGAAATCAAGGCAAGTATCCTCTTCCCCTAGGCCGATATCGGTTCAGACGAGGAATGAGAATGCCTTCGTAGTCAAATCCGTGGAATAGCCATCTCATATTCAAGCACTTTTGCCAACTAAATAGTTTGTTTCCAATCTGTTCATACCTTGGTTGTGCACCTTTTGCAAATCCAAAACCTTCTATTTTTGGGTATTCATTTGTTCTTCGTTCATTTTATGTTCATTCAAATCACATCATCTGTTTCCATATTTGACAGAATGATGTTGAGTACAACTCTCTCGCGTGATGAGGTATTTACCCAAATTGCCATCCTCATCACAAAACTACAAGATGTTATTATAGTCATGAATCATCTACCTATCAAATGCCTCACTAAATATACCATTACTGCACTTCATGAGATTGCTACCAAACTCCAAGTAATTTAGATAGAAATGCTTGCTACCACTATTGCTGAACATCTCGCTATTGTTGATCTCATTGAAGACAATCAGGATTTTGTTCCTAATCTAGACATTGAAGCATTTATAGCCATACCTAGATTCAAACTAGGATCTCTGAGTAAAATTCCCATTGTCTTTCCATTAGACCATGTGGCTTACATTGCTCTTGAATACAATTTGAGCTTTGAATCTCCTGATGTAGATCAGGCCTTCCTAGCCATTGCAGATCTTAGATCACTCAAAGCTGACGTAGTTGAAGATAAAGTTGCCGTCTCTTCCAATGTCATCATGTCTGCTGCACTTCGTGGTCTCCCAATACATCCTCAGCCTCTCCACTATCCCTTGCTTAATCGATGGTTCCTCTCTCGAACACTGGTATCCAGTTTTAGGCCACCATTCATGCGATTTCCAGTGCTTCCATACCTTTCACACCTTGATTCAGTGTCTTTGTAGTTAAGGAGTTTTGATCTCCTATTATCGGACATTGATAAGCTACCTACAACTTTTCCACTATCATCCTTGGTGGCTTCGTAGCTCATTTTCAACAGCCTTGATTTTTTGTTCTTTGGCATCGTTTTGTTGTTTCCTATTTTTGATGGCCCTCCACAACTTTTTGGCCATTTTTTGACCGAATTACAATGGTAAGGGAGCATTCTGCCTGATTTGATATTTACGATGTTTTCAAGTAGTCTTCAGCCTGATTTGACATCTTCCAGCATTGATACTCATTTTGGTCATTTTTATCACAGTTTCTGCCATGACCTCCACCCACTATATGATGCCTCGTTATTGTTCCAGTGTTGCGGTCTTTTCTTTCACGGTGTTCTTGATTTATGCAATTTTGGCTACCACCACTTCTATTGACTGCTACCTCCTCCATGATCGCCACCACACCAAATCTATATTTTCCAGTGCTTTACGCACGTTTACTACCTTTCTCGATCGTTTTTAGCTTGTTTTCGATCGTTGGCAATCATAGAGATCATTACCACCACATTTCCATCAATTAAATTAAATTAAATTTTTAATTTAATTTAATTTAATTTCCATCATTAAAACACATTATTAATGCATGCCCATTTTCATTAATGCATTCATTACCCATTTTTAATTTTACCCGCATCCACCTTTCATTAATGCGGCCCAACCATCAAAACAACCATTAAATAAATTAAATTAAATTAAATTAGTTTTAATTTAATTTAATTTATTCCACTACAATTTAATCCATTTAATGCATTCATTAGACCACATTCATTAATGCATTCATTAAACCACATTCATTAATGCATTCATTAAACCACATTCATTAATGCATTCATTAAACCGCACAACTTTTATTAAATGCATTTCTACACTGCTTTCATTAAATGCATTTCAATGTCGCTTTCATTAAATGCATTTCAATATTGCTTTCATTAAATGCATTTCCATGTCATTGCCTTTCATTAAATGCATTTTTGTGGTCATTTTCATTTAATAATTTCATTAATGCACGTGGCCCAGCATTCAAAACAAAAAATTTAATGCATCTGCAATTTCCATCATGGCATATTTTGGCACATAGTTCGAGGTTTTTTTCTTCGACTTCTTCCTACACTAGTTGTTGTTATCTTCTACCATTTCGAGGGACCCAGTTTTAGTTGTCCACTGGCATAGCAGTTTTTATAGTCGTTGGAGAGCATTTTCCATGCATAACTCAGATACACTGCTAGATTTTGGTTTTATGCAGCCATGTAAAAAGTTGTCATTTTGCTTTGTAACAAGAGTACATTTTTGATTGTACCCGATACTCCTGGTTTTTTCCTTCTTTATCTTCCACAATTTGTATTCATTGGGGACCAGTGCTTCTTCAGTGGGGAGGAATGATAAGGAATTAGGTGTGTGAATTAATAAATATTTAGGATTAATATGGCATTGTCGTTAAATGCACCCTTATCCAAAATATGTCATGTAATACCTATTTATAGGTGTATGTTATCAATGGAATATAGCTAAGTTTTTGGGTTTGTCATATTCTCCTCGTGCTTGCGATTGTTATTCCATATCATCCAAGGTGGTACATTAGCATGTACTAAATAATGTAATATATTTCAACACCCCCTTGTATTACGTTATTTTGTTATTGAAGACTTTAGTCTTCAATATGGTCTTCATCTTGATTCTTTAATCTACCTCCTGTAGATTAAGAACTGGATTTATTGTGTAGATGTCATCTTTGGTTTTTTATTTAATCTTCCTCTTGTCTTGATTGATCTGATATCTTTTCTTTATCTTTTAATTTTACCTTTGTCTTGGACTTGAAATATAGTCTATCATCAGATAGCCTTGTCATGAAAGAGATCTAATTACATCTCTCGTCCACTTTTATTTTTTCTATTCTTTAGATAACCTTCTTACCCGATCTTCATGCTTGTATTTAGTTTCAGCAAAAGCTTTAGAAATAATTTTTTGAAATAGAAACTCTAACTTAAATGTTAACACTTTTTCACATTCCCTATAATATTCTTCCTTGTAATAACAAAAAGTATATGAATGTGATTCTTTTCCACAATATTTACACAAATGTAAATTGCAACAATCAACTTCTCCCTGTTCATCTTCATTACAATAAGTTCCTTTTAAAACTTCTTTTGTTGTTTTGTAAACTTTAGTTTCATCTATTTTCTTGACCAACCGATATAACCATTTGTGTATAATTGACATGATTCTCCCTTTGCTTCTTTCATAGATCTATAAGAAAACTTCTTGACTAACTCTTTTTGCTATATTTTGAGAATGATCTTTGAGTTTATTCTCAATATTTCCATTGGTATAATTATCATCAATTTCTTCTATTACATTGTTAAAAGTTATTTGTATAGAACCTACTCTTGTCAAACTATCAAGTTGTGATTTCTCAAGACTTTTCTTAACCCATATTGGTTCTATTATACAAATATTATTATCCCTTGAATCAATCATATTTCTCCTCAAGTAATATTTCCTAGTCTCAAAAATATAATGTGTCTCAGTTCTAAATTTCTTAATCCAATGTTGGTGTTGAATACCTTATAACTCCAAACTTAGAAATTTAGAAATTCCATAAAAGAATATTTGCAAATTTTATAAACTTAATTTGATGTCAAAAACCTTATTACTCCATTCTATTCAAATTGCAAATATTTCAAATATATTTTGTAAATTTAAATAATCAAATTATAAAAATTTTAAACTTATTTGTTTAACTCCTTCAAACTAAATTTTAGTCCTTCATAAAACCTTTAAATAGCACTAATCTTATTTCTAAGGTTTCAACTTTTAATTCTTATCCCTCCAAAGTATATAAGTTCACTTTTATCCTTAGAAAATAATAAGTGTATATATTCCTTATATCTCCTATTCTGAATGTGCATAAATAAACTTTGAATAAAATGAATTACCTTAACTTTAACCATGGTAATTCCCTCTGGTCAATAATGGTTGACTGTCTCTTGATAGGCGCTCCCCCTTTTATGAAACCTTTGCTATACTTTGGGTTTCCTTGGAAAATATTCTATCTTCTCCTTCTAATTGGCCAAGTGCAAATGAATCTCTCATAGGCGCTCTGCAATATATTCAACCTTTTACTACTTGACTCCTTGTGTGGCTTGAACTCTCTTCCTTGCAATGCCAAATGGTGCTTCACTTCTTACTCCCACTTAACCTTCAATCAATGGTCCACTTACACCTCCTATTTCAAATACTTCTCTACAAAATTGCTTCAACTCTTCTATCTTTGGCTTCTTAAAGAATATTCCCACTTTGAAATGGGTGCTTGAAGTTCTTCAACTCTATTGACCTTCCATATTATACGTGCCACATGGCACTTAGACTCTTCCAATACCCTGAGTTCATCTTCTGAAGCATGTATAATGTATCCTTGCCTAGGTGAATGATATTGTAATATCTTGAGCATTACTCACTAAGGATTATAATGCCTTCTTTCAACCTGGGTACTGATTCAACACTTAAGCTTGTCCTTTGCCTCTTCTAACACGTGTCCTTTGCATGTAATGTATCCACCAACCTAAAATTTGCCCTAATATCCAATCCTTCTATCTTCTCAACGTATTCACTTGCACTCCTATATAGTAACGTATTCTCTTAGGCTCCTTGGATGAAAATGTGATTGTTTGCTTAATGCTTTTGGTGGTGGCTCTTCCTTAGATGATGGTGATCCTTTCTACTTGGATGGTGGTAGCTCTCCTTTACTATGGTGGCACTTCGTTGTATGGTGGCAGCTCTCCCTTGGATAATGATACCTCTTCTTTACTATGGTGGCACTTCATTGTATGGAGGTGGCTCTCCTATGGATAATGGTGGCTCTTCCTTGAGCAATAGTGGTGCTCTCTACTCCAAATGGATCCTCTTCTCTTCCCTTTTGGATTGTGGCTACCTAGTGTCTTTAGACACTGAAATACCTACTTTATTTTTAATCCTTTGCTTGGTCTTTAACTTACCCAAACTAATGCTTTTGATTTACTTCCTTTCACTTTAATAAATCTACATTCTTATGAGCTATAAAATAACATTCACTAACAATGTTATGCTCTTCTTATTTCTCCTTTCCAAATAGCTTAGATTCTTGTTGTTTTAATCTTGCAGATTTTAAGATGTAAATACTATTAACACCTTTGTTTAAAGACTCCTTTTAACTTCTATCTTCATATTTCAAATAAGGCTAATATGGTGCTCTCAAATACTTGATGTAAAACTGATTTAAATGCTCAAATAGTAAACTTATGTTGCACCAATATTGCATACCTTTCTGGTCTCCATTTTTCTAGTTTCTTTGGTGATTTAATTCACCCCTTATTGTAATCTCGATTTTGTAAGTTTTGTACCTTTGTTCTCCTTCACAAAACTTACCAAATTTGTAGCTCTAATTTTTGCTCAACTTTCTACTAGTTTTCTGCCCACTAACACTTCTCAAAACTGCCCCAAAATTCTCCAAACTTGTAGCTCTCTATCTTCCTCTAATGTTGTCCACAAAATCTGATTTTATGGCTCCAAAAATCCTCTGAATCTATTCCTTCAAACTCTATGACATACAACTATTAATGTTGCCCAAATGTTATCATAAAATTCTACAACTTCATAGTCAATTCCTCCTTTGTTTCACTATCCAAAACCTGCAACGAAACACTCCAAATTGCTACCTTCTTTCGTTGTCTCTACCTCCTTCAATATCCTGGTCAAGGGCACTCCAAAATCTGCCCAAAGCTTCTCCAAAATGCAGCTCACTACTTTCTACAATTTCTATCTTGCAACCCTTCAAATCCTTCCTCAAAAGTCTCCAAACTTCTCCTATCAATTCAGCCTTCAAGACTATTGTGGTTGTCCTTAAATTTCCCAAAATTATGGACTCTTCAATATTCTCTTCTCCCTCAATATCCTTGTTGAATTCTGACTTCAAATTTGATCTCCTTCACTTTCTTCTTCCTCAAGAATTTGAATGTCTTGAGGTCTTCAAAAACTTTCTCCAAAATTTGGCAAACTTCTTACCAAAAACTCCTTCCTCTTGGGCTTGTTGTCATATGGCAACAATTGTCCCAAATTCTTCTTATCAGAAGCTTCTCCTTGCTTGCAATATCCTATCACGAACCTTCTCCAAATATCCTCCAATGGTCACTTCTTCAACTCTACAAAGTTACTCCTCCAATAATCACTCCTTCAATTCTTGTAATAAGGCTTTCTCTAGCCTTCTTCTCCTTCAAATTCTCTTGAGACCTCTTCTCCTTAGGTCTTCTAATTCTGCAATTCCTCAACTCTTCTCCTCAAAACTTCAATGAGACTTTTCCTTGGTCTCTTCAATCTTCCAACTATGGAAATTCTGCAATGAGATCTCTTTCCTAGATCTCAAAAATTTATTGCCTCTGAATTCTATAATAGGACATTTTCTTAGTCCTTATCTACTTTCAATATTCTATCTTCAATAGAAACCTCCTACGTGGGTCTCCTCAATCTTCTATATGTAGTCTTCAATCTGCAATCTTCAATCTTCCAAATCTGGAAGTTCTTCAATATGACCACTTTTAGGTCTCTTCAACTTCTCCAATCTGCAACCTTCAATCTCTAGACTTTAATGAGATCTCCTCCTTGAGTCTCCTTAATCCAATCTTCAGTCTCCAATGAGACCTCTCTCTTGGACCTCCTTAATCTCCAATGTCTACTTTTTTGCAACAAATAATTAATCTTTGCACGAGGAAAGCACAGAATTTTAGGAAACAAAGGTGAAATTCTTCTCTATCTATTGTAGGAATCTTCCCAACTTTTGAGACTTAATTTTTTGCAACAAGAAACTTAGATAGTAGTAACCAAATGCATTAAAAACTTTAGAATTCTAAAATGAATAAACTTCACTAGTTATTCTCTAAACTAGTGGAAAGAATTATGTGTTGAGTCCTAGTCTTCACGAGTTCTCCCTCAACCTTGTGGAAAGACTCTAGCCAATCTACAATCTGCAATCTTCTTCAATCTACCAACTTCTCCAATAGGACCTCCTTCTTGGGTCTCTCAATCTCCTCAATGTCAAGGTCTGTCTTCAAGACCTAAAATCTCCTTCTATTTTGAATTTGTTCTTGGAATAGGTAAATCTTCAAACTTCTCTAGTTTTCCTTTCTAGAGGTAATTTCCTTAACTTCATTGGTTTCTCCTTTACCAGTCAAAATATCCTTTGCAAATTTAAAACTTGTGCAAGTCAAAACCTTGTTGTGGCTTTGATACCACTGTTAGCTTTTGAAGCTTAATACTTAAGATAAAATTCACCAAAATATCAATAATAAAGTTGCAATATGATATATATGATAATGGCAATATTCTAGAAGTATAAAACTTAGAAATAACTTCAACAATCACTCATAAACTTGCCATTAACAAATGCTCACAAAAATGGTACAATAGCTCTGAAAGTATCAAGTAAGTGTCAAGTCATGTCCTATCATGTCACGTCACTTTACATATACACATACACTACATATATAATGTAATGTGACTCTTCATATGGAGCACTCTTGGCCTTCACTCTTCTAGAGACTCTTCCACTTCCTATTCTAAGGACACATGTGCACATGGACAACTATGCACATTTACAATACCAAAATACTTTGCACACTTTAATAATACTTGTGCACTTATTACATTGCATAAAGTAAATCATAACTTCTAATCTAGAACACTCTTCCTAATCTAAGGATGTACCCAAGGTGGTACATTAGCATGTACCAAATAATGTAATATATTCCAACATGTAATGTCATCATTACAAAATCTATCATACTATTAAGTATATATTAATTTATGTAGTGTCACCATTACAATATTTATCATACTATTTAGAATATATTATCATAAAATTAAAATACTTGAGGTATTTGATAGTTCATAATTTTACTATTGAATTAAAAGAGGGAAAATATCATCAGGGCATTTATTTGTATATCCAATATAATCTTAGAAAGGGATTCTCTATATCAACTTTCTATATGAATTTTTTGACCTTCCAACAAAGGTGTAGATAAATAACACCAACCATATGCATGCATGTGTGCACGCATGTGTGTGTGTGTGTGTGTGTGTGTGTGTGTGTGTGTGTGTGTGTGTGTGTGTGTGTGTGTGTGTGTGTGTGTTAGAGAGAGAGAGAGAGAGAGAGAGAGAGAGATCCATATCCATGCAACCCTTAAATATATACAACTATATGTGATCAATATATGTTTACATAATAGTTGTTAGATCTTAATTCTATGAATGAATTGTATAATGGGAGTCAAAGGATATTTAAATACAATAGATACCCAAATATGACATAACAACCTACAACTACCCTTGTCCCCTAGTGAACGTTACAAACTATGTGTTGAGTGGTTGATCAACTTAGATTCACATTTTACATGATGTAATAACTCCTAACATTCCCCCCTTATTATGTCATAGTCTTAGAGAGAAAACTTTAGAATTCTTCAAATTTGACTTGTCCAAGTGGTTTGGTAAAAATGGTTGCATGCTATTCTTGAGTAGGATAAACTTTGAGTTGGATGTTCTATTGTTGAACATGTTCACAGATGAAGTGGCACTCTGTGTCAATGTGCTTGGTATTTTTCTAGAATACTAGATTACAAATAAGTTTTAGTATGACTTTGTTATCACAATGCATGATTGTGGGTTTATATTATTGTACTCCCATATTTTCTAACATGTGTGTTTTAGCCATATTTCTTCACAAACATATCCTCCTATTGCAAAATATTCTACTTTAGTGGAAGATTGAGCAATTTTTTGTTATGTCTTAATTTTCCATGATATAGGTATATACCCTAGGAAGAATTTATATCTAGAGGTGGATTTTAGTCATCAATGCAACCTACATAATCTAAATCTATATAACCTATTAAGAGAAATTGATCACTCTTATTGAATTCCAAACCATATTTAGTAGTTCCCTATATATATCTTAGAAATATATTTACTTCCTTCCTATGTGTCATGCTTGGTTCTTGCATGAAATGTGAGATATAACTCATTGTAAAACTGATATCTAGTCTTTTGTAAGTTAGGTAGATAAGACTCCCAACTTACGGTCGATAGAAAATTATTTTCACTAGATGAGAGGAATCAAAACATGAGATTTGTAGACCTAATTCCATAGGATTTGCTATAGCTTTACAATCTTCCATGTGATATGTTTTAAGGATATTTTTGGTATATTTGCTTTTTGAAACAAATATGTGATGGTTCTGCTTTATCTCCAATCCTAGGTAATAGTGTAATAACTCTAGATTGGTCATGTCAAAATATTTCTTTAAGTATTCTTTTACAACTAGAATCATACTTTTATAACTTCTTGTAATGACCAAATCATCTACATACACATTGATGACTATGATCTCTCCCCTTGCTCTTTGTGATACAAACTTGGATCATATAGATTCCTTTCAAAACCATGCTTTTTAAACTATTCATATATCCTTATATACCATGTTTGAGGATCTTGTTTGAGACCATAAAGATATTTTACCAATTGCATACATTTGTTTCTTGTCCAGGTATGATGAATCCTTCTGGTTGAGTCATATAAATTTCTCCTTTTAAATATCCATTTAGAAAGACACTTTTCATGTCCATTTGATGAATTTTCCATACAAATTATGTTGCTAGAGCAAAGATAATTTTGATGGATTTTATTTTTGTTGCAAGGGTAAATATTTCTTCATAATATATGTCTTCCTTTTGTGCATATCCTTTTGCTACAAGTCTTATTTTTTGTTTATCATTATTGTCATGTGATTTGTATTTGAATTTAAAAACCTATTTGCATCCAATAGCTTTTTTTCCTTGTGGAAGATCAAAAAGATTCCAAGTCTTATTTCTCAATAGTGCTTGATATTCAATGTACATAGCATTTTTCTTAGTATACTGGAAGACTTCTCATACTATAGAAGGATCAACTATACTCATTAGATCTATATTTATGTATTGTGAATCATGCTTCATGTTCTTGGTATCATATAAGAGGTGTTTGGAATTCCATCTATCCTAGATGCTTTTGATGTACTAATGTACCACTTGGGAATTCTCCTCATATGATGTGGTGAAGTTGATAGGTCTTCCTTGATATCACTAAAAAAATCTTCATTTATATTTTCTTCATAACTTTCAATCATTAATTGAGTTGAGTTACATGAATATTCTTGTGATGGTAATGAAGGTGATTTTTCTTCTTCATCAAACACAATATCATGACTAATAGACAATTTCTTTAAATCTAGATCATATAGCTTATAGGCTTTGGATTCATCATTGTAGCCTAATAAGATGCATTGTTAATATTTTCATCCAATTTATGTTTTTTTCCTTTGGATGTGCATGTATGTTGTACAACTAAATATTTGAAGATAAGAGAATGATGGTTTATGTCCACTTGATGCTTCTTCTAGAGTGATATATTCAAGTGATGCAGTGGGGACTTGATTGAGCAAGTAAACTATTGTATATAGTACTTCTATCCAAAAAGAGTATCCAACTTGTGAATCCTTCAACATACTTCATACCATTTCCATAAGTGTTATGTTTCTATGTTCTACAATACCATTTTTTTGTGTTGAGTGGGCTATTTTCAGTTGTTTTGAGTTCTATGTTCCTTCAAAAATGATAAAAAATCATTGTTGGTAAATTTCCCCCTCAATATGAGTAGAGGACATGGATATTTTTTTCTATGGAGGTCTCTACTTGGGCCTTAAATTTCTAAAGGTATAAGAAAGCTTCATCTTTGGTCTTGAAAAAATATACCCATGTTTTTTGGGTATGATCATCAACAAAGAGTTGAAAGTACCTAGTCCCATTGTAACTAGGAGCCATTTATCCACACAAATCAATACGAATCAAATCAATTGGACCAGTATTCTATAGTTTCTTGAAAGGATCTCAATGTTGCTCCCCAACAACAATGATAAATCTATATAGACTTCTATAAATGAGGAAGTCCTTCAATAAATATTTTATTTTGTAGTGCAATAAGGTGTCCAAAACATAGATGACCATATCTTCAATGCTAAAGTGATGCAAATATATTGGTATTGATAACTAATGCTAAGTTGTCACAATGCATTGATTTAAGTTCAATCATATTTTCTTTTACTTTTCCATATACAATAATCTTACAATTATTAGTTTTATTATGAATTATGCAAACCTTAGATCCTTGTTTTTTATCAAAATCAACCTTTAAATCATAATCAAGTTGTTGATTTATGAAGAGTAGATTTTTAGGTGAGTCTTTGAATATATAGAACTTCTATGATTATTCATTTGCATGATCCAAGTCATAATTTTATATATTTTGTGCCCTTGATTTTATAAGATGTGTCACCCCCAAGAGCAACTTTTCCTACATGTCTAGATTCAATACACCAAATATCATTGAGTTGGGCATGCACAACTAATACATGTTCTTTTTTGTGATGATAATTATTTATCCTTATGCTTTTAAATGGATTGTTCCTTTTAAGAGATGTGTTCCTCTCTTTGTCTTGAATGTGATAACTCTTCCTTTCAAAGTAGGTTCATCAACTTTTAAAAACCAGGTATTTACTCAGTAATATTTAATGTAGTCACAAAAATATTGTACTTTGGTGGGAGTGGTCTTAAAATTACAAGAACTAACATTTTATCAAATACATAAGTTCCCAATGCTTGTAGTGATGCTCACAATTCTATAATTCTCCTCATGAATTATTTTGATTTTTCTCCACTCTTCATATTTAGACAATGCAATTGGTTTTGGAGGAATAGAATCTGATTTTGATTCTTGGATTCAATTACTATATTCAACTTCTCCCATGCATCCTTGGTTTTGGTCATCTCTAATATTTGATTGTACCTCATCTACTACTCCAAACATGATGGTTATTCTTTCTTTTCTATTTTCCTTGTTAAAAAAAATTGATGTTCTCCTTCTATAGTAGGATAGTCATCTACTACTTACCAAAATTCCTCAAACTCAAGTTGTGTCATTAGTTTGGTCTTCCAGGTAGTATAAGTTTTTCCCTCAATAATTAGTAATTTGGTAATAAGAACTTTGGTGCTCCGCTAGCCATGGTAGTCTTTCACAAAATTCAAATATTCTTCTTTTATTGAGTCAACCTCAATATATATATATATATATATATGTGTGTGTGTGTGTGTGTGTGTGTGTGTGTGTGTGTGTGTGTGTGTGTGTGTGTGTGTCCTATACTCATATTTCAAATGATGCTTCAAAAATGTATGAGAATTGTGTCTCGATGTGTAGAGGGAATGTCTCTTCCTCTATGGAATATTTCTTGGAACATTCCCATATTTTAAAATAATAATCTATTCCTTTTTGTAATATGCTCATTTTAGTCAAAATTGTTTTTCAAAACTTTATACCTTTTTTCCCTATTTCTTCTTCTTCTCATAATAGATGTGAGGTCAAATATACTTATTTAACTCAATCCTGATGATAATTAAACTAACTCGAGCCATTTTTATTCTATAAAATTTTATGTGCTCTTTGTTTTGGAAGATGTGTTGGTGTAATCCTTGTTGCCTTTTGAAACCTTTGACAATTCCATAATATTTATTGTGCAATATTTATAAGGTTGATGTCTACAAAAAATTGATGGGAATTATAACTTCTTTATTCTAAGATGCTTCGATCATTTTTATGCCCAAGTGAGTGCAATTCACACCTATTTATTTTTCACATTTGTGATAATATCCTACAATATTCTTTTACATGTCTTACACCTACAACATTCTTCTACACATCATTTTTTCTCTCTTTCTTTTCACATGAATTTCTAATGTGCTTCTTAGGTTGTAATGGCTCAATTTTGCTAGATGACATGGTGATAAAAGTAAGGCTATTTTTCCTGCAATGTTCTTATGCACTTGTTTATTCTCCTCTTCTTTGCTTTTGCTTATTCTTTGTATCCAATTACAGATGCTTCTAACATATCATTTAGTCAATTTGAATGCAGATGTAGTCGTTTGTGGTCATTTATTCAAACACACTCATGATTGATATTTTGTTCTTTACTATATCCCTTCTTTTCTCCCTTTCTATACAATATTTTTCTCTTCCTTTTATATTTTTCTTTCCTTCTTAAGATGGTTTGACCCGTTGAGTCACAAGACCCTTGCTCTTTTTTATTTTTTACATCTCACAAGGCTCTTACATTATTTCATTCGAGTGAATGTCAAAATTTAGTTTGTATTTTTGTTCCTCATGCACCTCTTTGAATTTTTAATATGATTTCTTATTTTTGGATGTATCTTATTCAATGTATAATTTCCTTTTTGGCATTCCAATTTTTAAACAATCACTTCAAATTTTGTTCCTTTATTATTTCTTCTATTATTATTATTATTATTATTCCATGGTCTAAGTTCCCACAATACTAATATTGACCATGCTTGGAAAAAAGACAAAAAAGAACCTCCCAATACAATAGTCTCTTCTTTTGCCTTCCTCCAAATCCTAACACCCACTCTCCAAATAAAGATGTTTAAAAATGATTTTATCTTTTATATGTCATGGATGGGACAATCCTAGAACCCTAGATAGACAACTTTAAATATTTTTATTTTCAAAGTTGAGTCTTCTTCACATAATCAAGACACAACTTAATGACATGGTGAGGTGGATTCCTACCACCTAAATCCAATGCTTTCCCTTCAATTCTACAAGATGAGATTCAAACCCAATAAAGAATTCTACTTAATGTATTAAAAGGGATTGCAAAATATATTATTATTATTTTATGGTCCAAATCTCCACTAACCTTCACAAATGATATCTTAACATATCAAACAATTATGCTAATGCAAAAATGCACTCGATTGTTCCTATCCATGTGCAATACATATTTTTTACAAAGGCAAGTACTATGCATTTAAAATTTCAATGGAAAACACCTTATTATTTTGTCTTATGTTATCAAATACAAAAAACACTCATGTCTAAGTTAACTATGCAATGCAATTCATTTAAGATGTATACATTTTTGTTCTCTCTTTTGTTCATGTCATTGCTACACATTTGTAGCCCTTTGCCCAACAATACTATCTCTTCATATGATAAATTGTAATCCTATCATCACTTAAACCATGTAATGAATAGTTAGTCATTGTTTTAATTAACCAACAAATAATTAAATATAATTAGAACAAATAATCATCATATCTCATTATATTATCCTACTGATCATAATAGGTTGAGTCATCAATGCGATGTTATTGATTAGTCCATCTAGAAATATAAATAATTAATATAATTAGTTTTGAAATTTTGGAATATGATAATCAAAATGAGTTTAAAGTGCCATTTCTTGTTCATGCCAAGGATTATTTCCTTGGAGCTTCTTTTCAATAACAAAATTATCTCATACAAAGATTCATAATTTATTCTAGAGAAAAAGATAATTGGATGAAGGAATATTTTCTAATTATGACTCCTAATAAAAAAAAATCATGGGCAAAATCTAATACAACAAATGGGGATCATCTTCTTGATAAATAAGATAATGTTAGGTTTTTTTGGAAAATTTATCTCCCAAAATTTAAAGCATATTTTTTGAAACTTGCATAATTTTTGGAGGACGTATTTCATTTTTTTTATGGACATAATGGTAAAATTTGTAGTTATATTATTCACAAAATAAATTTCAACAAATTTGCTCTTCTTTTTTCAAGGCTAAGACATTGGATTTCACATACTTTGAGTTAAATAGGAGTGGATGATTTTGAAGGCATTGATCAAGGTCATGTTGCTTATTCCATCCCATGCATTGGCTTAGATGGAGTGATAATTTCATTGGTGTATCTCTTCTTGGTTGCTCTTGATCATGGAATTGAATCCTTTCTCTAGCTTTCACTTTTACTTAATGTAATACACAAGCAAGTGGTTCTACAATATCTTCAAGGAGAATCACACACATGTCATTCCTTCAATGAATTAGTCGACTTATTTGTTGAGGCAAATGAGCATTGGAGTGGTGTTTGGTCACAGGTTTGATTTTAATAATATCTTTTTGCCCTCTTAGACCACACAAAGCAAAGTGGTGTCTAAAAGCTATGATAAAAGATAATTTTTTCTTCAAGGAGCATGGCCTTTACCCTCCTTGATGACATGGGTTATAATTATAGTCATTGAGGTTTAGATTAGGTATTATGATGTAGGAAATTACATGGTCAATACTCACTCCCTCCTTTTGGTAATTGTTTTGCTTGTGTTATTAAGCATATCCTATTATTCATTAATTGGAGGTAGCTTTTTAGACCCCAAGAGTGGGTGTGGGCTACTAGCATAGTTGGAACTTTAAAATGTTATAAAATAATTAAAGTAATATTTTTATGGTTTAAGATAAGCATATTGAATATGCTTATAACAAAAAATCTACATGTTCGATATAAAATCAAGTTAATAATGATAAATGATAGTTGATTCAGAAGAAACCCTAGCAGAGCCAGAGAGAAAAACCCAGAGGAGATGGCAGAATTTTTTGGAGGAGTTATGAACAATTGGAGAAATATTGTGATGGCATTAGGCCCATCACAAAGCATGCATGCTAGTGATATTTTTTCATCTAAAAATGATTTCTAATGGTTAAATAACAATGAATATTTGGAATGATGTGAAGCCAGGTCAGTTCTAGTGGTTCAACCAGACTCGGTGGCAGAAGATGTGGAGTATTTAACCAAGCATGCGCTTATTTTTAAATTTATGGGCATCTAAATTTCTCTTCTCTTTGTGGAGGCTTGGGTTAGGAAGACTTGGAACCCTAAAGGTGACGTGGAGGTGATATTGAGTGTGAATAGTTATTTTATGGTGGTTTTCTCTTGTCTTATAGATCATAACAAAGCATTTGAAGGGGGTCCATATTTCTATAACCAAGTGGGACTCTTTATTAAACCCTGGCATGTGGGTTTCAACCCGTCAGAGGAGCGGTCGTTGCGGGTTCCAGTGTGGATTTGGCTCCTATGGCTCCCATTATAATTTTGAAGAAACAACATCTTACATATGATTACCCTTCTTCTTAGGAAGCCGATTGGATCGTCATAACAGACGATGGATAAAAATATATTCTTTGTTGCCTGTATCTTTGTCAAAATTTATTTAAACAATCATATTCCACATTCTGGTGAAATACGGTTTGGATCAACTACATGGGTTCAACAACTTGACTATGAAGCTCTTTTATTTCATTACTGGATCTATCATGAATATAGCCACCTGTAAAAAAAATACCCTAATTTTATCCCACCCGTGGCTTCAAATCCTAGGTCCTCTCGATCTGCACAAAATTTGAACAAAGAAAAATCCTCAATAAAAGAAGGAGATCGAGATAAGGAAGGCTTTGTTCTTGTAAAACCCTAAACAAAGGAAGGGTAAAAAAATACCTTAAGGATAGCCATCTAGATGCTTTGCTCAATAATTTTGAGATACTAGATTATCTTGATCAGTGCATGGAGATACCTGAAATGTCTCTACTTGATGCAAATATAACAGGGTTGAATAAGAGTTTTCTTCTTGAGGCGGAACCTAAGGAATCAGATCTAGGGGGTTTAAATGAAGAACAAAGGGCTTTGGTTTCAAGTACAGTTGATATGGATGGATCTAGCCCTGGAGGGGAAACTATTTTGGAAAGTGGCATAGATTTAGTTATGCCCTCTCTTACTCAGACATTGATGCAGTTATCCTTGGATTGCAAAACTCCTACGATGTTGGGATTGTAATAGAAAAAAATTAAAAAAGGTGCTTCATATAAGAATATGAAGGTGCATCGAAAGAAATACCAGGACAAAATTAAGTTAATGGGGGAGACTTTGGTGGAGTCAGGTTTGGTGAGAACATTGAACTCACATTTTTCTAACCCCAAAAAATAATTATCCTTTCATGGAATGTAAGAGGGTTGAACATTATCCCCAAACAAAAAGTTGTTCATGATTTGGTTTGTGTTCATTCTTCGGATGTGGTGTTTATTTAGGAGACTAAATTGGCTACTGATAGTATGTTCAATATTACTCCCAAGTTGTGGAGAAGGGATCAATGCCAATGTATTGGTGCATGTGGATATGTTGGTGGCGTTGCTTGTTTATGGGATCCGGTTAAGATCTCTCCTCTTACTTGTATTTCCAGTAGATGGTCTATTTCGATGATCAGGCATGATAATGAATCTGGTTAAACCATCCTACTTATAAAAGTGTTTGCTCCTATTGATTACAAAAGTCAAGTGAATTTGTGGGAGCACATTGGCTTTGTGAGAATTCTGGATCCCTTGTACCCACGGATTTTGGCTAGAGGTTTCAACTCTATCACTTGTCTGGAGAAGAAACACGATGGGGTTTGTCATCTTGAGATTTTTTCTTCTATCTTCAGTGCTCATATCCAGGCCCTAAACTTGGTTGACACCAAGCTGAATAATGGGATCTTTACCTGGAACAATAGAAGATGTGGGGAAGATTCTATCTCAGAGAGACTAGATAGGTTTTTGATCTCCAATTTTTGGATTGGTAATAATAGAAGTGCTAGTTCTATGATTTTGGAGGGTAGGGGATCTGATCATTGGCCTATCAAACTCTCTACTCTTAAGTTTGGGCTAAATAAGAATCCTTCCTTTAAGTTTAAACTTATGTGGCTTCGATATGTTAAGATTCATTATTTCATGCAAGGTTGGTGGACCAATGGTAAACCTTCTCATGGCACCTCTATGTATTCCTTTATGAAGTGGTTGTAATTTTTTAAGCATAAATTGAAGAGGTGGAATAGTCTTAATTTTGGTAACCTTTCCTTGGCTAAGTTGGCAGCTCCTAAGAAGGTGGAAGAAGATTCAAGGAAGATCAGAGATCATGGAATCACAGAGGAGCTTCCCATTGAGGAATCTAAGGTTATGAAAGACCTTGCTGAATGGGAGCTGAGGGAAGAAATTTATTGGAAATAAAAAGCTTGAGTGAATTGGATTCAAGAAGAGGATAGGAACACAGTCTTCTTTTTTGACTCAGTTAAGGCTCATCATA
Organism: Wollemia nobilis; assembly: GCA_028583015.1. NCBI lineage: Eukaryota > Viridiplantae > Streptophyta > Pinopsida > Araucariales > Araucariaceae > Wollemia > Wollemia nobilis. Next base: position 409,080 of record JAQPPZ010000243.1, on the reverse strand, counting down.
ATGGTAACCTAATTTCCTCTCTTGTGAATTCTCAGGGTGCCCTTCTCTCTTCTTTCAGGGATATTTCAGAAGAGACTAGGAGGTATTTTTCCTCTCTCTTTAAGGAGTACTCACTCTCAGATGAAGAGGTTGAAAAGATTTTTCTAAACTATATTCCCTTGATTGCTTCTAGAGAAATGAATGAGCATTTTATGGGTCCAATTTCCCTTAAGAACTTGGAAAATATTTTTTTAAAGATGAAGAAAGATAAAGCCTCGGGCCCATATGGATTCTCGGTTGAGTTTTATTAGGAGTTTTGGGAGTTAATCGAATTTGATCTTATAGAAGTGGTCCATGAGTCCCAAAAGAAAAATAGATGCTAAGGGCCCTAAATGTTACCTTTGTGGTGCTTATTCCCAAAAAATAGGGAGTGAATTCCCTAAATATGTTCAGGCATATTTCTCTCTACAATGTTTTGTATAAGATCATTACAAAAATTATTGTCGACAGGCTGAAGATATGGTTGAGCAAAATCATCAGGCAGGTTTGTTGCTGGTCAAAAAATCCTATATGGGGTTGTTATTACTATGGAAGCTATTCACTCAATGAAAATTTCTAAGGAGAAATATATGTTCATTAAGTTGGACATGGCCAAAGCCTATGACCGGGTCAAATGGTCCTTTATTCAAAAATTTCTTGCTGCTTTTGGCTTTGAGGAAGATTGAATTAGATGGTGATAAGTTGTGTTTCTTCTGCCTCATTCTCTGTTCTTGTTAATAATGAGTTGTCGGAGTTGTTTGAGGCCTCGAGGGGATTGAAGCAAGGAGATCCTCTATATCCTTATTTTTTTATCATTATGGCGAAAGGGTTGGGAATATTTCTCAAGTCTCAGGTTAGGCATGGTTTCATTTTGGGTTGGAAGTGGGATAGTAGTTCATTGCCTCTTTCCCACCTTCAATTTTTTGATGACACTGCTTTGCTGGAAATTGCCACTATCAGGGAAGCTGGTAACATAAGACGGTCTCTTGACATATATCTTGGTGTTTTTGGATAGTTTATTAATGAGGACAAGTCTTCTATTTTCTTCTTCAATACCCCTCCTCTTATTCAATCCAGGATTGCTTGAATTCTAAAATTTCAGGTTGGGACTCCCTCCTTCATTTATCTTGGTATTTCGATTTCATCTCATCCTCTACCTGGATCTTCTTGGCAGTCTATACTGGATAAGTTTCAAAATAAGGTGAACAACTGGACCATCATATGGCTCTCCTTTGCAAGTAGAGTGTTTCTTTTAAAATTTATTTTTCAAGCTTTACCCATTTACAAATGTTTTGTACAAAAAACTCCCTCTCAGTTCATCAAGGACATGGATGCTTTGTCAAGACATTTTTTATGGTTTGGAAAACTTGCTCAATATAAATGGAGTTTGGTTAGGTGGGATTTTGTTTGTAGGTTGGTTCAAGAGGGAGGTCTTGGGTTGCGATAGGCAACTCTTTTTGGGAAGGCTCTTGTTGTGAAACTTTATTGGATATGGTGTACTTCTCAAGAACATATTGGGCTAAAATATTATCTTGTAACTACTTGAGAGGTATTTTTGAGACTGAGATCCCTAGAGTCGGCTTGGTTGGGAAAGGTTCAATTATCTAGGATACTATGAAAAGAGGGGCTAATTTAATTAAGTAGGGTTTGTTCTGGATTTGCAATCAAGGATTAGATGCTCTTTTTTGTGAGGATTCTTGGGATGGCCACCCTCTTATATTGGCTCAATATCCTAGGCTACATTTCCTAAGCATTTGTTTTTTGGAAGCATATTGGTCTCATATGGAGGACTTTAAAACAATCCAGTATTTTAGTAATATGGATATGTACAAGTGGAAAGATCCACAAGAATGGCCCCAGGGGGGATTGGTCGAGGATAAAGATGTGCTTGCTCATATTCTTGCGAGGAGGCATGTTCTTTGTTGACGGGTAAAGATAGTTTGGCTTGGAACCCTGATCCTAAGGGAACCTACTATGTAGCCTATGGTTACCAAGTTCTTGTTATGTAGAATTTTGGGAGCCTCCTTGTCACATGGTGGAAAAAGGTGTGGAACATATTTGCTTGGCCTTATTTCTCTTGCTGGTTACTTGTAATAAATACCTCACTTGGGAGAACTTGAGGAAGAGGAGATTTCAGGGTCCCTCTATTTGTGTCCTTTGTGGTAATGATTAGGATGAGTCTTCTCATTTATTTTTCCAATTCTCCCTTGCCAGAGAGATTTGGCATCATTGGTGGAGTGCTTGGAACCATCCTTGTTTTCATGTGCTCTTCCTGGAGGAGTTTTGGAGTAGTCTGGGTAGACCTCCGGCCAATGCCCCCTTCCTCCAAGTGGCTTATAATTTGGGCTCTTCTTACATCATCTAGCATAATTGGCTCAAACAAAACCATCGCATATTTCAAGGTAGTCATTTGGTTGTTCAACATATCTGGAAAAGGATCTTGGGTATGGTTCAAGAAACTATCCATAGCAAATGTGATGTGAACCCTCTTTTGGACTCTAAGGAGGAGAAGGTACGGTAGGCCCATGGTATCTTTGGGGTTGGAGCAGACTCTTCTCGTCCTAGAAGAGCTTCTCAAGCTCAACAAGAAAGTTAGGAGATATGGTAGATGGAGGTCACCCCCTAGAGGAGTTTTAAGAACTAATACTGATGGGTCATCCAAGGGTAATCTTGGACATGCTGGAATTGGCAGTGTTGGGAGAGACTCTTCTGGTATGGTTAGATTTTTATTTTCCATTTATAAAGGTGTTCACTTCAACAATTACATGGAAGCTCTTGCAATTCTCGAGGCCTTGCAGAGGGGGTTTTATCTTGACTGGCGCGGGAGCATTTGCGAGTTCGACTCTCAAATTTTGGTTAATATTTTAAACAGCAAAAGGTTGGAGAATGTTAATTGGCAGTTGGCCTCTGTGGCCATTCAGATTCTCAAAATTAATGAAGAGTTCAAATTCATCTCCTTTGTGCACAATCTAAGGGAATGGAATGGGATTGCTGATTATTTGGGCAAAAGGGCTTCTGAGCTTTCAGGTCCTTGGATTATGGATAACTGGAAGAGTCTCTCGTCTGGGGACTCTCAACGTCTCTAAGAGTTGATCCACAAGGTTGTTGAGACATAATGTGGTTTGTTCTTGCTGTCTTCTTTGAGTTTTGACCTTGTCTGGTGGTTTTAGCTTGTTTTGTTGCTTACTTGAGCCCTGGTTGGGGGCTTTGTTGTACTCTGTAATCTTGTCTTCTTATCAATAAATTTTTACCCCTTTATTTAAAAAAGAGTTAACAAGGATAAATGAATATTATTTGCGAGAACAACATTAGATATTGTCATGAATTAGTAAAGAAGGAAATATTCACTAGCATAGTATGCTTAACTTACAATGTTAAAAACTTAAAAAAACGTCATATTCCCACCTCCAATCTACATACTCATGACTAGGAAGAAGTAATATTAGTATATGGAAGATATTATTTAAAACAAGAATCTTGATCACCTTACATGCATTATATATTTTAGACGAGTGGAATGCAAATCTAACTTCAAGATAAGCAATCAATTCTTTGTTGTAAAATAGAATTACATATACAACAATATTAATTCCCTTACGAAAATATAGAGTTGTGATCCATATAACTTTTTACAAAGACAAAATGATGATACACAATAGAAAGCACAGAGTTGGGATCCATATAACTTTTCACAAAGATAAAATGATGATACACAATAGAAAGCACTATAAGGATTCATTGTTAAGCTAAACACTAGCATGAAATTGATCTCTTAATTGGTTTTATGGGATTGAAACAGCCCCACCTGTATTACATCATCACCACATAGTGGTATTACAACTTGAATATTACCCATGTATCGCTTTGCAAGATTCAAAGTTAAGTCTCCTCCTTAAACGTTAAGGAATCTAACATATTAAACTAATCCCATTTGAAAAAATGAGATATAATTACTTTACATGCTTTACAATTTTTCTACTATAAAAGTACCTTTTGATTCCCATGCTTTCAAGAAAATTGTACTATAAAAATTCCTTGAGTCGGTTTATTTTTTAATATTTTACACCTTAAAATGCCTTTTGTCTTCCTAAATCCAAATGCAATAGCAACAATATTAAATTTACTTTTGTTTTTAGCCGGAGATACTTTTTATTTAACCTAAGCTTACACTAGGGGCACAAACAGGGGCCACCCTTCCCATGATTCAAACTTGAGTCTATAAAATGTGAGCCCAAAGTCTTTACCATTGCACTTGCTAAATGCGGAAAGTTAAAAAGTTTTCAAATCTTATAAATTTCCATAGAAGAATCAAGTAAGATTTCCAAACTTTTGAGATTTCAAATGTTCACACAATGCACTCTCTAAAGAGGGTTAAAATATGTGAGAATGTTATATATTATTCATACTACCTCCATCATAAGGAAGAAACCTAGGTTGAAGGATTCTAGCCAATGTCTTCCAGCAACATAGATTTGGTGTAAAGAAAATTCCAAAGAAACTTATATGGCATATTTGATGTAGTAATCAACAAATCCCTTTATTTGATCAAGGAAAGTTTTTAGTTTTAGGTCAATAACGAACCTTTTATTGATTTTGACCCTTTAATCAAGATCATAATAAAAATTGTCTTGTCAATTTATCTAAACTCAAGGTACTAGACAAACAATACATATATATTATAAGAGGCATTTTAACATTTAACTAAAATTTAACTATAAAAAAATATAAACCTAATAATTTACTAATTTGATTACGCTCAATTTAAAAAGCTTGTATTATACTCTTCATAAATTATTGCTAGATTATACTCTAATTAAACTACACTCTTCATTTTTAAATCTTATATACTTAAGAAAATCAAAACAATATAAATAAATCATTAATATAATATTTTAATTAAGTTTCTAGGTCATACATGTCACGCCGTAAACAATTTTTTTTTTATTAAAAAAACCGACATTAACAAAAACATTTAAAGTATTTAAACTAAAATAGCCGACTAACTAACCGTTGCAAATATTTAAAATATTTAATCTAAAACAGCCGACTAACCAACCATTGCAATTGTTTAATAAAATATTGTATAAATACATGAACATCCATTGCAATATGGCAAACAATTATATTGCCTAATGAATAGCGAGAAATTCATTCGGGACTGATTATTGTGATCTCCAAAATAGACGCCTCGGAATTGATAACTCTCGACGATTTTAAATATATATCCTACCTAGTTAAATTTAGAACTTAAGAAATTTATAATCTAATTAAAACCTATCTATTTAATATATTATTTTAATTAAACTTAAAACTTAACAAATTTATAATCTATCTAATATAATATTCTAATTAAGTTTAGTTGTTATCTGAGTAATAAAATTCTAATTAAATTTAAAATTTAAGAAATTTATAATCTATCTAATATAATATTTTATATTTTAATTAAGTTTAAGACTTAACAAATTTATAATCTATCTAACATAATATTCTAATTAAGTAAGTTTAGTTGCTGTCCCAGTCGTGATATTCTAATTAAATTTAGAATTTAAAAAATTTATAATCTAATTAAAATCTATCTATCTATGTTTAAAACTTAACAAATTTATAATCTATCTAATATAATATTTTAATTATTCTAATTAAGTTTTAAGTTTAGTTGATGTCCCATAATAAGATTCTAATGAAGTTTAAAACTTTAATAATAGATTCTGTTGAGTTTAAGTTTAAAACTTAACAAATTTATAATCTATTTAATATAATATTTTAATTAAATTTTAAGTTTAGTTGCTGTCCTAAGATTCTAATTAAGATTTAAGTTTAGTTGCTGTCCTAAGATTCTAATTAAGTTTTAAGTTTAGTTGATTAATATAATATTTTAATTAAATTTTAAGTTTAGTTGCTGTCCTAAGATTCTAATTAAGATTTAAGTTTAGTTGCTGTCCTAAGATTCTAATTAAGTTTTAAGTTTAGTTGCTGTTCGAGTAATAAGATTTTAATTAAGTTTAAAACTTTAAAAAATGGTTCTGTTTAGTTGCTGTCCGAGTCAGCCTTGAAAGAACAGGTTATCTAGCATGTGGGATGCCAGATGTACTTTCTACTCATCACCCTCGGAATAATGTCTATTTGCGTGATTGCAGTCTCTGGGTTTATTCAAAGACAAAAGTTATTGTCACACTTTCTTTATTTAACTATTTTACAATTATGTCAATTGCTCGATGTGGGACTAAATCCTAATAAGAAAATCGACAAAATATTTCAGTGGTAACAGAGCCCCTCGAAAAGTTCGACTTCCAAGCATTACTACCGTTATATTGTTCCATTTCCTTCCAAGGTCACTATTGGAACACGAAATTTTACTTGTTTAAACCGGAACATCTGTCCGTGGGTCGCATGAGATCAGTTTCGCGGAAGGTGCACTCTTTTATTTTCTTTTGTAATTACTACACCGCTCGATTTCACCATCGAGAGAAGCTTCTTTATTATATCTATTGTTGTTTGCTTGTTTTTTTTAGCTTATAATTGTTGGTTGCCTTTTTTGGGCATTTATCTTGACTGGGTGGTAAAGCAAACAAACCAATATTTTTATTTTTGTATAGAGGTAAACTTATCCGCAATTTTAATTAAAACGTTTTAATAAAAATTTAAAATTTAAAGACATTCCAAACAGGGATACAAACAAAGATTTACTTTGTCAAAGTAGAAATATGCGACGATATTTCAAGTTTTTATTTATTGAAACACCATAGGCCTGTGAGATCAAAATGTAAACTTGTAGGCGAGGATGTTCAACACCGGAGACCGTAGACAATGAAATTTGGGCGTGGAGTGCATAAGCAAAACTTAAGGCAGAGCGTCCACATTGAAAGCGCACTTTTACAATGTAGCCACGATTAGACGTTTTTCCGTTTAAAAAGATGAGTTCGTCTTTGGATTTAATGTTAGTCCTTGTCTAATATTTATTTAAATGAAATTTGTAATTTTGTAAGGAAATTATTAAATGTGTCTAGTATGGTTCGTCTTTCCGCTATTTAAAATTTGATTGAGTTAGTTGAATCAAAGGTTTGGACGTTTTAATGGTAACGGTCATTACTCATCGGTAGCGTTGAAGGGTGAGGGATGACTCATCGGTAGCGTTAAAGGATGTAATTTTTTTTTAGCTACTACCTTTTGTGACATTAAATTATAATTAAGTAATAGAGATTAATAAATAGAGTTTTTAATATTTAAGTTGAAAAGATTTGTTTATATTTATGTTTAAGTTGTTGTAATATTATTATATGGTGATGATTTAATAAAGATATAGTTTATTTTAATTTCATAAATTTAAAAAAAAATTAATAAATGAACAAATTTATAGTTACACGAATTTTCAATATTTTTTTAATTTAGGAAGAGTTTAAAATATTATTATTACCTTCTTCATTTTACAAAAATCGCCATAGAAAAAAAACTAGATTATATTAATTAAAAAAAAAAACCACCAATAATCTTAATCATTTGACAGCTAATATTTAGTTAAGGGAGGAAAAATAATAATAAGTAATAAGCCCTGGGAATGCGGGTAGCCCCTGCTACCGCCTTTACATTTACACCAAAAGTAAATGTGTAGGAAGTTTTGAGGTCACCGTCCACGTGTCCAAGTGCACCAAGTCGACTCAACGGAGTAAAGCACAGCGAACCGTTGGATCTGGCAGAAGCGCAGCAAGTCGACTAGACGGAGCAAAGCACAACGAACTGTTGGATCTGGCAGAAGCGCAGCAGACCATTGATCTGGCAGAGTGCAGTGAACCGTTGATCTGGCGGAGCGCAATGAACCGTTGGATCTGGCAGAACGCAACGGACCGTTAGATCTCACATAAGCGCAGCGGGTCGTTGATCAAGCGAAGCTGCGAGCTGTCAGATCTAGCAAAGTGTGATATGGACCACGGTTCATTAGATTTGGATTAAGGCCAGCTTAGTGGGGCGGCCTCGGCATGGATGGGCAGATGTCGTTTTGGGCAGAGTGCGGCAGCTCAGGAGTCGAGTCAGTCAGCATGGTGTCAGGGAGTGTCAGGCCTGACATGGCAGTGCCTTGGGAACAGGTTGTATTGTAAATGTTGTCACTGGGGCAGGGCATGGGTAGTTAGGATCTTAAACGATATTTTCGTCATTATGTTGATGTGTATGGGGGAGAGCCCTTAGACTAGGCTGGTTGCATTGATGTGGTTATCTGTCACGTGAATATCAGGCAGGCGTGTACTCCAATGGGCTGGTTGCATTGATGTGGTTATCTGTCACGTGAATATCAGGCAGGCGTGTACTCCAATGGGCTGGTTGCATTGATGTGGTTATCTGCCACGTGAATATCAGGCAGGCGTGGGAACTGGGAAGGAGTCAGCTAGGCCACATGCTTACTTAAGTCCCCCACCTTGTCTTTAATGGACTGGCAAGTTTGCACATTGTAACTTTTGAATTTTGAGTAATATCAATTGCTTATTTTGCCCTAAGAATGATGACTCGTGTTTGTTGTGTGTTTGGCAATGTGTCTGTGTTCTAATGGCATGTAAGCGAACCTCCCCACCAAATGAACTTATGATGCTTGCGAATATGACTAAGGCTATAGTCCTTGTCCGTGCATTGGGCTTGAAGGCGTAGTCCCTGTGTGGTTGCATATTGTGTGGCATTGGAGTGTTGAGGAGGATCATCGGGCCTTGAAAGGTTGGCCCTTCGACAGATGGTATCAAAGTTGGCTTAGACTTCTGTGTTGAGCCAGTGCACCAAAATTTTCATTGAGCGACATGTGGGGGTTGTGAGAAGTTTAAGGTTTGACATTCTTTGTTGTAGTCTACGTGAATGGTAGATGTTGCCTCGGAACTCCCAACAAACCTGTTGGTGGCCCTGAGCTAAGGGCAAAAGCTGGCATGGGAGGAGGATGAAGAAATACACAGACGCATGTTGTAGAAGAGCTTGAGCAGTGAGTCGTCTAAAAGTTTGGTGAGCTTGAGGGATCAATCCTATCCGTGGAAGGGCTTTTCAGTGATTGGAAGGCCATGGTGGACAAGGCTCTTGTTGGACTCATGGATTGGCAGGCGGACCATGAAAAGAAAACTAAGGAGATGCAGAAGCGTTTCGATGAAGCCCTACACAAAATGCAAGAGGAGTTAACCATGCACCGCGTGGTAGTTATAGTTGCGGTCAGCCAAAATGTGAATAATGGTAATGGAAATGGTGTGGGCTCTTCGATAGCCAAGCTACCCAAACTCAAGGAGCTTAAAACGTATGATGGGGCTCATGATGACAGGTTGCTCGACAACTTCTTCTAGGATATGGGATAATATCTCGTGGCCCTAGGCCACTTGCTGGGTGAGCAAGAAGTTAAGATGGTGACTAGGTATCTTAAGGGTACTACAAAAACATGGTGGAGAAACTGTCACCAACGTCGAGGCACGACAAAAAAGAAAGTTGAGTCTTAGGACGAGCTAAAGATAACCTTGTGTTGCTAATTTAGACCGGAGAACATCGAGTGGTTAGCAAGGTTTTAAGTTTCATGCTCTTCACCACACCAGCTAAATTTGGGACTACATCAAAGCGTTCTATGAGCTCATGGTGGGCATTAAGGACAAGATGAAGAAAGACCGTTTGTTCGTGTTTGAAGCTAGTCTGTAGTCGTGGAATCAAGTGGAGTTCAAACAACATAAGCCAAAGGATGTGCCCTCGGTTATAGCTACAATAAACAACTTTTTTGACTTCCATGTGAAAGGTATGATGATGAAGAATACCTCGAGCCAATATAGTAAGGGAATCCACCTTCAAGAGGCAAGGGGTCAAGTCAGCCCTCAGGCAAAACCAAAGGGTCTTCGTCGAAGCAACAAAAGCCCATGTCACAATCTTCCTTAGCATCCAAATCGAAAAAGTCAATGGTTGGCGTCAAGCAGAAAAGACAAGAGGGCAAGCCAACCAAAGGTGTTGGTAGCAAGCCTTGGTTGAGGTGTTGGACCTGTCAGGGTCCGCACCCCAAAAAGAGTGTCCCTAATGGGCATGTGTTACTTTTGTTTAGCAAGAAGCCAAACAAAGCTCCCTGAATATGACAAAATGCTAGACGTCTAGCCTATAGGAATTCCATGACATGGCCACGGTGGCAACGCGTCAGACCGAGGAAGAAGTTGGGAGGGTCCACTGCTTGATGTATGTGGACATGGTGATAAATGGGTAATGCACTACTACCTTAATGGCTACAGGGACAACCCATAACTTTCTAAGTGGGCAGTGTTCTCGATGGCTCAGTCTATCTTACTTAGGCGGGGGACATAAGTCAAAGTCAGTAAACACCCTAACCCAGATGACGTTTGGGTGTAGCAAGAGACATGGTCGTCCAAGTGGGTTGATGGCATGGCAAGTTGAATTTATCCATGGACCAATGGATAACTTTGACTAGGTCTTGGGCCAAGAGTTCATACGACGTGCCAAGGTGGCAATGATCCCACACTTAGACTGTTTGTTTGTCTTTGACCCAAAGCAAAGTTGCATGGTTCGAGCAGTGCAACGGAGGCACATCGAGATGTGTCCAAAGCGATAGTCAAAAGCACAAGAATGCTCGACAAAGAGTTTAAGCAAGGCTACCTGTAAGAAAGGAAAACAACCAATGTTCTTGGTTGCCATAATTAGAGGATGGGACGAAGGGGACCAAAAGGTCCCTATCCCACCTGAGGTGGAGGAGGTGCTTCAAAAATACCAAGATCACATACCAAAGCAGTTGTCGTCTTACTTACCACTTAGACAAGCAATAGACCATAGGATCAAACTGATGCCTAGGGCAACCCCATTGACAAGGGCATCATACCACTTGAGCGGCCCAAATATGGTTGAACTAAAATGATAGTTGAAAGAACTGTTGGAAGCCAAGTACCTCATGCCCTCACAATGACCATATGGAGAGTTGGTCTTGTTTGTGTGAAAGGAGGACAAGTCCTTGAGGTTGTGCATCGACTACAAGGCCCTCAACAAACATACCATAAAGAACAATTACCCACTCCCGAGGATTGATGACTATTTTGATCACTTGGGAGGTGCACGAGTGTTCACCAAGTTGGACCTATGCTCAAGGTACTATCAAGTGTAGATTGCATCAAGCGATAGATAAAATATCGCTTGTGTTTCACGGCATGGGTCGTTCAAGTTTCTAGTCATGTTATTCGGCCTATATAATACCCTAGCAACATTTTGCACCCTGATGAATGATATCTTTCGACAACTGTTGTATAAGTGTATGGTGGTGTACCTCAAAGACATACTTATCTACTCAAGGAATATGGAGGATCATAAGAAAAACTTAGCAGAAGTATTTAAGTTGTTGCAAGCACATAACCTGTACGTCAAGAAAGAGAAGTGTGCCTTTGCACAATCTAAAGTGAATTTCCTTGGCCATGTGTTGAGTCAAGGCATAGTCAGACCAAATCCAAAAAATCGAGGTAATTTAGGATTGGAAGGTACCTATTGATGTCAGAGGAGTTAGGAAAATTTTGGTCAATTTTAACCTACTATGTCTTTGGTAGACCATAAATTCCAGACAAGTAAATGAGTACAGTGGAAATCTAGGATTCAAAATTAACACCATAAACACTTAACATGCTTAAATTATAAATAAAAGGTCATACATATACACACTCTACAAATGGATAGAACTAGAGGTCAGACAACAACCAATTTGTATTAAGATGCAGTTTATGTCCTTACATATGAATTGTAAATGCCTAAGAGCCAACCAGTTTTACTTTTACATTCTTGTATTTATAGATATTTTACAATTCTTAAGCAGTCAAAACCATCATTGCCTCGAAAGTGGATTGTTGTTATATCAGAGATTCGGCCAACCTGTTGAACCATCCTAGAAGTATGGTTGCTCCAATAACCTGAATGTGGTTTATTGACGTGTCTTGGATATGCACCGTCTTGAGTCATGTCTTGATTTTTGGTTGCATTTGGTCCCTTGATCTCTTCTCTACCCAGCCACCCTATCATCTGCATGATGGTCTTTTACCATTGATATCTTCTAACATAGAATCATGCCCAGTAGGCATCATGGACAAAAGGGACATTTTCTTGTTGGGAAGCGACTGTCGGATCGTGTGATCATCTAGGAGTTTCCCTTTTATCACTTGGATGCATACCTATCTTTCGAGAGTTTTACTTATGGGCTGGGTACTTTTTCCACTACACTGGGTCTTTAGAACCTTAGTAGGCCCGGACTAGATGCAATCCCTTTGATGCCTTTAGTATTTTGCATGTCTTCTACTTTTGCACGTGTTGGGATTTTGAGTATTGATCAGGCTCCGATCGAGTTTGAATATTTCGATGCTATCCATTTGCATACTCCTTTTGTTGGCGTTTGGGCTCCTGACTGGAACACTGAGAGCTCGTTGGACTCCAATTAGGCATAATTGCTCTGGCCTCTTTGGACTTAGCCACTTTCCCTGATTGGGTCTTCATGATATTTTTGGGCTCCGATCAAGCATAATCATTTTGAGCTTTAGTGACTTAGCCATTCTCCTGACCGAGGATCCTGGGTGTTGTCGGGCTTTGGTCTGGCTTAATTATTCCAACCTTCTTTGGACTTAGCCACTTTCCCTGACCAGGTCCTTGTGATGCTTTCGGGCTTTGACCAGGCCTAATTATTTTAGGCTCCATCAGACCGGGCCACTTTCCTATCTTGGTGAAGGCCTAGCTTTTGGGATCCCACCAGACTCCGATCGAGTGCAATTATTTTGGTCACCCCTAGTCTTGGCTATTTATATCATCTTTTTTGTTTTTTGATATCGATGTGGATGCTTGATATTTTATCGGGATCCAACCATCGCAATTGCTCTAGTGATCATGTTATTTGGCCCACTTTGCTTTGTTCATTCATACCAGATCTTTGGTCTTCTCATGGGTTTCGAGCTAGGTGCAAATCTGTCGGTATGTGCTTGACTTAGAAATATTTTGATTCTGCTCTTGTCAGCTTCCAACCAATAGATGAGGAATTGTTGTTGTCTGGGGCTTTCGATACAAGTATAGATCTTTTGATATCTTGGAAAGATAACCGTTCTAGCTGAAGCCTAAATCTTGATAGCAAGATCCAATATATCTTCTTTGAGTCCCAGTACCATCATTCTAACAACCAAATACCTTGGTTAGCTTATCCTAGTCATCCTCTGGTGCCCCAATGGGTGACATATTTATGACCAACTGATTCTCTGCCTTTGTTCCATGCTTTGGTTAAGCACAGGTGCTATGGTGAGTTCAAGGGGTATCCTTCTCCTTATTTATTCACTCAGCTTTACTTTTGGCAATGCTTCTGGGCTTTATGGATAAAATTTATTGGTGAACTCTGATGTTAATTAAAATAAAGGTAAACTTAGTATACAACTGCTAGTAGGTAGGTGCAACATATACCTGCATTCTTGATGACTCATAAGGGATTTTTGCTTAATCAACCAACAAAAATCTTGGACTTAACACTTTCTGAGGAAAAGGGAAGGGAAGAAGGAGCTAGAAGAAAAGTTGGTGAACATGCAGCTGGTGGAGGCTATAGGAAGAAGGGAGGGGAAGGATGCTAGGGAGAAAGCAACATGGTGGGACATCACGAGAACAAAGAAAATAAGGGGGACAACAAGAAGAAAGATCAAGCAAAAACATCATAAGAAAACATAGGAGGAAAGGGGAGGCAACAAGAAATAGCAGAATTGATATAAAAAAAGAGAAAAATCACTTTTCGAAGAGGTTGGTGACCACAAATAACAAAGGAAAAAAGAGGAAGGAGAAGGATGTAGAAAAGTACAAACATAACATACAATGCAATTGTGGGGTTAACTTAGGAGAAAGCGAAAAGAGTTCGCTCAATCCATGAGACACTCCAAAAAATTGTATTTTAGTATATACACTCTTTGAAGCCCCAACCTAATATTATGAATGGGCAAAATGCCAAATGAAAATTGCCCACCCTGTCAGGCCTCTTTTATTGACGTAATCCATCAAGGACCTCTTCTGCTCATTGTTGTTTATTATAGGATCACTCCGCTCAATCTGTGCTCTGAGACTCATTCTTCTTCAAATATGTTAGTGGTTGCACATGGAGGCCTTTTATAGAATTTTTACCTCATTCTAAATAGATTTAACATGCGTCAGATTGCACAAAAGTCCAACTAGTTTGTGCATCCATGTCCTATTTTCTGACTTTCTTCACCATTGATCCTGTGTCCTATTTACACGAGTCCCAAATTCTTCTCCATGTGATATTATATTTCCAAGGATAACATGTAAGGATTGTTGTACTTGTTGGGCATCATTCATTGGGCTACGGGATCAGAGCAACAAAAAACAAAAAAATGAGAACAAAAATAGATAAAACAAAAGATAAAAAGGAGGCCGAAGAGAGAGTGTTATGATTTTAATAAGTAACCAAGGAAATTTCCTTATGTTTCTCAATTTGATTTTTTGTTGGTGCTTTGGCTAGCTGAAAATCCATTGTCAAATAGTTTCCCTGTAAGTGATGAGTGCCATACCTTTTCTGCAGATTTTATTTACTTACCACATATTTACACAAAATTTTGATGCACCTGGTACGCTTGAGTAGTAAATGTTGTAGGATATCCTATGAATCTGCAATGTTCATACCAGATGATGTCAAACCTTAGTTGTTATTTATACTGATCTTGGTACTACCTACTGTCATCCTTAGATCTCACAGAATGCCATCTAGGTCTAGTAGTATTCTCTATTAGGATTAGTGGACCCAGGTCATATCCAATCAGGAAAGTATGGGCATCCATCCAATTGTCCTCGACATCTAATTAATCGGGGAAGGGTGCTAGTGTTGTTTCTCATATGAACTCATTAATATTGAGGTCCATAGCCTATCTTGGTCTATTTCAACTGTGGTTTGGGTTATTATCTAGCAATTTTGGTTGGCATACATTAGTTGCCAAGGGGTTGAAAAATTGACAATTGGCTCCCCAAAGAGTGATGTGGTAGGGAATGTGTCACATTGCACGGGCTAGGATGTCCACGTTGGGTGCTCTTCATCTAAGCTGAAATGATCCTAAGGCTCAGTCTGTCAAAAAGGAGGTCTTCTGAATATGTCACACAAAGGCATCATCCTTTCTTCTTCATGTTTAGCATCATTAGCCGAGAATGATGGTCTACTGCTCACTATTAGCCTCGATTGACTGGTGGGAGAATGTGAGAGCACAAAGGGCCACGAAGTTGCCAATACCCAAGAATTCATATTCTATGCTAGCGAGGACAAGACAATGATGCCAGTATTCTTCTCTAAAGGAAAGGCAACCTGACCATCTTCCTCCTTTGTGCTTGTCCAAGCTTTTGGCATTTCCCATTCTACTAGGAATTTGCTTTGATAGGGACTAATAGGGTTAGCATTTTGCATCATCTAGGTAAAGCTTGTAGTATATGATTTTGAGGGTGGTTGTGACAATGTTGGATATAAAGTAGGTACATCCCTGCGAGTCAACCTTCCCACCTATATTAACATATTTTTTGCCCAAATAGCCTCCTTGTAAATATTTAGGAATATCCTTTCTTTAGATTGCTACAAAATGAGGTTTATGTCAGAGCAAAAATCTCTAGTATAAAATAGATATTCATGAGCAGGAGTTGGTCGAAGTTCATAAGAGATCATATTCCAAGTTGTTTGGAAGTGGATGTTGAAGTCGATGATATTTTCCCAAAAATCACGTTTGATGAAGAAGAAATGATTGAGCATTGAATACGGGTCCCCTGAATCATAAAATGTATCGATCAATGGTTTTGCTAAATCAACCCAAGTAGAAATATTCCCATCCTTAGGTCTTGTACCATATCTAGGATTTTCCTTTGAGAGAGAGAATTAGGAGTCTAAACATGACATCTTCATGCATGATGCCATGAAGTATTGCTGTGGAAGCAACATCATAGAAATTTTCAAATACGTTCTTATCTATCCCATCAAAACTTGAAAAGTATTTCAAGCTAGTCTTAGGAATCTCATGAGGATTATGAACATTCAAAGGGACCACATAGTTCGAAGGGGAAATTTCTAACTAAGCCATTGATGTAGCTACCAAGACGGTGCTTCAGGAGATTTGAAGTCATCAAATGAGTATAACTTCTATGCTAATGAGGTCAAGGCTGCTCATTCAAACCCTAAGTCCTCGAAGAGATGGATATTTAGGAACGGTGTAGAAGGGCGATCGATCATAAAACTTGATCAATTTTTAGCAGAGTCACCTTATTATGCTCAAGGAAACTGGTCATCATAGTTAGGTTCAATCTATAGGGGAGTCACTAGGTGATAGAAATTGTGTGGATAAAAATAGAATATCACCAAATTCTATTCAAATATAAAAGGCAACTAATCTTAAGATGGATATCTAGATTTGAGCGGAGTTACCAGGTGATTTTGATGAGATATGATAATACAGGAAATCACCTATCCTTGTACTATCCAACTAAGGGACCTTTGGGTCCCATCGAGCGTGCCAAAAATTTTTGGTCAAAGAATCTGTCTAATGGAAAGATTTATGTACCCTTAGACCTTGACCAACATTGAATGATGAGGGAGCTCATGAGAACTATAGTGGTCAATATTCGAAGGCCCGTTCCTTGTAGTCTCGATTAACTATTACTAAAAGCGAGGGGGAAGGGTGCTAAAAGAAATAAACTAAACTATAGCCATAACTTGAAGTGGTACAAATTAAGCAACATAAATATAAATGCAATAATAAGGGTCCTACAACTAAACAACTAACTCCCTAACAAACTAGCTAGTTACATAAATAATTACATAGTATTTAATTTTAATCTATTGTATCTTTGATCAGACCATGAATTCTAGATAAGTAAATGAGTACAGTGGAAATCCAGGATTCAGAATTATCACCATAAACATTTAGCATACTTAAATTAGAAATAGGTAGTCATCACATAATATTCAATTTAATCTATTATGTCTTTGGCACACCATGAATTCCAGACAAGTAAATGAGTACAGTGGAAATCTAGGATTTAGAATTATCACCATAAATAATTAACATTCTTAAATTAGAAATAAGAGGTCATACATACACATATACTCTGCAAATGAATAAAATTAGAGGCTATACAGTAGCTAATTTGTATTAAGATGCAATTTTTGTCCTTACATATGAATTGTAAATACCTAAAAGTCGATCAATTTTACATTTACATTCTTGTATTTATAGACATTTTATAATTCTTAAGGAGTCAAAACCGGCATTGCCTTGAAAGTGGATTGTTGTTATGTCAAAGATTCGGCCAGCCTGTTCAACCACCCTAGAAGTATGGTTACTCCAATAACTAGAATTTGGTTGATTGACATGTCCTAGATTTGCACCATCTTGAGTCATATCCTGATTTTTGGCTACATTAGGTCCTTTGATCTCTTCTTTGACCAACCGCCATGTCATTTGCATGATGGCCTTTTACCGTTGATATCTTCTACCATATAATCGTGCCTAGTATGAATCGTGGACAATAGGGACATTTTCTTATTGGGAAGCGACTATTGGATCGTGTGAACGTCTAAGGGGTGATCTTTTATCACTTGGCCACATATTGATCTTTTGAGAGTTTTACTTCTAGACCAGGTACTTTTTCCACTATGATGGGTCTTTATAACCTTAGCAAGTCCTGACTAGATGTAATCCCTTTGGTGCCTCTAGACTTATGCATGTCTTCTACTTTTGTGTGTGTCAGACCTTTGAGCATCGATAAGGCTTCAATCAAGTTTGAATCTTTTAGTGCTCTTCATTTGCATTCTCCTTTTGTTGGCATCTGGGATCCTAACTAGAACATTGAGAGCCCATTGGACTCTAGTTAGGCATAATTGCTCTAACCTCCTTTGGACTTAGCAACTTTCCCTGATTGGGTCTTCATGATATTTTTGGGCTCCTATCAGGCATAATCATTCTGGACTTCATTGAATTAGCCATTATCTTGATCGATGATCCTAGGCATTGTTGGACTTTGGTCTGGCTTAATTGTTCCAATCTTTGTTGGACTTAGTCACTTTCTCTGATCGGGTACTTGTTATGCTTTCAGGCTCTGGCTAGGCCTAATTGTTCTGGGCTTCATTAGACCATTCCACTTTCCTATCTTGGTGAAGGCCCGACTTTTGGGATCCCTTCGAACTCTAATTGGGTGCAATTGTTTCGGTTATTTCCAGCCTTGATCATTTTGATTGTCTTTTTGTTTTCTAACACTAGAGTGGATGCTTAACATTTTACTAGGATTTGGCCATTACAATTGCTCTGATGCTCATGTTATTTGGCCCATTTTTCTCAATTCATGTGTACCAGATCTTTGGCCTTATAACGGGTTTCAGGATGAGTGTAAATCTACCAATATGCCCTTGACTTAGACATCTTTTGATTCTACTCTTGTCAACTTTCGACCAACAGATGAGGAATTGTTTTTGTCTAGGAATTTTGGTTAGATATAGGTCTTTCGATATCTTGGAAAGATAACCATTCTAACTGAATCCTGACTCCCAATAATATGATCTGACATATCTTCTCTGAGTCTCGATACCATAATTCTAGCGGCCACATGCCTTGGTCAGTTTGTCCTAGGCATCCTCTAGTGCCCTAGTGGATGAAATATTTACAACCAGCTAATTCTATGCCTTTATTTTGGGCTTTGGTTAGGCACAGGTGCTAAGGTGAGTTCAAAAGGCATCATTCTCATCATTTCTTCACTCATATTTACTTTTGGCAATGCTTTTGGGCTTTGTGGAAAAAATTTATTGGTGACCTCTAGTATTAATTAAAAGAAAGGTAAACCTAGTATACAACTGCTAACAGGTAGGTGTGGGTAGGTGCAAAATATACCCACAAATTGAACCTTATTTCCATACACAACAGGCACATAGAGACTAGAATATAGCAATCTAAACTAAGAGAATGCATGTATTGAGTGGTACTAAATATCTATAGTGTATGATTATAGATGGCTATAGTGGAAAAAAATAAACTTTCTATGTTAGAAGCAATCCCACTATAATATATTGCAATTGGAGGCTACAAATAATTATTAGTAAAGAAGGCTATTACACTAGTTATAATAAGGCAACTTGGTCTATGGAATAGTGAGTTACAATAATGGTGAGTTAGAACCTTATTTGAATGTTGTAATCACTAAAAATAGAATTATTGTTATGAGGGTGTTATAATGTAATATATTATAGATGCCCATATCACATGAATACAAACTTGACTTATTTCTAATAATCAAGTGGATTAAAATAAGGAAACAAAAATTGAGTGTGTTACCTAGTTTACTCAGCTACTCAAGCAAGACTATAACTATATAGTGTCCAATATGAGGGCGTATGCTATAGAAAAACAACTAAGCTATGGATTTTTGGGATATTTTGTAGATCAACACCTACTAGAAATGTTGGTTTTTAGGTATCATCCTATCTAATGTCATGAGGAACTAATTTTTACCATCAAATTATTAGCCTTTTTTTGAAATAAAGGTCCCTATAAAACTATAAAAGTGGAAATATTTTAAAGACTTATCCATAAGTTGAATTTCTTTCTAATTGCAAAGTGAAGTGATGAATTCTTCACTTGTCTTTGTCCTCGTATAGGGATTCAAGTAGTGTTTATTAGCCATTAAAGGGAGTTCTGATGAATCAATGGTTTACAACTTCATTGTCATGTTGTTGTAGACTATATCAATTACATAAGGCATAGACAATCTGGTCTACATTTACACTTGAACTCATTGCACCTAGAGTCATATAGGAGATCCTAGTCCCTTGGATATACTTTCTTGTCCTTAATAAAATGACAATGCCACTTACTCTATTATTTCACTAGTTAGTGTGAAATAGGACTTCTTATCTCATTTTATCTAGGATATTGAGTTGGTTTATGAACTACCTAAATGTTTTTGATATGTCAATTCCTCTTTGTAGTGTTGTTCATAGATTCCTTACCTCAAACTCAACTGGATAGCCACATTCTTACCATATATCAACTTAGAGAGGGTGAATATTATTATATTCTTCAAATACAGTCTATATTGAAACAAATTCCAAGAATATTAGTAGAGTAGCAAAGCCAAAAATACAAAATAGAAAATATTCACTATAACAATATTTATATTTTTATAGTAGAAAATTAACTATATTAACAAATCCTATTCACTTAGAAAGGGTAAAATCTCATATGTTCATTAGAGGTAACTTAATAATACAAGTATGAATGATGATATCAACTACAACTTAACTCATTTATTTATAGAGTAACTCAACTAAAAACCCTAACATTAATTCTAAAGGATTGAATAGCCTAACCTAAGGCCCATGCTATAATAATAAGGATAGTCAACTTTGCTATATTGTAGTTGTTACATGACTCCCCCTATAAAGCTTTGAGCTCAAATCTAGAAATGACTAGAGAATGTGCATTGGCTTTCATGTCACATATACATATGGTAGATCTTGGAGCTTGATGAGGAACTCTTACACATAGCAATAATATATTCTATGGACTTAGTACTACATAACTACTTTAGGATAGAGGACAATTTGTCTTGTTCCTCTTGGACTAGAAGCTTTCTATGTTAATGCATCTTCTAAACAACAAATTATTTAAGATAGGAAACATGAAAGACAAGATGGATTTTGTAATTATAAGGAATATACAACTAATGTTCCACTATGATTCCACTTTCCCAATCTAATAAATCACCTTGTAAAGATTGTAGAATCATGATGCCAACTTTTTAGTGGATTTTGTGTTTATGGACAATTTATTATAAGGCTAGAGCAAAAAAAAGACCTTATCACCTATAAAAAATTTCCACTTTGAACTATGGAAAAACTACCATTATTTCATACTATTTTGTGCCTAACAAAGATTATCCTTGAGAAGTTAGAGAACAATTTGAAGCTACTAAAGTTAATTTTCTAAATGGACCACTTCAACAGAGGCTAGAACATAATTTTCCATAGATGGTGGTTTTTAACCATACAATACCTCAAATAGAGGAATCTTGAGGGAAAATAATAAGAACTTTATACCAACATTCAACTAAAGGAATCCATTTAACCAGCTAATATTGTTTATCTTGGGAAAAATATTTGAGGAAGTACACAAATATTTGTTCACAATTTCTGTTTGGCCATTTGATTGAGGTGATGATCAGAAGATATATTTAATTGAGTACCATTGAGAGTGAACAACTCCTTTCAAACATTGTTAGTTAAAACCAGAACATGATCATTGACATTAGACTTAGACACACCATCTAGTTTAAAAATAGAGTCAAGTAATACCTTGGCTACCTTGCTATAAGTGAAAGGGTGTTGTAGGGCATATAAATGATCATTACTTTAAAAATAAATCCACCACAACAAAAATTACTATTCTATCCTATGATTTGGGAATCTCCTTGAGGAAATCCATAAATATGTACTCTCATTGGCAATTGAGGATGGGCAAGAATTGCAACAAGTTAGGATATTTAACTATTTATCCTTATTTCCCTAACATAGATCACATTTAACCATAAATTTCTTAACATCGACATTCATTCCTTTCTAAGAAAATATATTTCATCTATTGATAAGTCTTTAAAAACCTATAATTCCACACTAATGATGAAGCATGCAATTCCTATAGAATATTTTTCTTGACCTTGGAGGGCTAAAGGACAAAAATTTACCTTTTTTCTAAGAACCCCATCAATAAAATAGAATAAGGAAGTGAGTAGGAAACCTACCCCTATATCATAAATCAAGCAAATTGACTTTAGATCCAATACCATTCCTCATAAATTTGGGAGAGCCACTAAGAAAAGAGATTAAAGATAACATTGACAATAATTGTGTTTTCATATTTAGAGAAAGGAAATTGACCATAAATGATATTTTATTTCTTGTACTCAATAGCAAATTCATAACTCTACAACTTGGTTAACCATTTTTTTTTTATCTAGACATGAAATACATTATTCTAAAAAATGCTTGAGGCTATTATGATTGGTTTTGATAATAGAGTGATGATACAATAGACAAGGATTTCATTTATCTTCTCATAAGTGGATTGGTCTATATTCTTGACAAATAGATGCTTACTTTCAAAGGTCAAAGGGTGTCCATATCACATTAAAATATACCTAAGACTCGTTCCTAAAGCATCACACTTAATGGAAAATGGTTTGTTAAAGTTAGGAGTATCTAGAATAGGGGGTGGTGCATGTAACCTTATTTAAGTAATTAATGGCTTAAGTGGATACATCTAACCAGATAAAAGCATCCTTCTTAGTGATGGTAGTAAAAATAGTTGCAATATTTCTATATTTTTTATAATACCCCATAACACTTAAAATTTCTCAAATTTGTTTGAGCAATATATGTTGAGGCCAATTTTTCTTAAATTTGATATATTTTGAATCCTCCTTAAATCCTTCATGAAACACAATAGGGATTAATTATTCCATCTTAAATACCCCAAAAGAACATCTAGAGCTCTTGAAAAATATAATAGGTGGATTACTTTTTTAACATCAGCTAAATGGAGGCTTACTATAAACTAGGACATCATCAAAGAAACCTAATACAAACATGGAAAGAAAAAAGGAAATATAGAGTTCATGAGGATTTTAAAAATAAAAGGATCATTAGTTATACCAAAAGGCATTAGCAAGAACAAGTAATCACCCTCATATGTATGGAAGTAGACTTGGGAATATCCTCTTATCTCCCCCTAATTTGAAGAAACTGAGAACACTAGTCAATCTTGGTAAAATTTTAGCACCATGTAGATCATCTAATGAATCATCAATAATAGGCATAAGAAACTTATCTTTGATGATAATATTGTTGAGAGGGAAAAATTCAAGATACATGTTCCAATACTTATCCTTGTGCTACACCATGATCACTAGGGAGAAAAAAGTACTTGTGATTGAATGGATAATACCCTACTTCAACATCTCTTGAACCAACTTCTCTATCATTGAATTTGGGTCTTACAATATTAGTAAGGACAAACATTGGGTGGTTGACTTCCTAGGATAATGTGGATAACATGATCATGTATCCAATTAGGTGTAACACCCATGGGTTTGATGAAGATTAATACATAGTGATATACAATAGTTGACATGTTAGAAGAAAGAACTAGAGTAGACTATATAGTGCATCACACTTCCATATAATTAATTTGGGCAAATAAATCTATATTACCATTTTTTAGGATCTATTATATTTAGTTGTATCTAACAACAATGAAGGGACCTTAGACATAGCTCTTTTACAATATGAAGATAATAGATAGTGTGAATGGTGTAAAACCAAAGGATGCCTTGCAAAAATAAGATCTATATCAACACAAAGCACTAGTGGATGGATCTTTGATGAAAATATGGATATCATGATCATACATCCACTTAGGTGCAAGACCCATGGGTTTGTTGAATATTAATGCATAGTTATCAACAATAGTATACATTCTAGAAGAAAGAATTATAATATATTGTTTAGTGGATCACATGTATGTGTAATTAATTTGGTCAAAGAAGCCTATATGGTCATTCTTTATGATCTATTCCATTTAGTGGGATCTAACAACATTGAAAGGTAGAAGTTTTATACCATAAGATAAATAATATTGTTTTCTTCCTTAAATTGGATATATAGTCAATGTAGGTTAACATTAACATCCCCTAACTAAGACACCCATGGATAAATAATGATTACATTTGTACTACTTAATTTCGTTACATAAATATGGTCTAACCAAGTGCCATATACAATTTGAATACTATAATTTGTAATATGGCCTACAAACAAATATTTTCTCCCATTGGAAATAAATACCTAGAATTTATCTTTTACAAGATGAAGATAATAGATAGTGTTAATGGTGTAAAACCAAAGAATGCCTTGCAAAAATAAGATCTATATCAACACAAAGCACTAGTGGATGGATCTTTGATGAAAATATGGATATCATGATCATACATCCACTTAGGTGTAATACCCATGGGTTTGTTGAATATTAATGCATAGTGATCAACAATAGTATACATGCTAGAAGAAAGAATTATAATATAATGTTTAGTGGATCACATGTATGTGTAATTAATTTGGTCAAAGAATCCTATATGGTCATTCTTTAGGATCTATTCCATTTAGTGGGATCTAACAACATTGAAAGGTAGAAGTTTGATACCTCAAGATAAATAATATTGTTTTCTTCCTTAAATTGGATATATAGTCAATGTAGGTTAACATTAGAATTCCCTAACTAAGACACCCATGGATCAATAATGATTACATTTGTACTACTTAATTCCATTACATAAATATGGTCTAGCCAAGTTCCATATCCCATTTGAATACTATAATTTGTAATATGACCTACAAACAAATCCTTTCTCCCATTGGAAATAAACACCTAGAATTTATATTTTACAAGATGAAGATAATAGATAGTGTGAATGGTGTAAAACCAAAGGATGCCTTGCAAAAATAAGATCTATATCAACACAAAGCACTAGTGGATGGATATTTGATGAAAATATGGATACCATGATCATACATCCACTTAGGTGTAAGATCCATGGGTTTGTTGAAGATTAATGCATAGTGATCAACAATAGTATACATGTTAGAAGAAAGAATTATAATATACTATTTAGTGGATCACATGTATGTGTAATTAATTTGGTCAAAGAAGCCTATATGGTCATTATTTAGGATCTATTCCATTTAGTGGGATCTAACAACATTGAAAGGTAGAAGTTTGATACCTCAAGATAAATAATATTGTTTTCTTCCTTAAATTGGATATATGGTCAATGTAGGTTAACATTAACATCCCCTAACTAAGACACCCATGGATCAATAATGATTACATTTGTACTACTTAATTACATTACATATAGATGGTCTAGCAAAGTGTCATATCCTATTTGAATACTATAATTTGTAATATGGCCTACAAACAAATCCTTTCTCCCATTGGAAATAAACACCTAGAATTTATCTTTGACAGGATGAAGATAATAGATAGAGTGAATGGTGTAAAACCAAAGAATGCCTTGCAAAAATAAGATCTATATCAACACAAAGCACTAGTGGATGGATCTTTGATGAAAATATGGATATCATGATCATACATTCACTTAGGTGTAATATCTAGGGGCTTGTTGAAGATTAATGCATAGTGATAAAAAATAGTATACATGCTAGAAGAAAGAATTATAATATACTGTTTAGTGGATCACATGTATGTGTAATTAATTTGGTCAAATAAGACTATATGGTAATTCTTTAGGATCTATTCCATTTAATAGGTTCTAACAACATTGAAAGGTAGAAGTTTGATACCTCAAGATAAATAATATTATTTTCTTCATTAAATTGGATATATAGTCAATGCAGGTTAACATTAACATCCCCTAACTAAGACACCCATGGATCAATAATGATTATATTTGTACTACTTAATTCTATTACATAAAGATGGTCTAGCCAAGTGCCATATCCCATTTGAATACTATAATTTGTAATATGGCCTACAAACAAATCTTTTCTCCCATTGTAAATAAACACCTAGAATTTATCTTTTACAAGATGAAGATACTAGATAGTGTGAATGGTGTAAAACCAAAGGATTCCTTGCAAAAATAAGATCTATATCAACACAAAGCACTAGTGAAAGGATATTTGATGAAAATATGGATATCATGATAATACATCCACTTAGGTGTAATACCCATGGGTTTGTTGAATATTAAAGCATAGTGATCAACAATAGTATACATACTAGAAGAAAGAATTATAATATACTGTTTAGTGGATCACATGTATGGGTAATTAATTTGGTCAAAGAAGCCTATATGGTCATTATTTAGGATTTATTCCATTTAGTAGGATATAACAACATTTAAAGGTAGAATTTTGATACCTCAAGATAAATAATATTGTTTTCTTCCTTAAATTGGATACATAGTCAATGTAGGTTAACATTAACATACCCTAACTAAGACAACCATGGATCAATAATGATTACATTTGTACTACTTAATTAAATTACATAAATATGGTCTAGCCAAGTTTTATATCCCATTTGAATACTATAATTTGTAATATGACATGCAAACAAATCCTTTCTCCCATTGGAAATAAACACCTAGAATTTATCTTTTACAAGATGAAGATAATAGATAGCGTGAATGGTGTAAAACCAAAGGATGCCTTGCAAAAATAAGATCTATATCAACACAAAGCACTACTGGATGGATCTTTGATGAAAATATGGATATCATGATCATACATCCACTTAGGTGTAATACCCATGGGTTTTTTTAATATTAATGCATAGTGATCAACAATAGTATACATGCTAGAAGAAAGAATTATAATATAATGTTTAGTGGATCACATGTATGTGTAATTAATTTGGTTAAAGAAGCCTATATGGTCATTATTTAGGATCTATTCCATTTAGTGGGATCTAACAACATTGAAAGGTAGAAGTTTGGTACCTCAAGATAAATAATATTGTTTTCTTCCTTAAATTGGATATATGGTCAATGTAGGTTAACATTAACATCCTCTAACTAAGACACCCATGGATCAATAATGATTACATTTGTACTACTTAATTAAATTACATAAATATGGTCTAGCAAAGTGTCATATCCCATTTGAATACTATAATTTGTAATATGGCCTACAAACAAATCCTTTCTCCCATTGGAAATAAACACCTAGAATTTATCTTTTACAAGATGAAGATAATAGATAGTGTGAATGGTGTAAAACCAAAGGATGTCTTGCAAAAATAAGATCTATATCAAAACAAAGCACTAGTGGATGGATCTTTGATGAAAATATGGATATCATGATCATACATCCACTTAGGTGTAAGACCCATGGGTTTGTTGAATATTAATTCATAGTGATCAACAATAGTATACATGCTAGGAGAAAGAATTATAATGTACTATTTAGTGGATCATATTTATGTGTAATTAATTTGGTCAAAAAAGCCTATATGGTCATTCTTTGGGAACTAACAAAATTGAAAGGTAGAAGTTTGATACCTCAAGATAAATAATATTGTTTTCTTCCTTAAATTGGATATATAGTCAATGTAGGTTAACATTAACATCCCCTAACTAAGACACCCATGGATCAATAATGATTACATTTGTACTACTTAATTCCATTACATAAATATGGTCTATCCAAGTGCCATATCCCATTTGAATACCATAATTTGTAATATGGTCTACAAAGAAATCCTTTCTTCCATTGGAAATAAACAACTAGAATTTATCTTTTACAAGATGAAGATAATAGATAGTGTGAATGGTGTAAAACCAAAGGATGCCTTGCAAAAATAAGATCTATATCAACACAAAGCACTAGTGGATGGATATTTGATGAAAATATGGATATCATGATCATACATCCACTTAGGTGTAAGACCCATGGGCTTGTTGAAGATTAATGCAAAGTGATCAACAATAGTATACATGCTAGAAGAAAGAATTATAATATACTGTGTAGTGGATCACATGTATGTGTAATTAATTTGGTCAAAGAAGCCTATATGGTCATTCTTTAGGATCTATTCTATTTAGTAGGATCTAACAACATTGAAAGGTAGAAGTTTGACACCTCAAGATAAATAATATTGTTTTCTTCCTTAAATTGAATATATAGTCAATGTAGGTTAACATTAACATACCCTAACTAAGACACCCATGGATCAATAATGATTACATTTGTACAACTTATTTACATTACATAAATATGGTCTAGCCAAGTGCCATATCCCATTTGAATACTATAATTTTTAATATGGCCTACAAAAAAATCCTTTATCCCATTTAAAATAAACACCTAAAATTTATCTTTTACAATATGAAGATAATAGATTGTGTGAATGGTGTAAAACCAAAGAATGCCTTGGAAAAAAAGATCTATATCAACGCAAAGCACTAGTGGATGGATCTTTGATGAAAATATGGATATCATGATCATACCTCCTCTAAGGTGTAAGACCCATGGGTTTGTTGAATATTAATGCATAGTTATCAACAATAGTATACATGCTAGAAGAAAGAATTATAATATACTGTTTAGTGGATCACATGTATGTGTAATTAATTTGGTCAAGGAAGCCTATATGGTATTTATTTAGGATTTATTACATTTAGGAGGATCTAACAACATTGAAAGGTAGAAGTTTGATGCCTCGAGTTAAATAATATTTTTTTCTTCCTTAAATTGGATATATGGTCAATGTAGGTTAACATTAACATCCCCTAACTAAGACACCCATGGATCAATAATGATTACATTTGTACTACTTAATTCCATTACATAAATATGGTCTAGCCAAGTGCCATATCCCATTTGAATACTATAATTTGCAATATGGCCTACAAAAAAATCCTTTCTCCCATTGGAAATAAACACCTAGAATTTATCTTTTGCAATATGAAGATACTAGATAGTGTGAATGGTGTAAAACCATAGGATTCCTTGCAAAAATAAGATCTATATCAACACAAAGCACTAGTGGATGGATATTTGATGAAAATATGGATATCGTGATCATACATCTACTTAGGTGTAAGACCCATGGGTTTGTTGAATATTAATGCATAGTGATCAACAATAGTATACATACTAGAATAAAGAATTATAATATACTATTTAGTGGATCACATGTATGGGTAATTAATTTGTTCAAAGAAGCCTATATGGTCATTATTTAGGATTTATTCCATTTAGTAGGATCTAACAACATTGAAAGGTAGAAGTTTGATACCTCAAGATAAATAATATTGTTTTCTTCCTTAAATTGGATAATAGTCAATGTAGGTTAAAATTAACATCCCCTAACTAAGACACCCATGTATCAATAATGATTACATTTGTACTACTTAATTACATTACATAAATATGGTGTAGCCAAGTGTCATATCCCATTTGAATAATATAAATTGTAATATGGTCTAAAAACAAATCCTTTCTCCCATTGGAAATAAACACCTAGAATTTATCTTTTACAAGATGAAGATAATAGATTGTGTGAATGGTGTAAAACCAAAGGATTCCTTGCAAAAATAAGATCTATATCAACACAAAGCACTAGTGGATGGATATTTTATAAAAATATGGATATCATGATCATACATCCACTTAGGTGTAATATCAATGGGCTTGTTGAAGATTAATGCATAGTGATAAAAAATAGTATACTTGCTAGAAGAAAGAATTATAATATACTGTTTAGCGGATCACATGTATGTGTAATTAATTTCGTCAAAGAAGCCTATATGGTCATTCTTTAGGATCTATTTCATTTAGTGGGATCTAAAAACATTGAAAGGTAGAAGTTTGATACCTCAAGATAAATAATATTGTTTTCTTCGTTAAATTGGATATATAGTCAATGTAGGTTAACATTAGCATTCCCTAACTAAGACACCCATGGATCAATAATGATTACATTTGTACTACTTAATTCCATTACATAAATATGTTCTAGCCAAGTTTCATATCCCATTTGAATACTATAATTTGTAATATGACCTACAAACAAATCCTTTCTCCCATTGGAAATAAACACCTAGAATTTATATTTTACAAGATGAAGATAATAGATAGTGTTAATGGTGTAAAACCAAAGGATGCCTTGCAAAAATAAGATCTATATCAACACAAAGCACTAGTGGATGGATATTTGATAAAAATATGGATACCATGATCATACATCCACTTAGGTGTAAGACCCATGGGTTTGTTGAAGATTAATGCACGATGATCAACAATAGTATACATGTTAGAAGAAAGAATTATAATATACTGTTTAGTGAATCACATGTATGTGTAATTAATTTGGTCAAAGAAGCCTATATGGTCATTATTTAGGATCTATTCCATTTAGTGGGATCTAACAGCATTGAAAGGTAGAAGTTTGATACCTCAAGATAAATAATATTGTTTTCTTCCTTAAATTGGATATATGGTCAATGTAGGTTAACATTAACATCCTCTAACTAAGACACCCATGGATCAATAATGATTACATTTGTACTACTTAATTAAATTACATAAATATGGTCTAGCAAAGTGTCATATCCTATTTGAATACTATAATTTGTAATATGGCCTACAAACAAATACTTTCTCCCATTGGAAATAAACACCTAGAATTTATCTTTTACAATATGAATATAATAGATAGTGTGAATGGTGTAAAACCAAAGGATGCTTTGAAAAAATAAGATCTATATCAAAACAAAGCACTAGTGGATGGATCTTTGATGAAAATATGGATATCATGATCATACATCCACTTAGGTGTAAGACCCATGGGTTTGTTGAATATTAATGCATAGTGATCAACAATAGTATACATGCTAGAAGAAAGAATTATAATGTACTATTTAGTGGATCATATTTATGTGTAATTAATTTGGTCAAAAAAGCCTATATGGTCATTCTTTGGGAACTAACAAAATTGAAAGGTAGAAGTTTTATACCTAAAGATAAATAATATTGTTTTCTTCCTTAAATTGGATATATAGTCAATGTAGGTTAACATTAACATCCCCTAACTAAGACACCCATGGATCAATAATGATTACATTTGTACTACTTAATTCCATTACATAAATATGGTCTATCCAAGTGCCATATCCCATTTGAATACTATAATTTGTAATATGGCCTACAAAGAAATCCTTTCTTCCATTGGAAATAAACAACTATAATTTATCTTTTACAAGATGAAGATAATAGATAGTGTGAATGGTGTAAAACCAAAGGATGCCTTGCAAAAATAAGATCTATATCAACACAAAGCACTAGTGGATGGATATTTGATGAAAATATGGATATCATGATCATACATCCACTTAGGTGTAAGACCCATGGGCTTGTTGAAGATTAATGCAAAGTGATCAACAATAGTATACATGCTAGAAGAAAGAATTATAATATACTATGTAGTGGATCACATGTATGTGTAATTAATTTGGTCAAAGAAGCCTATATGGTCATTCTTTAGGATCTATTCTATTTAGTAGGATCTAACAACATCGAAAGGTAGAAGTTTGATACCTCAAGATAAGTAATATTGTTTTTTTCCTTAAATTGAAAATATAGTCAATGTAGGTTAACATTAACATACCCTAACTAAGACACCCATGGATCAATAATGATTACATTTGTACTACTTATTTACATTACATAAATATGGTCTAGCCAAGTGCCATATCCCATTTGAATACTATAATTTTTAATATGGCCTACAAACAAATCCTTTCTCCCATTGAAAATAAACACCTAGAATTTATATTTTACAAGATGAAGATAATAGATTGTGTGAAAGGTGTAAAACCAAAGAATGCGTTGCAAAAATAAGATCTATATCAATGCAAAGCACTAGTGGATGGATCTTTGACGAAAATATGGATATCATGATCATACCTCCTCTAAGGTGTAAGACCCATGGGTTTGTTGAATATTAATGCATAGTTATCAACAATAGTATACATGCTAGAAGAAAGAATTATAATATACTGTTTAGTGGATCACATGTATGTGTAATTAATTTGGTCAAGGAAGCCTATATGGTATTTATTTAGGATTTATTACATTTAGTAGGATCTAACAACATTGAAAGGTAGAAGTTTAATGCCTCGAGATAAATAATATTGTTTTCTTCCTTAAATTGGATATATGGTCAATGTAGGTTAACATTAACATCCCCTAACTAAGACACCCATGGATCAATAATGATTACATTTGTACTACTTAATTCCATTACATAAATATGGTCTATCCAAGTGACATATCCCATTTGAATACTATAATTTGTAATATGAACTACAAACAAATCCTTTCTCCCATTGGAAATAAACACCTAGAATTTATCTTTTACAATATGAAGATACTAGATAGTGTGAATGGTGTAAAACCAAAGGATTCCTTGCAAAAATAATATCTATATCAACACAAAGCACTAGTGGATGGATATTTGATGAAAATATGGATATCGTGATCATACATCTACTTAGGTGTAAGACCCATGGGTTTGTTGAATATTAATGCATAGTGATCAACAATAGTATACATACTAGAATAAAGAATTATAATATACTGTTTAGTGGATCACATGTATGGGTAATTAATTTGGTCAAAGAAGCCTATATGGTCATTATTTAGGATTTATTCCATTTAGTAGGATCTACCAACATTGAAAGGTATAAGTTTGATACCTCAAGATAAATAATATTGTTTTCTTCCTTAAATTGGATAATAGTCAATGTAGGTTAACATTAACATCCGCTAACTAAGACACCCATGGATCAATAATGATTACATTTGTACTACTTAATTACATTACATAAAGATGGTCTAGCCAAGTGTCATATCCCATTTGAATAATATAATTTGTAATATGGCCTAAAAACAAATACTTTCTCCCATTGGAAATAAACACCTAGAATTTATCTTTTACAAGATGAAGATAATAGATTGTGTGAATGGTGTAAAACCAAAGGATTCCTTGCAAAAATAAGATCTATATCAACACAAAGCACTAGTGGATGGATATTTTATAAAAATATGGATATCATGATCATACATCCACTTAGGCATAATATCAATGGGCTTGTTGAAGATTAATGCATAGTGATCAAAAATAGTATACATGCTAGAAGAAAGAATTATAATATACTGTTTAGTGGATCACATGTATGTGTAATTAATTTTGTCAAAGAAGCCTATATGGTAATTCTTTAGGATATATTTCATTTAATATGAGCTAACAACATTGAAAGGTAGAAGTTTGATACCTCAAGATAAATAATATTGTTTTCTTCCTTAAATTGGATATATAGTCAATGTAGGTTAACATTAACATCCCCTAACTAAGACACCCATGGATCAATAATAATTACATTTGTACTACTTAATTCCATTACATGAAGATGGTCTAGCCAAGTTCCATATCCCATTTGAATACTATAATTTTTAATATGGCCTACGAACAAATCCTTTCTCCCATTGGAAGTAAACACCTAGAATTTATCTTTTACAAGATGAAGATACTAGATGGTGTGAATGGTGTAAAACCAAAGGATTCCTTGCAAAAATAAGATCTATATCAACACAAAGCATTAGTGGATGGATATTTGATGAAAATATGGATATCATGATCATACCTCCACTTAGGTGTAAGACCCATGGGTTTGTTGAATATTAATGCATAGTGATCAACAATAGTATACATATTAGAACAAAGAATTATAATATACTGTTTAGTGGATCACATGTATGGGTAATTAATTTTGTCAAAGAAGCCTATATGGTCATTATTTAGGATTTATTCCATTTAGTAGGATCTAACAACATTGAAAGGTAGAAGTTTGATACCTCAAGATAAATAATATTATTTTCTTCCTTAAATTGGATATATAGTCAATGTAGGTTTACATTAACATCCCCTAACTAAGACACCCATGGGTCAATAATGATTACATTTGTACTACTTAATTACATTACATAAAGATGGTCTAGCCAAGTGTCATATACCATTTGAATACTATAATTTGTAATATGGCCTACAAACAAATCCTTTCTCCCATTGGAAATAAATACCTAGAATTTATCTTTAACAAGATGAAGATAATAGATAGCGTGAATGGTGTAAAACCAAAGGATGTCTTGCAAAAACAAAATCTATATCAACACAAAGTACTATGGATGAATCTTTGATGAAAATATGGATATCATGATCATACATCAACTTAGGTGTAATACCCATGGGTTTGTTGAATATTAATGCATAGTGATCAACAATAGTATAGATGCTAGAAGAAATAATTATAATATAATGTTTAGTGGATCACATGTATGTGTAATTATTTTGGTCAAAGAAGCCTATATGGTAATTCTTTAGGATCTATTCCATTTAGTGGGATCTAACAACATTGAAAGGTAGAAGTTTGATACCTCAAGATAAATAATATTGTTTTCTTTCTTAAATTGGATATATAGTCAATGTAGGTTAACATTAGCATCCCCTAACTAAGACACCCATGGATCAATAATGATTACATTTGTACTACTTAATTCCACTACATAAATATGGTCTAGCCAAGTGCCATATCCCATTTGAATACTATAATTTGTAATATGGCTTACAAACAAATCCTTTCTCCCATTGTAAATAAACACCTAGAATTTATCTTTTACAAGATGAAGATAATAGATAGTGTTAATGGTGTAAAACCAAAGGATGCCTTGCAAAAGTAAGATCTATATCAACACAAAGCACTAGTGGATGGATATTTTATGAAAATATGGATACCACAATCATACATCCACTTAGGTGTAAGACCCATGGGTTTGTTGAAGATTAATGCATAGTGATCAACAATAGTATACATGTTAGAAGAAAGAATTATAATATAGTGTTTAGTGAATCACATGTATGTGTAATTAATTTGGTCAAATAAGCCTATATGGTCATTATTTATGATCTGTTCCATTTAGTGGGATCTAACAACATTGAAAGGTAGAAGTTTGATACCTCAAGATAAATAGTATTGTTTTCTTCCTTAAATTGGATATATGGTCAATGTAGGTTAACATTAACATCTTCTAACTAAGACACCCATGGATCAATAATGATTACATTTGTACTACTTAATTACATTACATAAATATGGTCTAGCAAAGTGTCATATCCCATTTGAATACTATAATTTGTAATATGGCCTACAAGAAAATCCTTTCTCCCATTGGAAATAAACACCTAGAATTTGTCTTTTACAAGATGAAGATAATAGATAGTGTGAATGGTGTAAAACCAAAGGATGCCTTGCAAAAATAAGATCTATATCAAAACAAAGTACTAGTGGATGGATCTTTTATGAAAATGTGGATATCATGATCATACATCCACTTAGGTGTAAGACCCATGGGTTTGTTGAATATTAATGCATAGTGATCAACAATAGTATACATGCTAGAAGAAAGAATTATAATATACTGTTTAGTGGATCACATGTATGTGTAATTAATTTGGTCAAAAAAGCTTATATGGTCATTCTTTAGGATCTATTCTATTTAGTAGGATCTAACAACATCGAAAGGTAGAAGTTTGATACCTCAAGATAAATAATATTGTTTTCTTCCTTAAATTGAATATATAGTCAATGTAGGTTAACGTTAACATACCCTAACTACGACACCCATGGATCAATAATGATTACATTTGTACTACTTATTTACATTACATAAATATGGTCTAGCCAAGTGCCATATCCCATTTGAATACTATAATTTTTAATATGGCCTACAAACAAATACTTTCTCCCATTGAAAATAAACACCTAGAATTTATATTTTACAAGATGAAGATAATAGATTGTGTGAATGGTGTAAAACCAAAGAATGCGTTGCAAAAATAAGATCTATATCAACGCAAAGAACTAGTGGATGGATCTTTGATGAAAATATGGATATCATGATCATACATCCACTTAGGTGTAAGACCCATGGGCTGTTGAAGATTAATGCATAGTGATCAACAATAGTATACATGCTAGAAGAAAGAATTATAATATACTGTGTAGTGGATCACATGTATGTGTAATTAATTTGGTCAAAGAAGCCTACATGGTCATTCTTTAGGATGTATTCTATTTAGTAGGATCTAACAACATTGAAAGGTAGAAGTTTGATACCTCAAGATAAATAATATTGTTTTCTTCCTTAAATTGGATATATAGTCAATGTAGGTTAACATTAACATCCCCTAACTAAGTCACCCATGGATCAATAATGATTACATTTGTACTACTTATTTACATTACATAAATATGGTCTAGCCAAGTTCCATATCCCATTTGAATACTATAAATTGTAATATGGCCTAAAAACAAATCCTTTCTTCCTTTGGAAATAAACACCTAGAATTTATCTCTTACAAGATGAAGATAGTAGATAGTGTGAATGGTGTAAAACCAAAGGATGCCTTACAAAAATAAGATTTATATCAACAAAAAATAGTAGTGGACAGATATTTGATTAAAATATGGATATAATGATCATACATCCACTTAGGTGTAAGACCCATGGGTTTGTTGAAGATTAATGCATAGTGATCAACAATAGTATACATGCTAGAAGAAAGAATTATAATATAATGTTTAGTGGATCACATGTGTGTGTAATTAATTTGGTCAAAGTAGCCTATATGATAATTATTTAGGATATATTCCATTTAGTGGGATCTAACAACATTGAAAGGTAGAAGTTTGATACCTCAAGATAAATAATATTGTTTTCTTCCTTAAATTGGATATATAGTCAATGTAGGTTAACATTAACATCCCTTAACTAAGACACCCATGGATCAATAATGATTACATTTGTATTACTTAATTCCATTACATAAATATGGTCTATCCAAGTGTCATATCCCATTTGAATACTATAATTTGTAATATGGACTACAAACAAATCCTTTCTCCCATTGGAAATAAACACCTAGAATTTATCTTTTACAATATGAAGATAATAGATAGTGTGAATGGTGTAAAACCAAAGGATGCCTTGCAAAAATAATATCTATATCAAAACAAAGCACTAGTGGATGGATCTTTGATGAAAATATGGATATCATGATCATACATTCACTTAGGTGTAAGACCCATGGGTTTGTTGAAGATTAATGCATAGTGATCAACAATAGTATACATGCTAGAAGAAAGAATTATAATATACTGTTTAGTGGATCACATGTATGTGTAATTAATTTGGTCAAAGAAGCCTATATGGTCATTATTTACGATCTATTCTATTTAGTGGGATCTAACAACATTGAAAGGTAGAAGTTTGATACCTCAAGATAAATAATATTGTTTTCTTCGTTAAATTGGATATATAGTCAATGTAGGTTAACATTAACATCCCCTAACTAAGACACCCATGGATCAATAATGATTACATTTTTACTACTTATTTACATTACATAAATATGGTCTAGCCAAGTGCCATATCCTATTTGAATACTATAATTTGTAATATGGCCTACAAACAAATCCTTTCTCCCATTGGAAATAAACACTTAGAATTTATCTTTTACAAGATGAAGATAATAGATAGTGTGAATGGTGTAAAACCAAAGGATGCCTTGCAAAAATAATATCTATATCAACACAAAGCACTAGTGGATGGATCTTTGATGAAAATATGGATATCATGATCATACATCCACTTAGGTGTAATACCCATGGGTTTGTTGAATATTAATGCATAGTGATCAACAATAGTATACATGCTAGAAGAAAGAATTATAATATACTGTTTCGTGGATCACATGTATGTGTAATTAATTTGGTCAAAGAAGACTATATGGTCATTCTTTAGGATCTATTCCATTTATTAGGATCTAACAACATTGAAAGGTAGAAGTTTGATACCTCAAGATAAATAATATTGTTTTCTTCCTTAAATTGGATATATGGTCAATGTATGTTAACATTAACATCCCCTAACTAAGACACCCATGGATCAATAATGATTACATATGTACTACTTAATTCCATTACATAAGTATGGTCTAGCCAAGTTCCATATCCCATTTGAATACTATAATTTGTAGTATGGCCTAAAAACAAATCCTTTCTTCCTTTGGAAATAAACACCTAGAATTTATCTCTTACAAGATGAAGATAGTAGATAGTGTGAATGGTGTAAAACCAAAGGATGCCTTACAAAAATAAGATTTATATCAACAAAAAACAGTAGTGGACAGATATTTGATTAAAATATGGATATAATGATCATACATCCACTTAGGTGTAAGACCCATGGGTTTGTTGAAGATTAATGCATAGTGATCAACAATAGTATACATGCTAGAAGAAAGAATTATAATATAATGTTTAGTGGATCACATGTTTGTGTAATTAATTTGGTCAAAGTAGCCTATATGATAATTATTTAGGATATATTCCATTTAGTGGGATCTAAAAACATTGAAAGGTAGAAGTTTGATACCTCAAGATAAATAATATTGTTTTCTTCCTTAAATTGGATATATAGTCAATGTAGGTTAACATTAACATCCCCTAACTAAGACACCCATGGATCAATAATGATTATATTTGTACTACTTAATTCCATTACATAAATATGGTCTAGCCAAGTGTCATATCCCATTTGAATACTATAATTTGTAATATGGCCTACAAAAAAATCCTTTCTCCCATTGGAGATAAACACCTAGAATTTATCTTGGGTTGCATTATTGATATACTTTCCTAATATTTTAGTTGTCTCAGTATCAATAAAACAATCGATATAGCTTTAATCAATTAATGCATTGAATAATTGGTGTTTGATGGAATTTAATATCTTAATGGTGTATTGAGCCTACAAATCCTTGATATAAAACACTCAGAGGATCATAGATTTTATTTTGCTCATGGTCCTCTATTTTGTTTGGTGATTCTTACTCAAGAGGGACTAAATATTCATCTTCCACTTCAAATTGGAAGTTACACTCCTCAAAAATCTAATCCTAAATATGGCATGATAAACATATATAATAGAATAATATTGGTGGATAATCATCATTATAATAATTAAAATATGATCATCTAGGATTGAAACCACATCATGGTTGGGGAGGAGGTAACTAAAGATTCTTTTTAGTTGCACAAGCCAAGTTCCTAACATCATGAAAGGTATATGAATAATGGAAACCTACCTCCCACTTGATGTCATCCTTAAGTCCATTATGGAATTCTAATACTACAATCACCAAATTCAAAAAAAAAAAAAAAAAAAAAAAAAAAATATATATATATATATATATATATATATATATATATATAATAAATCCCATGAAATCAACGTAATATTCATCGATCGAGCCTATTTGTTTGGTCTACATCAAATAGACCACATAAAAGGTAGAGGGACCCTTGTCAAACTTGATTAGAAACATCTTCTTGAAATTTGACCACGAAATGTGATGATTGTAATGCTTCTATCCTTGTGATCATGAAATAAATAATCATGAAAATTATAGAAAATGATCCAAGGAAGGAGACAAGCACCCATGGGAGGAGTGGGAAGGAAACTCATGGTTTCTAAAGTAGAAAGAGCTTATGGGTCAAACATATTGATGCGATATGGGATATTATGGTTTCGACATAATATTTTTTGTTGTCATTTCTTTCTACTCATATAATCATCATTAAGAATACCTATGCACTAAAAATTCCCATTGAATTGTGCAAAACCAATAGAATCTAAGAGTGTTATCATACACTATGAACCAAAGATAAAAGCCCAAAATACACCATAGACAACTAAAAAACATATTACCAAAGATATATATTGTCTTGATCAACTTGATGAGATGATCAAAATGAGATAGGTATTCGACAAGATTTTTGATGTATTTGATATTCTTTATAATCAAGTTTAGGAAACACAAATTGAAATTCCTATTTCATAATACTATAGAAGAAAATTATGTCTAAAGATGTGAACAAAAAAAAATTGGACAAAAATTACTTTAAGGATAGGATGTACATTTGAATAAAAAGGTTCTAGAATGGCTCACATGCTCTTTTATAATTTTTACAATATCATAGGGAGATAATATCAAAGCTATTATACCACTTGTAAGTAAACAACTTTAAAAAATAGTACCAAAGTATTAAAACCTAGAAGTACAAAATAAAAAATATTCACTAGAACAACATTTTAATTCCACAATAATAGAACAACTATAGCAAGTAATAGATCCAAATTCTATATCATCAACAAATCCACTTAAAGAGTGAAATATCATGTGCTCACCATAGATACTTAAAATTAGAAGTATGAATGATGATCCCAACTACAACATAACTCATCTATTTATAAATAAATCAACTAACAACCCTAAACTTAATGCCTAAGGGTTGACTAACCTAACCTAGGACTCAAGCTAATAATAATAAAAGTAGCTAACATGACTAAATTATAGTATTAGTCCTATATGCTTGTACAACCTCAAAAAAATGATTTTCACTTTGTTTAACTA
The DNA here is from genome assembly GCA_028583015.1 of Wollemia nobilis. Lineage (NCBI taxonomy): Eukaryota > Viridiplantae > Streptophyta > Pinopsida > Araucariales > Araucariaceae > Wollemia > Wollemia nobilis. The sequence goes on along the minus strand of JAQPPZ010000243.1, from coordinate 368,923 downwards.
AATAATCTTAGTGAAAATATTCTCTAGCTCCCAATTAGTGAATTTAGCCCATCCATTTGCTTGAGGGTGGCATAGGGTGTACTTCCTATGTCTAATTTCATACTGCTTCATGAGTATCTCAATTAGGTGTGATATAAACTAGGGGTCTTGATCTATATCCATCTATTTACATACTTTTTATCTCATGAAAATCTATTCATAAAATAATTCAACTTTTTCGTCCCTCACAACCTTGAGAAATTTAATTTCAACCCACTTTGTGACATAGTTGATAATTTTAAAATGCATTATGTACCATTAGAAGGATGTCAATTAGGCCAATAATGAACATGTTCCACTTCTCAAATGGATCAAGTACCAGATGTACTCTAAGAGGTATTTCATATACTTGGGTGGGATTCCCCATCTATTGACAATAATCACAGTATGCAACATACCCATTATCAAACTTATGTAGCATAGGCCAATAATACATAGCATGTAATATATTCAAGATTATCTCTTTTGTTACAAAGTGCCCACAATATGACTCATCATGGAAATACCTAAGGATATTATAAATATTATATTTGTAGACACACATATACAAGACATTTTTCTAGACCAAATAATAAATGTACTAATATAATACATATGTATGGGACACTCTTCCAAATAAGTTGTGCTCATTTCTTTTTGAGTAGTGTATTGAAAATTTTCTTGCGACTCTCAAAACTTGCCCCTGTAAGACCCTTGATGAGGGAGACAATATAATTGTACAAATTATTTTAATATCTAACATCTATTGGCATCATGAATAAGCAAGGCTATGATGTAGAATTTGGTTATGTTTAATGATTGAAACCACTAAGTTTTGATGGGTCTTGCAGGGTAACTATGCTTGTAGGTGAAAGTAGATTGTCTACCAAGAACAAACCCACCTAGGTGGTATTAGTAATACAAATATTTTACTAACATCTAGGTGGGAAATACAGAGCTAATGATTTAAAATCAATTTTGGTGCTTCCATTTAATTTAAGTACTTTTAGGGACTATTTTTATCCTCTTTATGCATGCTTTAATTAGGACTAACGTCTTGATTAATATTGATATGGAACAACAATCGCAAGAATGAGGAGAATATGACAAACCCAACAAATTGATATTCCATTGATAACAAACACCTATATATAGACATTTACAAAACATGAACGGATAAGGGTGCATTCAATGATAACAATGCTCTTAATCCTTACAACAACTAACATTCATTAAATTACACATTTAATTCCCTATCATTCCTCCCCAATAAAGAAGCATTGGTCCCCAATACGTACAAATATGGAATAGAAAGAAGCAAAAAAACCAGGAGTATCGAGTACAATAAAAAATGTACTCCTATTACAACAGATGACCAAAATAATGAACTTTTACATGTCTTAAAAAAATGCTCTTCGATGAATGTAAACATTTCTATGTTGACGAACATCTAAAATTGGGTCCCTCGAAACGGTAGAAGATAGCAACAACTGATGTCGAAGAAAAATACCTCGAACCATGTGTGTAAAAGGTGCCAAAATGGAAACATGCATTAAATTTTGGTGTGTGGATGCAATGGTGGTATGCATTTATTACAAAAACACATGCATGGATGTGCATTAATGATATCCGCCAGGCTGTAAGAAGTAAATAAAATTGAAAATAATTTAATTTTTTTGAATGAATTGGGGGGCACGGACTATATGACATGTACACGAAAAAATGACTCGATAAAGAATGTGACATGGAAGACCTGGCACCTGAATGACACAAACAATGACATCAACGCACAAAGGTGAAGAAGAAAAGCTAATAAATTGATCGACACGAGACATGAAAAACTAACCATGACATAGAATGTGACGTGGAAGGCAGTGTGGGTTACCCAATGATGTGGACATAGGGGTTTGATGAGGATGGGGTTGACATAAGGTAACGACAGGAAGGTCAAGGAATGTATGTGTGGGTCGAGGATAGCTACCGTAAGCTAGCTACCTCAGAGTTGGCACCATGCTAGATATAAAGGCTGAGAGGGCCTCAAAATAATGAAGGTGGGACTAAACCCATGATATTTTTGTTAAAAGCTAAACTGACACTGATGAAAATCATGAGTAGTCACCATGAACGGGAAATAATGTTGAAAATCGTAAAAACTCACCAAAAAAGTTGAAAACCTTAGGAAAAGAATGAAATACTCTTGACGCACCGAAATACATAGTAGCATGGTCAAAAAGTGTTAAAAGACAACTAAAATGGAATAATTTGTCAAAAAAGGCATGGAAACCTTAGGAAAAAATTGTTGTTGGTCATCAAGAAATTATTAGGCTCCAAGAAAACTATTGTTCGCATTGGAAAAATACTAAACTCAGCCTGCAACATGATTTGGCTAGAAAAAAACATCAAACAAGTGTCGTATTTGAACACGAAACACAATTTCAATGTCGTAAAATGGACTAGATGACGAAAAAACATCGAACTACATCAAAAATCCATGGAATAATGACTGTTGTAGTTGAAAATGGTATAAGAACTTGGAACCTTAGATCGAAGTTAGAATGGATGTAGATCATCAGATTAACTTGAGAGTGCATTGGAAAATAACTTGCATATGATTGACTGAGAAAACGATAGAGAGCAAAGCGATGGGGATGGCATCATCGTGAAGCAGACATAATTGTTGGTGACGTCGATCAAATCTGGTGCACTAGAAATGGTTTAAAAAGAGTGGATCATCAGGGAAACATCAAAAAATATGGGCGGTGATGCTACATGAGCTAGAAATAGGCGATGACAATGGCCATGGTGGGTGAAAGCTCTAGTGTTGTGCCAAAAAGGGTGCACGTGGCACCAAAAAATTATGTCGAGTATGGTCCACGAGCGGTGGGAGAAGAAAATAACTGGTGGTGGACTTCAAAAATGTGCATGAAATATGCTATTGTCTAGCATAAGCCTCTGAGAGTAGTCCAAGGGCACTGTAATAGATGGAAAATGCACAGTCGCTAGAGGAGGGTGATGAGTGTGCAGAGCGTAGAAAATGAAGTACAATAATACATAGGAAAGGAAGGATTGGTTATGGGCAACATCAAAAATGATGGATCGTAGGTGATCAAAAAAATAACGATCAAGAAAGTTGAGGAAATGGATGACCATCGTACGCCAAACACAATTGGCGATGTCATTAGAAAATTTGTGGCATGGATCTATAGGGCGTGCATCACAAGCATGTAAGGAAGCATGGCCAATGTCGAGAGCATGCATTGGAATGTGCAACAGTAGAAGTGATGATTGGAAAAAACTCATCGCAACATGTTGAGAAAAAGATATCGACAGGTGCAGGGGTGGTGATGAAGGCCACGAAGGTGTAAAAATAGGGACCAATGAAGGAAACATAAATGGTGAAGTAACATGGGAGAAAGATCTGCCAAGAAATGGTGTGATGAGGCAGCAAGAGCACAAAAACAAAGAACAATAATGTAAGGCCAAAAAAGCATGGAAACGACCTACGTAGAAGTGAGCAGAGATGTTGATCTAAAATAGGGACCACCAAGAGGCATCAAGCGATATCCAAACGAGAGGATTTGTAGTAGCATAAAAATAGCATTGAAGCTATAGAAGAACTGGTCCAAGTGGAAGAGCAGATGAAGGTGAAAAGCACATGGGGTCACAAATGACAACAGTGCAAAATTCTAATGCAGCGAATCAATGGTCGAAAATAGGAGATCGAAGCTCTACAAAGATGTAGGAAGTATAGGAACCATTTTAGATGGCAAAACATCTTCAGGCTTGGCATCAAGAGCTTCAAATCTCAGATCTACTTCAAGAGCAATGAAATCCACATGGTCTAATTTAAAGACGCTAGGAATTTTTTCTAGAGACCCTGGTTTGAATCTAGGCATGGCTGTAAATGTTCCAATTGCTACATTAGGGGTGGAACCTTGATCATATTCAATAATATCTTTGACAGTAGTGAGATATTTAGTAGCAGCAATAGCAAACATTTCAGTGTGAATGGCCTGGAGTTTGGTAGCAATATCATGAGATTCAACAATGAGATCTTTAGTGAGATCTTCGGCAAGAAGCAGTTGCATAACTACAAGGATGTCTTGAAGGTTTGTGATGAGGAAAACAAGTTGTGCAGTAATTTAATAAATGTTAGTTGTAAGGATTAAGGGCACCATTATCATTGAATGCACCCTTATCCGTTCATGTCTTGTAAATGTCTATTTATAGGCATCTGTTATCAATGGAATATCACGTTTTTGGGTTTATCTTATTCTCATCGTGATTGCAATTGCTATTCCATATCAGATATATTTAATTTATTGGAAAACAAATATTTTTAGATATAAGTAATTAATTAGATAAATTCAGTAATTAAAGAAATCTCTTTTTATTTGGATTATATTATGTTATTTTCTTATAAAAAAGGAGATGAATGATAATTTTATTTTATTTTAAAGGAGTTAATATTCAAAATAACAAAAATGAGGCCACCCATTTTGAATTAAGCTTGTGTTTTATATTTCAATATATATATATATATATATATATATATATATATATATATATAATGAATAAAACATCTTTTTTTTTAACCCTCCATGTTGACTTTCCAAAATAAGGCATAAATTTAAAACATAGGAAAAAATGTGGATGAGAGATGCAAGAATGAAGCGATGATATCTATGTTAGGCCTAAGGAGGGGGGATAAGCCTTAATGGAGTACACTTCCCTCTACCAATTTTGGGAGAGGTGAAGCGGGTGGACATCGACGTTTAGGGGGACTAGGTAGGATAAGCAAGGAGGAAGAGAACAAAAGGGGGATGATCATTTTGTTCTTCCTCTAAAAGGAGTAGACGTGGAGAGAAGGGCGAAGAATATTGAGCTGAAGAAGATTTCCAACATTGCTCCCAAATATTTTTACTATATTCGCTGCGTCTTTGAGTTTCTATTTTGGTTTCACTGTTAGCTTCTTGTGTTTGCATAATATAAGATGTTTACATACAATCTGCATTACAATGGATAGGACATATTATTATTTTTACAACATTTTATAGTTTAGATTGTTATATGATGTTATGTACCTCTTACTTCATATTTTAGAATGGGTTGTATTCTTTCTAACCTCCCTCGAATGGAGCAATGATCACTTGTCTATGTAATGCTCCTTTCACTATTTTAAGGTGCTGAGTTTCACTATTTTACATTGCTGAGTTTCATTATTTTAAGGTGTTGAGTTTTGTTCTTTTAAGGTGCTGAATTTTACTCTCTTAAAGTGTCGAGTTTCACTATTTTCAAGTGCTAAGTTTCACTCTTTTAAGGTGTTGAGTTTCACTATTTTGTAGTGCTGAGTTTCACTATTTTAAGGTGTTGAGTTTCACTAATTTTTTTTTTTCCTAAGTTTCACTATTTTAAGGTGCTAATTTTCACTATTTTCAAGTGTAGAGTTTCACTCTTTTAAAGTTCTGAATTTCACAGTGTCGAGTTTCACTATTTTAAGGTGTCGAGTTTCACTATATTAAAGTGTTGAGTTGAAATACGTTAAAATGCTTAGTTAAAATCCATTATAGTTAAAGTGTTGTGCCGAAAAAAATAATAGAGTAAGTTGAAATGTAATATGGACAAATAATTCATAGATAAAGTGTTGTGATTGAAATATATAATAGTGTAGTTTCTTTGAATGTAATTTGACCTCAATAATTCATAGATGGATAAAAGGCTTTATGAGGTGCTAAACGATGTCTTGGAAGATTATTATCTAAGTCGGGTTTAGTCACCAATGGTTGGTTTAGCTTGTTATTTATTGTTTTATCTAAGTCAGGTTGAAGTCACCATTTTCCTTGGGATAATTTGAGTAAAGCCCCCTTTTTTTTGGACCTAAGCTCATGCTAAGTTAATGGAGTGGCTTGATATTAATCAATTTTTGCAAAAATTAATCCTCGCCAATCCTGTAGTCTAATGAAGTGTGGCAGAGTCTGAAGTAATATTTTCATGGTCATTATTGACATTGAGGGTAGCATGACTATTATCTAAGGATAAGTTTTATAGCTTGATTTAAGTATGGTTAGTCAATGGGGTTATTATAATGCTAAACATGCTTAATGAACCTATTGGAGAAGCGGGCTATTAAAAACTTCATAATCGATTTTCAAGGATTCTGAAGAGAGGAGCCCAACTTATCTTTTCTAAATTAAATATGTGGCTGTGATAATAAATTTTAGAGTAGATTTAATGATCTGTCCAACATTTGTAAAAGGGGTTAATTAAATGACTTATACATGATTTGTTAAAGGGATACATTAAATAGGATGTCCCATGAATGATTTGTTCAAGATTGAAAAGGGACAGGTTAAATGATTATCCTTGATTTTTTAGAGGGATAGATTAAATAGGATATTCTATGATTTTTAAGGGAATAGGATAAATATATATTCGTTTATATTTATTTTATGATTGATTTAAAATGTGGAATTAATTTTGGATTAAATATTTTTGTGGGGTACTTAGGAGAGTTGGTTATAACCACTATTTTTAGTAATTGACAGACATAGGGTTCAAACCATAGGGATTGCTCCAAAAAAACCTATCCATATCATTCTTGTTGACTCGTCATGAGATGGGGACCATGATCGCTCGGGGTTCGTACATCATCGTCGGTTTGATGCGCACTTAGAGGATTCAAAGGAGACTACTACTTTTGCAAAGGGTTGGATTTTTCTCCAAGGTTTGAATCTAGGTCTTTTCTTGGTAAGTACCCAACCACACATGCACTTACCAATCCACCTAGCCCTTGGGGGTTGGATTAAATAGATTTCATTTAAGTGTTAAATGAAATTATATTTATTGCATGCTTAATCTAAGATAGATTAATGTGGAATTAATCTTAGATTAAATAGATTTCATTTAAGTGTTAAATGAAATTATATTTATTTTATGCTTAACCTAAAGCGAATTAATGTGGAATTAATATTAGGTTAATTTAAGTTCAATTTTAATGTTAGACCAATTTATTTAATTTTGATATTTAATCTATTAGTGGATAATATGATTTATGAGTTGGAAACATATACAATAGTGGAAAATGTTTTGTATTTGATTAAATGAGTTCAAAATTCAATTAGTAGATCATATAATTCATTATGGCTAAGTATTGACCGATGGCTCAGTCCATGATGAGATGTATTAGTGATTAAATGGTACATGTTGGAGCAAAATCTGCCTTTGGTTACGTTTGCGCCCAAGACTTTGCCAACATTGAAAGACCAGGTCAGAACAGAGTCTACCTGGTTCAATCTCCAGAGGAGGCTGGTTCCTTTGTTTCTTTTAGGGAAAAGGAGAGAGAGGGAAATGCATAAAGAGAGGGAAATATAGCTAATGCTAGAGGATTAAAATGGTACAGATTAAGCAACAACAACTACTACTACCACAACCTTTTGTAGAGAAGCATAATAGAACCAAAACATAAAAACTTAAACCCCTGGTGAATGCTTTATGATAATACAACTCTATTTGTGAAGTTAAATTGTAGATCTTAACAGAATGTTAATGCAAGAATTCAGATTAAGAATTGATGCAGATTACATTCAAACTAGATTTAATTAGCAATAGACAACACATACATACTTGATTTCACAACACCAATGAGCCAAGAACCAGAATGTAGATCTTTATTTAGCTTTTAGAAGTCTGTATACATAGCCTTGTAAACGCCTAAGAGCCAACCATTTTCTTGGGTCACTCATTCTATATATAAGAGTTTTACATAACAAAAAACTAAAAGTTGTTACAATAGTATGCCCGTAGGCTCATTCTGGTACAGAAGAAAGTTAAGGAGTGATGGAGCTTCTAACTGAAAGAGGTTGGGATATTCTTGTTACATCAATATTTCTCTGATCTCTCAGACTTCATGGTCTCCGTGGCCTTCAAAATATCATGCCATCATGACTTTTGGTCTTTGCTTGGTCCTTGGCCTTCAAAATGTCGTGCCATCATGACTTTTGGCCTCTGCTTGGTCCTTGGCCTTCAAAATGTCATGCCATCATGAATTTTGGCCTCTGCTTGGTCCTTGGCCTTCAAAATGTCATGCCATCATGACTTTTGGCCTCTGCTTGGTCCTTGGCCTTCAAAATGTCATGCCATCATGACTTTTGGCCTCTACTTGGTCCTTGGCCTTCAAAATGTCGTGCCATCATGAATTTTGGCCTCTGCTTGGTCCTTGGCCTTCAAAATATTGTGCCATCATGAATTTTGGCCTCTTCTTGGTCCTTGGCCTTCAAAATGTTGCACCCTCATGACTTTTGGCCTTTTATTGGTCCTTGGCCTTCAAAATATCATGCCATCATGAATTTTGGCCTCTGCTTGGTCCTTGGCCTTCAAAATGTTGTGCCATTATGACTTTTGGCCTTTGCTTGGTCCTTGGCCTTCAAAATGTCATGCCATCATGACTTTTGGTCTCTACTTGGTCCTTGGCCTTCAAAATATCATGCCATCATGACTTTTGATCTCTATACTTAGTATCTGGAGGAGATTATTCCTTCTTTCCCTGGATGTGGTCATTTTGACCAACATTCTTGGTGCCTCCTAGGGTAATTCTGTCAGCTGAATGTTAGAACCTAGAGCCTTTATCCATTGGGGAATGGAGTCAAAAAATAAAATAATAATAAAAATAAGGGAAAGAAGGGGAAAGATACCAAGTAGACAAAAATTACTTTGAAGCGATCATTCTTTTGGAGTACTTCCACTAGAATTTCCTATTTCCTTTTGACCCGAAGGTGGCGCACTATTGGATGAGGCCTTCTTGGATTTTATTTATTTCTCCTTTTCTTGTTTATTCTTTTCTTGAACAACCTCATTGTAGGTGGTGCAAGCCTTCTTCTAGGTCTCTTCATCTGTATCTACTTTTTCCTTGAAGGTGATATACAGGTATTCTAGCTCCTCGACCTTGTCATACGATAGAGATTTTGCTTTTAAACTTAGTTCGTGTAGACAAGCGTTCATCTGTGTGATATCTTGAGCCATAGTGAATATTGAATTTTCTTGAACTAGCTCTTCCCAACTGTCAATCTCTGATTCATCTTCTAGGAACTTTCTCCAAGAGGCTTTCAGCTCATCTTCTGCCAGGAGTTTTGAATTTCTATCCTAGAAGCTAGGCATGCCATAATTTTTGGCTATACCCACATGTTTGATAATTGCTTTAGCCTCTATCTTTAGCTCATACATTATCCTTGCACCTTTTGTTATCAACTTGTGTCTCTTGAAGAAATTTCGAGCAACCAATTTGGCCTGAGACCAATTTGCATCATGAGCTCTGTACCCTGCTATCGCCTGAGTGCTATCTTCCAGGACCTAAATTTTATTAGCGTCTGACACCCTTGTTGCCAGGAGCTTGATTGATGCTTCGAACTCATCTTCTACCTGGCCTAGCATGCTTTGGATTTTGAGTAGGTATGCTAATGTGGGTCTAGCCCTCAAGATTATCTGGCTGACCTTTTCGAGCATCTCCTTTCGGACTATTTTTGCTTTCTCTTTGGTCAGTCCACTGGTCTTATCTGCACTATCAGATAGCTACTTCTTGAGGTCTTCAACTTGCTGCTACAACATTTGAATTTTTTCTTCAGCCTTTGCTACTCTCTCTTTGTAAGGGGTGGCCTCGTTGAACCTCTCCTCCCATTTCTTGGCTTCATTTTTCAAAGCCTTCTCTGTGGTTTTCTGGTGAAGGGCTTCTTCTAAATGCTTTCTTGATTGCTCTCCCAAGGAATTTTTCTTTGTAATATTCTATGTTTAGATAAATTGTCCCCATATGAGTCTGAGCCTTGCTCCACTCATCATCCATGGGTAGCTGAGTCATGTCTTCCTGAGTCACCTCAGCCTGGTAGTCCTCCAAAGTCATTTCCTTTTCTAGCTTCTGCACCAACGAGGTCATCTTCAGCGTGGACCGCTACATGCTGATGGGATCTAACACTGTTCCTTCTCGGATGCGGGCTACATCTGTAGAGCTTTGGGAGCTCTATGACTTCAACCATGTGGTGACATTGATGTTGGCCTTCTTCAATTTCTTGAATTTGGCAATAGTAGGGTTGTTTGTGGGGGAAGCAGTTTGCATGGCCTGGAAGCTTAATAGGTTGGTGAAGAAGGGGAAAGGAGTGGTGGCTAAGGAGGCTTCCATACTTAATTGTATGGAAGGGGACCCTTCATGAGTAGGGGGAGACATTGGTGGAGTCCTCTATGTTGATGGATTAGTTGGCAAAGTTTGTTGAGTGGATGGGGGAGTTTGATGAGGAGGTGATGGAGGAGGTTGATCGGAAGATGATGGGTTGCCCTGTCTTTTAGAATGGGGAGGGGAATTTCTCTAGGAATGAGGAGAAGAAGGAGTATCAAGGTCAATGGGAGACATACCTGAGGCCTTTGGTGGAGTGACATCCTCGGTCCCCTATGACTTCTCGATATAGAATTCTACAATTTGTTTTAGGCTCGAGTTATCAACCTTAACTGTTGTCTTTGTCAAGGATTGCACCTCACCAATGGTTTCTTATTTTCCAGGGGTTTCTTCTAGGGGATATTTCTTAACTATTTCAACATTTTTTTCCTTTGTATTTTGTTTTTCGAAAGTTTATTCTGAACTCTCCCCTGTTCCTTATTGGTCTTTTGATTTCTCCTATTCCTCGGACTCTTTTGATATTTCTAATTCTTCATATTCTGACTCTTTAGAGGATGTTTCTATTCTTCTCTTCTTTTGGGCCCTCCATTTCTCCAACTCTACTTTTCTTTTCCTATGCGAGCACTATCATCTGATTCTATGTCTGATCCTGAAGGGGGATTGAACTCTCGATGTCTTCTTTTGGGGACTTCTACTTGTTCAGTTGCTATTGCTTTCCCCTTATCTTGTTTTGTATTACCTTCAATTTTCTTGATGGGAATGCCATCAATTCCTAGGGGAACCTTATCCTCTAGAGTCTCAGACCATTCATCATGATGTGCATCATACTTTATGGTAAACTCTGTGTCCATATTTAAACCATACCTAGTGAATGTTTGAATGTGGCACCTCATTTGCCACCATGCTAATATTTTAGTATGATCCTAGTATTTTCCTTTTCTCTTCATCCTTTTGATGGTTTCATCAGTGAGCTTATGTTTCGGGTTTGAATCTGGGCTCCAATATGCTAGGTGCTCATAGAAATCATGCCATGGGGGAAGTGGTTGCATTCTCTCAACATGCCATTCTAGCGGTTGATCTTCATTATTATTTCTGCCCTATTTGTCAATTTGCCTATCAGAGGCATGGAATTGCTTGAAAGGAGCCTTGTTTAGGGTGGCCTACCTCTGGGTAAATTTATCTTCAGGATCATATTTCCACTTTTGTGGCAACTCTACCAATTTTAGGCCTCTTAGAACTTGAGTGATTTGCTCGTGATCTCCCTTCTTCGACATTGTCACTCCCTCATATTGGAAGGGCATGAGGCAAGTGTGTGTCCTCTGAGCACCTATCCCATATTTGTTGTTGATGAATTCTATTTGCCTTACATACTCCAGAGCAAACAGTCACTTGGTGACATAGTAAGGCAATAGGAAAGGCTTTTCTATGAAGCCATAGAGCCTAATGACTACCCCCTATGTTAGGATGAACCAGTCCCCTTCTTCTACATGGGGGTGTCTCAAGGTGTCTCGCATTTGTTTAGGAATTCTTGGCATTTGACCATTTATGAGTTTCAGAGTAGGGCCTAAGAATTCCATGTTGAAGTGGTAATATGAACCCGTTTTTGAAAGAAGTGGTGTCCATTCACATACTGGTAAGTGTTCCCCTTTCTGATCCTTCATGGTGGTGGAAATAGAAACCAAATGCTTGGCTTGAAAGAAGAAAAATATCCATACTAGATATGAAGAATACCTGAATGTATCTGGGATCTCCCTTTGTAGCTTGGAGAGGCCTATGTGTAACTATTGGGCTAGGTACACTGGCCAGTCAAAAAATATAGGCACTCTACCTGGATCTATGTGTGCTTTGTCATAGAACTTGGGATTAGACATACACTGTGCTACTATGATCTACCATCCATAAACTTGGGTGTCATCCTCCAATCCCACCACCATGGCTAGCATGGAAAAGAGTTCTTTGTTCTTGAATCTGGATAGGGGAATGGGGGACTTGGGTATAGACTTCTTCGAAAGAGTGTCTAACAGGTTCTATTGCAGGAATACCCTGATGTTTGGGGCATTGGTGTAGTACTTCATAGAATTCTTAGGGTCGAACTGGATGGGGGAACCATAGGTTTCCTTCCATAGGTGAAGATGACCCTGATCGTATCTGGGTCGAGTGTGAACATGGCTTCCCCTTTGAAATTATTTACCACTCTGTGCTTGACATCATACATTTTTGCCATTGCTTGGATTAGCTCTGGATAGGAGTGAACTTGGGGGTAGATGTACCAGTAGAGCAAAGAATGGTATGAGAATGTGCTTGGACTAGACGGAGACATTTGTGGCGATCCTTGTAGCTATATCCTTCCAAATTTGTTCTAGCTCCTTCCATGTTATCTTCACATCTGTAATATGAGCATCGGGGTCCACGAAGTTGCTTCCCTTTTTCTTGAGCTTCTCTTTTTCTTGGAGGGTGTTGCCAAAGAACTAGCAGCTGGGGGTGTGGCCGCCATGGTCGTGCTTTGTAACTTGGTAGTTAAGAACAACCGGGAGAGTGAATAGTAGTGTTGTAGAGCTCTCTGAATAGAAAATAGACACAAGAAAAGTAGAAGGTGAAGAAAGGAGATGGAAGATGAGCGACAAAAAGGGCTATGCATGCTCATGCCAACCTGACATGCAATAACTATCAAACTGATGTGGAACAATTTTGGTTGGTGGTACTCATTTCAATATAGATTTTGAATACTACCTGGAGCCTTGGTCTGCATGCCAGTATTCAAAAATCTACCAACCATCAGTTGTCATTTTTGGTTAGGACCAATGATCTGCTCTACTACTGTATTAGGCTAATAAATTGGTATCATTTCTATCTTGGGCCAATAGATTTCTACCACTTTTATTTTGTACTAATTAGTGGGTATGATAGTACCTTAAAAAGAACATCGTTTAGAGTTTCGAGATCACTACTTTTATTGCCAACAATACCCTATTGATCTGACATGGTGCTTTTTGTTCCTTGTAATAGTGCTAGGCTATTGTGACGTGGCACTTTTTAAAGAATATTCCTTTTGTCTGATGTGGCACCCACTACTAGCCTCATGAGTGCTAGGTCTGATGTGGCTCCCAACTACCCAAAAGTCATGTCATCATGACATTTTCCTTGGGAAGCTTCACTGCCCAAAAGTTGTGAGATCATGATAAATTTCTTTGAAGGGGCCATTGTGCACCAAAAAGTTATGCCATCATGATATTTTGCCTTGGTAAAGTGCTCAACTGCCCAAAATTCATGAGATCATGATAAATTTCTTTGAAGGGCCATTGTGCACCGAAAAGTCACACCATCATGATATTTTGCCTTGAAAGTGAAAAATTTGTGCCAAAAGTTATGCCATCATGACATTTTACCTTGGCATGAAGCATTTAGCTACCCAAAAGTTGTGCCATCATGACATTTTGCCTTGGCAAAAAGAAAAATGCATATTTACATAAAAATACATACAAGGGGAGGAGGAACTTATTACTTGAAGTACAACTTCAGATGGAAGTCATTAACAGGGATAGGTTGAACATGGCCCTGCTCATATTTCAACTGGAAGGAGTTGTGTTGCTTTTCTTCTATTATCTCGAAAGGGCCTTCCCAAAATGCATCAAATTTATCATGATTTCTAGGTTTAGACTTCTTCTCATTCCATCTGAGGACTAAGTCTCCCACCTTAAATTTCCTTAGGGTGGTCTTCTTATCAAACCATCCCTTCATGGCAACAGTATGCTTTAGGTGGTGATTGTAGGCCCATTCCTTTTGTTCCTCTGAATGTAGGAGTTGGACCAACCTGTTCTCCATTGGTTCTACCTCTTCTGTACCAGCTTGATTGAGCAGCTTTAAAGTTGGTATTTCTATGTGCATCGGTAGGACTGCTTCTTTGTCGTAGACCAAGGAATAAGGAGATGCATTGATGGATTTCTTGATGGTTATTCTATCAGCCCATAGTGCTTGATTTATCAGGGAGTGCCAACTTCTCTTGTTGTCCTTCAGAGTCCATTTCAAAATTTTGAGCAGGTTTTTATTTGTAGATTCAGCTAGTCCATTTCCTTGAGGATAGTAGTTTGAGGATATTTTTAAATAAATCCCATATTTGCATGTAAATTCAATCATCTTGGCACCTATGAAGGATGAACCATTATTTATGACTAATGCCTCTGGGATGCCGAATCTGGTGATCAGACTTTCCATAAATTCTATCATGACCTCTTGGTCTACCTTTTTGGTGGGTATTGCCTCTGACCATTTTGTGAAGTAGTCGGTGGCTGTCAGGATATACTTATGTTCGATGGATGAGTTGGGCTCTATTATCTCGATGAAATCCAGTCCCCATTGTTGGAAAGGTTCTTCAACCTGGATGGACTTTAGGGGCAATGGAGCATTCCTGTTTCTCCCAACGTACCTTTGGCACTCCTCACAACCTCTTGTTATTTTGAAGGCATCTGCAAATATGGTTGGCCAGTAGCACCCGGTCTTGATGATCTTCAGGGTAGTGGTTCTCCTCGAATAGTGTCCTCCTGACAATCCCCCATGGAACTCTTCTAGGATCTTCTATTTTTGTTCTTCTTTTATGCAATGGAGAAGTACTCCATCCAAGTTTTTTCTGTACAACCCTTCAGGAAGTAGGGTGTATTTCAAAGCTTAGATTCGGTACCTTCTTCTTTGTGAGGAATTTAAATTTGTTGGGCATCTCCTAGTTTGGAAGTATTTGATCAATTCATCCACCCAATCGAGCCATTCTGGGGGTTGATCATCATCTGATACTGCTTCCTGAGTCTGGCACGCTATGTACTCTGGTGAAGCATGCTTGGCGAGTTCTTGGCATAATGCTCTACCTCTTACTAGCTTGGTCGGGTGTATTTCTACATCATATTCTTGTATTTTGGTCACCCAACCGGCTCTTGTGTCACCGAGCTCTCCTTGTATGATGAAGCTTCGTACATCGGGGTGGATGGTGTAGACGATTATCCTGCTCTGTGATAAGAAATGCCTAAACTTTTTTAGAGACTTCATTATTGCATATATCTATTTTTCAATGAAGTTATATTTTTCTTCATGTTCCTGCATAGTTTGGCTCAGAAAAGCTATGGGTCTTTCTTCATTGTCAGCTCCCTTCTGCGTGAGTACTATGGCATAGCTTTCTTGTTCACCTATAGCATATAAAATAAAATCCCTGGAATAGTATGGATTTACTAAGATAGGGGCTTGAGCTATCTATTCTTTGATCTGTTGGAAGGCTTATTTCCTTACATCCATCCACTTGAACATGACATCCTTTTTTAAAATCTCTATCATCGGTTTGATGATTTGTGCAAAGTCAGCTATGAATTTGTGCACAAAATTGATCTAGCCAAAGAATGATTGTAAGCCCTTTTTGTTTGGGGGGAGGGGAAGATCTAATAGTGCTTTCACCCTGTTAGGGTCTATGGCTAGACCAGACTTAGAGACAACATGACCAAGTAGAAGTCCTTCCTCCATAGCGAAGATAGATTTTTTGGGATTTATGGAGATACCAAACTCCCTACACTTTTCAAATACACTTCTGAGATGTGCTATGTGATCTCCTTTTTGGTGAGAGAAAACTATCATGTCATCTAGGTAAATCACTATTATTTTATTTACCAATTCTCCGAAAGCCACATCCATAGCTCTTTGGAAAGTTGCTCCAGCATTGGATAACCCGAAAGGCATTCTCTGGTAAGCAAACGTTCCCCACTTAGTTGTGAATGCGGTTTTAAACTGATCTTCATCTTTGACCCATACTTGATTGTACCCAGAGAAGCCATCTAGGAGTGAAAACCTTTCTGCTCCTACTACTATGTGTAGAATCTGATCAATCTATGGGAGGGGGTAATGATCCTTCAGAGAAGCCTTGTTCAAATTGTGAAATTCGACACATAACCGGATGTCTCCATTCTTCTTTCTAATCGGGACCAAGTTAGCAACCCATGTCGAATGCTTGATTGGGTAAATGATTTTAGCTTCGAGGAGTTTTAGTAGTTCCTATTTCATTAAGGCTTCGATTTTGGGGTTTACTGGCCATTGTTTTTGCCAAAATGGCTTTGCACCTTCCTCGAGTTCGATCGTGTGCTGGATCATTTCTTTGGAATAGACTTTCAGGTCTCTGTAGGTCTAGGCAATGATGTTAGGGAATTCCTTGCACAATTCTCTAATTTCTTCCATTTCTACTTCTATAGTGTTCACTCCTAATTTGATGGCTTTGTCAGGCTCCATTTGAGTTTCTTTGTATCTATGTTTGTCGACCTTCATTTTGTGGCCAGTCGACCTATCATTATTATCAAATAGGCTTTCAAGAGTAACCAATCCTTTTGGGATGTGGTTATTTTTCAACTGGATGATGTTCTCATCTTCTTCATCTTCAGCCATTCTATTGTTAGAGCAATTCATCTCATGGACGAGGAAATCCACTATTTGTCGATCATTCTCAAAAACTTGCTAGAAGGTATCTTTATCTGGCATAGAAGGTCTGTAGATTAGCCTGACTATTTTAGACTTTTGGATGACATTGCTTATAGGGTAGAAGTTTGCCCCTACTGAAGCCAATAAGTCTGCATGAGTATTTTTCTCTCTAGGAATTACCTTTATGTTCAGATATTCAAAGGATTCTAGTAGATCCCAGACTTTGTTTCGGTAAGCTTTAAGATAATGTTGTTTGCTTACACATTTTTTAGTAACCTGATTCACTATCAACTCAGAGTCATCGAAGATCTGTAGTTGCTTGATGCCCATATTTTTAGCCTTCTTGAGGCCCAAACAGAGTGCTTCATACTCTGTTGCATTGTTAGTGCAACTCTAGGTTAACCGGTAAGAAAAAACCTTTTCCTCGCCTATTGGAGAGATTAGGACAATACTTGCTCTAGCTCCATTTTTACATCTGGCCCCATCAAAGAAAAGCTTCCAAAGCTGATCAGTGGGTTGGTTCACCAGAGGGGGATCAATGGGATTGCTCTTCTCAGGTTTCAAAATCGTGTAACTCCCAATGTCAGTCTCGATCATGGCATTGAAATCTTGGAGGGAGAATTGGTCTTCTTCTTGTAATACATTTAGAGCTTCTTCCATCAAGTTTAGGTCTTCTAGTTCCTCGGTCATCATGTTCACTATGGTGGACTATTTACTTTCATCTTCGAGTCTTTCGATATGGAAAGTTGATGGTTTCTCATTGAATATTTTCACCCTTTTACCCTTGAATGGGATTTCCAGGTGTGAAAAATCCAATGATAGATATCCTCCTATCTTGGTTGTGAACTCCCTGGAAAGGCACATACCAAAATAAAGCTCTAAGTCCACTACTACCACTTCCTGTATGACTGTGAGTTGGGGCAGCCTGTGGAGTACTATCAGAATATCTTTGATTACCCCTATAGTTTTCATAGGGGTCCCATCTAGCTGTAAGATGCTAGGGCTACTTCTTGTATATTCCATACCCATGATGTCACATACTACTTTGGGCATCACAGTGGTTGCAGCTCCGAGTCTATCATGCAGTTGTGAACAACCCACCCCTCCATTTGGAGAGATAAGTAAAAGGGAGGAGGTCTATTTTTTTCCTAAAGTGGATGTCAGACTAGCTTGTGCAGAATCCATATGAGTGGGGGTCTTGTTCTTATTTTTCATAGACCTCAAAGACTCCTGAAGCAAATCAATCTATCCTGGAAGTTGCAGAGCTTCATACATAGTTGCTTTAGAGGGATTTTTCTTCATTTCTTCAACTATGTTAAATGGGAGGGGTTCAACACTCTTTTCCTTTACTGTTGCATCATACTTGTTTCTATACCCCTGAGTAGCATCAATCCTTTGATGTTTAGTAAGTGAAGGATATCTCAATTTATCCCTGGCTTGCTCCTATGTTTTGGTTTCTTTCTATCATGGTGCTTCCTTGCAAGTCTCTGTATCTTTCTGGCTTGAACTCGGGGGAGATTTTTCATAAGAAGTCCTTTTCTCAATAGGGTTCCTTAAAGGTGAAGGTACTTTCAAGGGGTTGAGATCTTGGGGATCAACCTGTAAAGGTTTCTTTCCTGACCTGGTAAGGATGGCTACTTGTTCCACAGAAGGCATCATGAAATTTTGATTCTCTTCCCTGATTATGTTAACTTGGCCCTTTAGGCTTCTTTTGGCCTTCTCTCTAGCTACCTTCTGTATTTGATGCTGATGGATCATGCAAGAAGACATGTCGAGACTAGATCCAAATCTAGTCACCCAAAATTTGATGCTTGATCCTAAGGCCAAGCCTATTAAGCAAAAGCTAGAAAAGATGCATCCCAGAGTATCCCTAATGGTCAAAGATGATCTACAAAAATTATTGGATGCTAAGTTTGTCATTTTCATAGACTATCCACCATGGTTTTCCAACATTGTTCCTGGTAAGAAGCCTAACGAGAGGATTCACATTTGCATCGATTTTTGAAACCTAAAAAAAGTGAGTCCTAAGCATGATTTTCCTTTATTGAGCATCAACACCTTGGTAGATGCCACAATGGACCACGAAATGCTATCCCTTATGTATGGTTTCTCTAGGTACAATCATATTCCTATCAATCCAGAGAACCAGCTCAAAATGACGTTCATGATGTCTTGGGGAATATTTTGCTATAAGGTCATGCCCTTTGGCCTTAAAAATGTCGATGCCACCTACCAGCGTGCCATGATATATATCTTCCACAACTACATGCATAAGATTTTGGGAAATTACATGGATGAATTACTGGCTAAATATTTGTTATACCATGAGAATATCAATGTCTTGTGCAAAGTCCTCGATCGCCTTATCGAACATAATGTGAGACTAAATCCCAAGACGTGTGTCTTCAGGATCACAACTAGAAAACTCTTGGGATTGATAGTTTCCAAACGAGGCATAGAAGTGTACCCTAACAAGGTCAAGGTAATCCTCAAGATGCCTCACTCGACTACCATCAAGAAATTTCAAAGTCTACAGGGCAAGATTATGTCCATAAAATGTTGCATAGTGCAATTAGTGGACAAGTGTCGACCTATGAATAAATTATTGCAAAAGGGGGTCACATTCCACTGGGATGATGAGTGTTAGGATACCTTTGAAACAATTAAATAATCCCTGGCTTCACCTCGAATTTTAGCCCCACCTAGACCAGGAGTGTCATTCCAATTATACATCTTAGCCACTGAGATTGCATTGGGCACCATGTTAGCCAAGAACAATGAAATGCATAAGGAATAGGCTACCTATTATCTTAGCTGTATACATTGAGAAGTTGTGTCTAGCAGTGGTATTTGCTACTAAGAAGCTATGACATTACATGCTTAGCCATACTACGTACATTGTATCTAAAGAGAATCCATTGTGATACATGATGAGTCGTACTTATCATAGTAGTCGCACGATGAAATGGATCATGTTGTTGACGGAGTTTGACCTAGAGTTTATTGGAAAAAAATCCATCAAGGGTCAGTTCATTGTCGATCAACTCGTAGAGGCTCCTCTCCAGGATGATCAACCTCTTAGCATGGAGCTTCTCGATGATGGATTCTTCCAAATATCAAAATCACATAATTTTGATGAGCCTAAGCCACAGGCCGATATGACTACGTTCTTCAATGGCTTAAAATACAAGCAAGGGGGTGGCACAGGGATCATGTTTTTCACACCGTATGGGGCTCCCATACCCCTATCATTTAAAATCAATTTCCCATGTACCAATAATAATTTCAAGTATGAAGCCTTGCTCATAGGTCTTCAAACGGTTATCGCCATAAAAATAACCAAGCTCAACATCTTTGGAGAGTCCTTGCTTATTGTCAACCAGGTCAAAGGGATCTACTAGTGCAAGTGTCTAGTTCTGCAAGCCTACAAAACCCTTATGGATAAACTCTTGGAAAAATTTGAATGGTATGACATCAAGGCACTCCCTCGATCATCTAATCATTTTATGGATACAATGGCCTTCCTTGTGTTGGCAATTTTGGGTACCTTGGGTACATTGCCTTTGCTCAAGTGTAGAAGTTGTCATTGATGTCAAGAAGCTCTTGAAGGAATTTGATTTAATGTCAGATTATTCAGAGCATGGATAGTGAGTTTCCAGGAAGATCATAGTAGCCCATTTGCAAAAGATCAAAGAAAAAAGACAAGTTAGAAAAAGTATGCAGCAGGCTAGAAAAACTGTCGCGATTTCGTGACATGTTAGAGGAGAGAGAAAGTGCTGGAAAAACTGTCGCGATTTCGCGACATTTTAGAGGAGAGAGAAAGTGTTGGCAAAACTGTCATGATTTCGCGACATGTTGGAAGAGAGAGAAGAAGCAGGCAAAACTATCACGATTTCGCGACATGTTGGCAGAGAAAGAAAGCAAGGTGGAAAGTGTCATGATTTCGTGACATGTCGCATTTTCGCGACTCGAAAAGTGCAGGAAGGCAAAGAAGGGAAAGTGTCACGATTTCGTGACATAATGCAAGGAAGGTTGTATGGATGAAAAAGTGTCACGATTTCATGACATGATGCAAAAGGAGAGTCCGTAGTGTGAACTGTCATGATTTCATGACAAGTTCGAAGAGAGATAAAGTATCTCGAAAAGTGTCACGATTTCGTGACATGCTATAAAGTTCGAAGTGAGAACAGTCATGATTTTGTGACATGCTATAAAAGATCGAAGTGAGGACTGTCATGATTTTATGACATGCTGCAAAGGGAAGAGTCTGAAATGAGAAGCGTCACGATTTTGTGACAGGTTGCAAAGAAAGATTTTGAAAGCTGAAAGTGTCATGATTTCGTGATAGGCAAAAAAGATAGCGTACGGATGCAGAAAGTGTCATGATTTCATGACAGGGAGAAAATATAGCAGACGGTAGCAGAAGTGTCACGATTTTGAAAAACTGAAAGCATGTCTTCCATAGGTGAAGTGTCACGATTTCATGACAAAAGCAGAGAGGAAGGCTATGAAGACAAAAGCGTCATGATTTCGTGACATGTTCCAGTTTCAGGGTGTAAGGCAAAAAGAAGCTCAAGGCAGTGAAAGTGTCACGATTTCATGACAAAAGTAGAGAGGAAGGCCATGAAGACAGAAGGGTCATGATTTCGCGACAGAATTGAAGATGACGTCAGCAGAGGCAAAAGTGTCACGATTTCGTGACAAAAGCAGAGAAGAAGGCCATGAAGACAGAAGGGTCACGATTTCGTGATAGAAGAGAAGATGACATCAGCAGAAGCAGAAAGTGTCATGATATCATGACAAAAGCCATAAGATAGTGTTCGGTTGCAAAGGTGTCACGATATCGTGACATGTTGTAGTTTCACGAGAAAAGCTACAGAACCACAGAGGCGGTTGAAGCCGACAAAGTTGAATTTGAGCCGACGCAGTTTAGGGTTTTGCAGCCGACGAAGTTAAGGGTAGCAGCCGACTAAGATCAAGGTTTTGATCTTGAAAGTATTAGTATAAAAGCAGGGCTGCTTGGAGAGAAAATAATATCGATCGAAGTGTGCGTTCGAAGAGCGGCGTTCACAGACTGTGCGAAAGAGAAGAAGTTCGATCATCGAGAGCAGAGTGCATTCTATCGAATCTTCCAAGTGAGAGAGATCGCAAGGAAGCAGAGTGCGCGAAGACTATGCGGCTGTAATTGCGTAGAGGTGCAAAGGTCAAAGTTTGATCAAGTGCAGCTGTGATTGCGCAAAAAGAAGCGAAGGACTATGTTTTTGTGCAGACCAAAAAAGAGGACAAAGACATTTGTGCCAGACCGAAGGACTGTGTTTGGTGCAGATCAGAGAAAGAGATCGAGGACATTTGTGCTAGACCGAAGGACTATGTTTAGTGCAATTTCGAGGACCAGCTTTGGAGGTGATAGAGTTGAGGACAGAGGTCTCCAGCCAGAGCAGGGAAGACAGGTGTCTTCTGTGGATAGAGTTCCATTTGCTAAGGGCAGAGGAGGCGAGAGGTCTTCTAGAGGATCACCAGCTAGAACAGAGCTAGGGGATTGGTGTCTCCTTTGGGTTGGTGCCCATAAACATTGTAATCGGGAAAGGTATTCCCAGATTTTGAGTTGATAAAATTTAGTGAGAGATTTTATCCATGGAGTAGCCCGCTTTGGGTGAACCACGTAAATTGTTGTGTCTCTATTGTGGATGGTGTTTTGTGCATTGCTTTGATTACTGCTATTAATATTGCTTTCTATACACTGCATAATATTGAATTGAAAGTTGATTTGAAGGAAAAAGTAAAAAGCGGTCTTATATTGTTCACCCCCCCTCTCAGTATAAGCTTGTGTTCTTCAATTGGTATCAGAGCGGGTGCCTTCGAAAAGTTTAAACAGCTTGAAGGAAAAGCTAGCAAAGAACACAATGGATTATTCAAGTGGCAATGCAGCACCTATTCTTGATGGATCAGATTTTGGTCTTTGGAGTGCAAGGATGAAGGTTCATCTAATGGCACTTGGGAATGAGGTTTGGGAAGTGATTGAAGATGGGTACACTATTCCTAAAAATGGTCCTTATACTAAAGAAGATAGGCTCCTACATCACAGCAATTCAAAAGCAATGAATGCAATCCTGAAGGGTTTACAGAAGGCAGATCTTACCAAGGTGATTCATCTGCAAGACAACTAGTGAAATGTGGAAACAGTTGCAGGTGGTTCACACGGGTGATGTAAATGTCCGAAAGGCCAAGTTGAGACACTTCAAAGGTATGTTTGAACAACTCAAGATGAATGATGATGAAAATATTAGTGACTACATGCTTCGTATGGATGAGGTTGTTAACTCCATGAAAGACTTAGGTCTTGAGCTTGCTGAAAATGATGTTTGTGATAAGATTTTAAGATCTCTTCCTAATAGATTTAGTGAAAATATTTTTGCTATTGAGGAAGCTAAAGATTTGGATAAGTTGAAAAAGGATGAGCTCCATAGTATACTTGCAGCATTTGAGTTGAGAACTCAAGTGAAGGTTGATGTCAAGAAAGAGGCAACTTTCAAGGCTACCAAGAAATCAAAGGGCAAACAACTTCAAGAGAGTGATGAGTCTTCTAGTGATGAAGAGGCATATTACAACAAGAAAGGCAAGTTCTCTAGAAAGCACAAAAGCATGAAAAATATAAGATGTTTCAATTGTGGAAAATTTGGTCATTATGCTACTGACTATACTATTTCCAAGAATGAAAGTGATGAAGAGAAACAGGATTCTAAGAGCAAGGATTCTGAAAAGTACAAGCATCACAGGAAGAACAAATATGAGCACAACAATCAAGGAAAGAGGTATTCTCACAAGCACAAGAAGAGTTTCTACCTAGACAAAGCAAGTAAGTGTTCTAGTAGTGATAGTGAAAGTTCTTCAAGTGATAGTGAAAATGAGATGTTGTTCATATCAGAAAAAGAGGAAGAACCGAAACATAGATTCATTATCATGAAATGTTTTAGATGTGGAAATTTTGGTCACCTTGAGGATGATTGCACAAATAATGAATTGGTTACTAGTATGTATGAGGATGCTTCAGAAAACTATAAGGAAGATGCATGTATGGTTTTTGAAAAGGGTAGCACCTCTAGTGATAAGAAATCTATAAAAGGCTCTGATGATTCAGAAAGCAAACAAATAAAGGATCTTGAAAGTGAACTTACTAATGCTCTTAGTGCTTTGAAAAAGGAAAGAAAGAAGAATGCCGGACTCAAGGATAAGTTAGATGAATGTTGTATGGAGAGAGATGATCTTACAGAAAGTCTTGACTTCTCTATGGCTAAGACACAAGAACTCAAGGACGAGTTAGAGTCTAAGATTCTCGAGTATAATGAGTTGGAACAGAAAATGGCTTCTTTGGAAGTGGAAACTAAAGAGTACAAGGATAAGCTATAGAGGTTTCAAGATAGCTCCAAAAGGGTTAAGTCTCTCATCAAAGGTCAAAGAAAACCAACAGATAAAATAGGTCTCGGTTTTGTTAAGCCGCACAAGGAACAGGTTGGGGAATCTAGCAAGAGATTTCAAAAGGAAGAGAGTTCTGATGAAGAAAGTACTTCAGATCATGAGTCCATGAGTGATAGATGCGCAAAAATAGAAAACAAAATTCAGATTGAGAAGAAGAAGTTCTCGGGACCCAAGAGGTCGAATAAAAGAAAATTTCATGACAGATGTTTTGCGTGTCACAGGTTTGGTCACATGGCTGTACATTGCATGACTCAAGTAAGGAAGGTAAATGACGGTTTCAGAGGTAGCAATTTCTTTCAAGGGTATTGCTACTCTTGTAATCAGTTTGGGCATAAGGCAATTTTCTACAAGGCTAATAACAGGAACACGGTTAGTCAGAACAGGCGGATTCGAAGAATAGGTATGCCTAAAAGAAATAACATTATTACCTGTTATAAGTGCAACAATGATGGTCACACAGCTAGACAGTGTAGAGCTGATCTCCCAAGGTACAGGAATAGGAACAGTGGTATGAACAGGTCCAAGGATCAAGGCATGGACAAGAACAGGGATGAGAACAAGAGCAAGAACAGTGATAAGAACAGGAATATGGACAAAGAGTTCAAGAGAAGGCCCGGGAAGGAAGTTATAGACGCTGATGATGATCAGTGCCTAATGGGAGTTTTACTCCCAACCCTATTTTAATCACCTCATCAGGAGGTGGGGAAGGGACTAAGCTAAGAGGCTCATTCTTAGTCCCGAGCCCCAAAGGTGACCCTTTGCCATTGATGACAAAGGGGGAGAGATATGAGTAAGGGGGAGAGCTTCAAAGTGAAGAGAAGAGCTTCAAGTCAGGGGAGCAAAACTTCAAAGATAGATTCTCAGTTGTTAGCTCAGTTGGTTTCAGTTTTGGCTCTTGAGAAGTGTTTTCAGTAAAGGTTTGCCATCAATGACAAAGGGGGAGATTGTTGGCAATTTTGGGTACCTTGGGTACATTGCCTTTGCTCAAGTGTAGAAGTTGTCATTGATGTCAAGAAGCTCTTGAAGGAATTTGATTTAATGTCAGATTATTCAGAGCATGGACTGTGAGTTTCCAGGAAGATCAGAGTAGCCCATTTGCAAAAGATCAAAGAAAAAAGACAAGTTAGAAAAAGTATGCTACAGGCTGGAAAAACTGTCATGATTTCGCGACATGTTAGAGGAGAGAGAAAGTGTTGGAAAAACTGTCATGATTTCGTGACATTTTAGAGGAGAGAGAAAGTGTTGGCAAAGCTTGTCATGATTTCGCGACATGTTGGAAGAGAGAGAAGAAGCAGGCAAAACTATCACGATTTCACGACATGTTGGTAGAGAAAGAAAGCAAGGTGGAAAGTGTCACGATTTCATGACATGTCGCATTTTCGTGACTCAAAAAGTGCAGGAAGGCAAAGAAGGGAAAGTGTCACGATTTCGTGACATAATGCAAGGAAGGTTGTACGGACGAAAAAGTGTCATGATTTCGCGACATGATGTAGAAGGGAGAGTCCACAATGTGAACTATCATGATTTCGTGACAAGTTCGAAGAGAGATAAAGTATCTCAAAAAGTGTCATGATTTCGTGACATGCTGCAGAGTTCAAAGTGAGAACAGTCACGATTTTGTGACATGCTACAAAAGATGAAGTGAGGATTGTCACGATTTTGTGACATGCTAAAAAGGGAAGAGTCTGAAATGAGAAGCGTCATGATTTCATGATAGGTTGCAAAGAAAGCTTATGAAAGCTGAAAGTGTCATGATTTTGCGATAGGATGAAAAGATAGCGTACGGATGCAGAAAGTGTCACGATTTCGTGATAGGGAGAAAAGATAGTAGACGACAGAAGTGTCACGATTTCATGACAGAAACTGAAAGCATGTCTTCCATAGGTGAAGTGTCACGATTTCATGACAAAAGCAGAGAGGAAGGCTATGAAGACAAAAGCGTCATGATTTCGTGACATGTTCTAGTTTCACGGGTGTAAGGCAGAAAGAAGCTCAAGGCAGCGAAAGTGTCACGATTTCATGACAAAAGCAGAGAGGAAGGCCATGAAGACAGAAGGGTCATGATTTCATGACAGAATTGAAGATGACGTCAGCAGAGGCAAAAGTGTCACGATTTCATGACAAAAGCAGAGAAGAAGGCCATGAAGACAGAAGGGTCACGATTTCATGATAGAAGAGAAGATGACGTCAGTAGAAGCAGAAAGTGTCATGATATCATGACAAAAGCCATAAGATAGTGTTCGGTTGCAAAGGTGTCATGATATCGTGACATGTTGTAGTTTCACGAGAAAAGCTACAGAACCACAGAGGCGGTTGAAGCCGACAGAGTTGAATTTGAGCCGACGTAGTTTAGGGTTTTGCAGCCAATGAAGTTAAGGGTAGCAGCCGACTAAGATCAAGGTTTTGATCTTGAAAGTATTAGTATAAAAGCAGGGCTGCTTGGAGAGAAAAATATATCGATCGAAGTGTGCGTTCGAAGAGCGGCGTTCGTAGACTGTGCGAAGAGAAGAAGTTCGATCGTCGAGAGCAGAGTGCATTCTGTCGAATCTTCCAAGTGAGAGAGATCGCAAGGAAGCAGAGTGCGTGAAGGCTATGCGGCTATAATTGCGTAGAGGTGCAAAGGTCAAAGTTTGATCAAGTGCAGCTGTGATTGCGCAAAAAGAAGCGAAGGACTGTGTTTTTGTGCAGACCAAAAAAAGAGGACAAAGACATTTGTGCCAGACCGAAGGACTGTGTTTGGTGCAGATCAGAGAAAGAGATCGAGGACATTTGTGCTAGACCGAAGGACTGTGTTTAGTGCAATTTCGAGGACCAGCTTTGGAGGTGATAGAGTTGAGGACAGAGGTCTCCAGCCAGAGCAGGGAAGACAGGTGTCTTCTGTGGATAGAGTTCCATTTGCTAAGGGCGAGAGGAGGCAGAGGTCTTCTAGAGGATCACCGAGTTAGAGTCGAGCTAGGGGATGGTGTCTCCTTTGGGTTGGTGCCCATAAACATTGTAATCGGGAAAGGTATTCCCAGATTTTGAGTTGATAAAATTTAGTGAGAGATTTTATCCGTGGAGTAGCCCGCTTTGGGTGAACCACGTAAATTGTTGTGTCTCTATTGTGGATGGTGTTTTGTGCATTGCTTTGATTACTGCTATTAATACTGCTTTCTATACACTGCATAATATTGAATTGAAAGTTGATTTGAAGGAAAAAGTAAAAAGCGGTCTTATACTTGTTCACCCCCCCTCTCAGTATAAGCTTGTGTTCTTCACCTTGGGTCCTTGATCCTATAGAAACCTATGGATGAGATGACAACCATTCAGGTCAAGATGCTCTCGTAGTTAATGATTGAGCGTGAGAACCCTCAAGCCACACCGAAGCTCCACTTGATTCAAATTGAACCTCATCAAGAGAGATTCTCGTACATTCATGAGCACTTGAATTGTGCTACTTGGGGGACTTTATTCCCTCAAACTCATTTTGATAGCAGAACAATGCTATTCTTATGAGTTATTTTGCAATTAGCATTTTCTTGGGATGAAATTCAATAGGGATAGGTAGTTCATGCAATCGAGGCTTCCTCATAACAAGAGTAATCCACACAAATTAGGGAGTACCTAAATCTTGGTAATCTCCCTCTTGAGTTGTCACATGCTGCCAAAAGGATATTTAAAAAGAAGGCATAAAAGTATGTCTTGCTTGGAGATATTTTGTATCATTGGATCTATGAAGGAATTCTCCTTTGTTTCTTAGAGCACCAAGAGTCGAATTGGGCAATGGTCCAAGCCCACGACGGTACTTGTGGTGGCCATTTTAGTTGCATGGCCATTGCAAAGCACATTCTTCACATGGGCTATTATTGGCCAAATTTAGAACAATATTGTTGCACGTATGTTAGGAAGTGCATGAAATATCAACACCATGCTAACCTGATACACGTACCTTTGCAGGCCTTACAACCGATCCAAACGACTTGGTCGTTCTCTCAATGGGGGCTAGATTTAATAAAGAAAATAAAACCTACCTCCTCGGGCCATCACACATTTATCATTACAGTTGTTGAGTATTTTACAAAGTGGGTGGAAGAAATCCCCCTTGCTACTATGACAGGACCCCGCATAGCGGAGTTCATATTGCATAATATCATTTGTCATTTTGGTATTCCATCCAAGATAATTTTGGATAATGGGACATCATTCAAGAATAAAGATGTGTGTGCTTTGACATCAAAGTATAATATCCAGCATAGATTTTTGACACCCTACTATCCACAGGAAAATGGGTAAGCAGAGGCATCAAACAAGACATTGATTGCCATACTGAAGAAAACATTAAAAGAGAATCACATCAATTGGCACACGTAAATACCCCTTGCTCTATGGGCCTACCACACTAGAATTCAGACACCCATTGGGGCAACCCTATTTTCACTATTGTATGGTATTGAGGTAGTCATGCCTCTACAGCTAGATATTCCATCGTTGCACATATCCATGCAGGAGTTAATCGATGATGATACTGTGCTCTAGGCTCGCCTAGATTAGATTACATTGCTTGATGAACATCACATTAATGCTCTAGAGCATCTACATGTTTATAAAGAGTGACTTAAGTGAACTTACAATATGAAGGTCCATATTAGAGACTTTCAGGTTGGTGATCTTGTCCTAAAAGAAAACCAACAAAACTCTAGTTTGCCACCCCATTTACGGGATAATTTTGCAGTAAACTGGTTAGGCCCCTTTGTCATCACCAGTCAGATTGGACCTGGAACCTACCATCTAGCCTCCCTTGAAGGTGTAGAGGATACTAAACCTTTTGACATCCTTCATTTGTGGCCCTTCCATGCCTAAAGTGCAATGGCCCAACCTAAAATTCTCTTAGGTAGTATATGGCTATCTAGGTCACCCCAAAATGCTCCAAGGGTGTCTACAACCCGCTTGGTCAACCTAAAATAATCCTAGGTGGTCTATGACCATCTAGGTCACCCCAAAATGCTCCAAGGGTGTCTACAACCCACTTGGCCCAACCTAAAATGCTCCTAGATGGTCTATGACCATCTAGGTCATCCCAAAATTCTCCAAGGGTGTCTACAACCCACTTGGTCAACCTAAAATGCTCCTAGGCTATCTATGACCATATAGGTCATCCCAAAATGCTCCAAGGGTGTCTACAACCCACTTGGACCAACCTAAAATGCTCCTAGGTAGTCTATGATTTTCTAGGTCACCCCAAAATGCTCCAAGGGTGTCCACAACCCGCTTGGTCAACCTAAAATGCTCCTAGGTAGTCTATGACCATCTAGGTCACCCCAAAATGCTCCAAGGGTGTCTACAACCCACTTGGTCAACCTAAAAAACTCCTAGGCAGTCTATGACCGTCTAGGTCACCCAAAAATGACCCAAGAGTGTCTACAACTTGCTTGGTCAACCTAAAATGCTCCTAGGTGGTCTATGACTATCTAGGTCACCCCAAAATGCTCCAAGGGTGTCTACAACCTACTTTGCCAACCTAAAACTCTCCTAGGTGGTCTATGACCATATAGATCACCCCAAAATTCTCCAAGAGTGTCTACAACTTGCTTGTTCAACCTAAAATGCTCCTAGGTAGTCTATGACCATCTAGGTCACCCCAAAATGCTCCAAGGGTGTCTACAACCTACTTGGTCAACCTAAAATGCTCCTAGGTGGTCTATGACCATCTAGGTCACCCCAAAATTCTGCAAGGGTATCTACAACCTACTTGGTTAACCTAAAATTCTCATAGTTGGTGTATGACCATCTAGGTCACCCCAAAATGCTCCAAGGGTGTCTGTAACCCACTTGGTCAACCTAAAACACTCCTAAGCGGTCTATGACTGTATCGGTCACCCTAAAATCCCTAAAGGCATACATAAGCCCTTTATTCATCCCAAATACCCCAATGGACCCCAATAAGCTCATTGGTCAGATATATATACATATCAAACAAAAATTCAAAAAATTATCAAAACATAAAAAATACAAAAATATTGCATTTCATTAAGCTGCATACCATTGCATTTCATTATCGCTTGCACTAGGCATACTCATCCTCACAAATTGCATCTTAGATTTTCTCATTAATGTATAGCACTATGACTTCATACTATTCATCATGTAAAATCAATGTTGTTCAAGTAATAATCCGTGTAAATCAATGTTTCACTTATCATCTCCACTTACATTTATCATTTTCATATCTGTGTCCATTCCCTTCACCTAGCCACTTGTCCTAGAATGTCATTAGGGTTCTTCGGTCACTCAGCCATCTCTAGTTTTCTTGTCAGGTTTTGTAGAAAGCTATCCTAAATTTTATGAGGTAGAGTCTTGCTTAGATCATACCTTGTATACATCAATTTCCCAACACATCTACACACTAATTAATCCAAGTTTTGCACAAGGAAATATGAAACCTACAAAGTGGTATAGGGTACCTTAAGTGAAAATTTTATCCTTCTCATCCCCCTATGTGAATGGTTAAAGAATGCTAAGAATTAGAAATAGGACAAACTCTTCCCTACCCAATTACCCCAAAACAAACAGTGGTTTTCACCACTATCAAAAGCAAAATCCCAAAATCCCAAAATCCCAAGAAAAAAACAAAAGTCAAAAAAATCAAAATCCCAAAAGTTCAAAATCAAAATCCTCACAAAAAAATAAAAAGAAATAGTGGTTATCACCACTCCCCAAATCCCTTGCTCAAATAAAATAAAATACAAAATAAATAATGATTATCATCACTACATATGAGCAAGTATCCCAATAAAATTGAAGAAAAGAAGGGAGTATTGCACTTAAATCCTTGGAATTCTTAGCATTCGATAAACCATTTAGGTGATCCTCATTACAGGTTTTATGGATAGCCTACCTGGAAATGGTGGTATCCAAATGCATGATGATATGTCTACCATATTAGCTTTGCATGTGTGTAGACCAATATTTGCATGTGGATGAGCTAGCTTTTTATCACCTATATTACCTAGTGGTCTAATCCAACTAAGTGCAAAATCTAGGATCGTGACATTCACAAGGTGTTCCCCATTATAGGTTTGGTGGATAGCCTACCTGGAAATGGAGGTATCCTTGTGCGTCTCACCAAATGAACTCACTTACACACACAAGGATATTGAGTATCTTGGTCATCCTAGCAGATTCATATCTTGTCAAAAAGTCTTGCATGGTTAGTATATAATTATTGACCAGTTGACTAGAGTGTTTTGAGTCTCATGAATACCTCATAAAAATCCTATAACATCGTATCATTCATTTCATATTATCATATTCATGTCAGTTTACATTAT
Organism: Wollemia nobilis; assembly: GCA_028583015.1. NCBI lineage: Eukaryota > Viridiplantae > Streptophyta > Pinopsida > Araucariales > Araucariaceae > Wollemia > Wollemia nobilis. The sequence goes on along the minus strand of JAQPPZ010000243.1, from coordinate 337,525 downwards.
TCAAAGTACATTACATAGTTTCATGACAACATTACAAGTGAATCGAAGAATTCTACTCAGTCTATGGTTCTAGCATAGTATGTCAAATAATATACACATTTCATCATCCAAATCCATCAATAATCCATATCACTCTACATCCATGCATATACATACCATCAAATCACATAAAATTAAATCATACTACAACATATGCATACATGATAGAAACCCATCATCATATCATAAAGCAAATAAACACATTGCATACATCTCATAAAAAATAAACACATGATGATAAACCATATAAAATATTATACATATCTGTGTATATGTATGGGAAAAAAAGAGACATCATATTGCTAGTAGGCTACAATAAAGTGAGTGCTCAAAATTCACGTCGCTACACATCCAAAATCTAAAAAAAAAGAGTCACATGAGCCTCGATCATGGTCACACAGGACCGATACTATGATCCACACTCCCACCTGCAGTTAAAGTCTGCTATGAAATTCCATACCTGCTACCACCTGCCTTATTAGCCTTTCATCTAGATCCTAGTGCATCTCTCCTCGAGGAAGACTCCCCTGTCCTGCTATGGCAATTTTGGTATGACCCACTAGCAGTAGTGTCATCTCGTAGATGCCCTCCAAGGTGCACTATCTCAGTATCTAGGTCATAATTATAGGCCTACCCATATCAAAATTATGCTTGATATGTCTCCACCATAGAATACATTCATGTAACTTCTACCTACAACCTATCCACATCATCATTTCTCGAGTCCTCCCACCTAGAGCTTCAAGATCATAAATGTGCCCACAATGCTACTATCTCAACCTGTACCTCCTATACCTGTGCTAGCTGTACTGCTAGCTCTACTTGCACATCCTATACCTCCATTCATAGGAGATATCTCTCCTACCTAACCTTGATCATATCACCCTATAGCTCAACCTTAGTGTCACCTATTGTGCCTGCACCTCCTCATCCCCCTTATCATCATCCCCAAAGTCACTCTGATCTCCTAAGTCTAGGAGATATACATGCTCCTCTGCCATGTGTCCATACCACTTTCTTGCCTTGCTTTGTTCCTCATTCGAAGCCTCCTAATGAGCCTCCTTGATCGTACCCCTCCCTAGTGGCCCCTATCCTCTCCACTGGCACATAATCCCACCAAGAGTCGTACTCCTCTGTAGTTCCAACATCATCTACATCTGGAATGTCTATTATAGGATCCACATCCTATGACACTATCTCTACCATCGACCACCTCAATGTCCTCTCATCCTCATGATACTGATAAACCATTGGATCACTAAGCACCACCTAATGCAACACAAAATATTACATCACCTAAGAAAAATGGGAATACTACCACTCTATCCCATGTCATCCAATCAGCCATCTACCTGGCCTCACCCTACGAAGCCGTACCCCAGCATCTAACCACTCTGGGTAATCTTTGTATGACCTCTAAAACATATGTTCGGTCCTGAGTCATGAGAAAAAATCTGCCTAGTGATCCACATTGCTTGCAAAGTGATGAATCTACCCTCGCTCGTGAGCCCTCTACCATAGGATACCATATCCTATATCCTTATCTGCTAGCTACACCTGGGTCATCCATGGTAGCCCATGTGATCGCCCCGAAACTATGTGCTACCATCCCCAACACTAAAACAAAAAGCTACACCCCAAGACATTCTATCGATGGTAGTGCATCTCATATAGGTCATCATAAAGCTATGCTAGTAGTGTATTTCCCATGCCATCACTAGTGGCTCCATCGTAGTACACCTCACCAGTGCAAACACTATCTCCATAAGGTTCTATGGGAACCTCACTTCGAAAGATTCAGGTAGCAACATATTGGAGATGAGTGTCATCAGAAGTGTATGCCTCACCCCAATATCCTAGCCCCATACCAAAATACCACCAGCATACCTCCCCTCATGTAGTCTAGCTCTTATGCCTCCAGGTCATAACTGAAGTACCTCTCAAGCACTATACGTCTCAGATCTCGACGTGTCGAGATAATCAGTCGTCCCTCTATTGAAATACATAAAATTTTATAGACATCCTCAAGTGTCATAATAATATCCCTCATCGGTATGTGGAAAGTATTGATGCACGGATCCCACAAGTCAATAAGGGTAATCAAATAAGCATGATCTCATATCACATGCTCCAACCGTGTCACCTGCTTGAGGTCCATGACGTACAACCATTCCCAGTACTCCTCGATCAAGGAATCCATTGTGGAATCAAAGAGAGTTATTACTTGATACTAAATCTTCACCACATAATAGGGATAATAAACTCAATAAAATCACACCAAAATGGCCCTGCCAGGCCCTAAAAACACCCAAAAGAAAAGACCCAAAATGACCCCTCTTTGAGGCCAATTTGTGGCCTTCTCGCCTAGGAACGACCCCAAAACCTGTGACTATACCGCCCAAGTATGGCCCCTGATCAGCCCACCTTGGCCATCCCACCTAGGGATGACCCCCACAAATTGGGCCCAAAAAGGCCTTCCAAACCACCAAAAATAGCAAAAACAAGGTAAAATTTGAACCACACAAATGCAATCTAATTGCACAAAACCATGAAAAAAAAATGAAAATTGGTACATACCCCTTAAAATAGGTTTAATTACCTCTGATTTAGTGTGGTATACCTAAAAAAAAAAAGCATGCCATGAAAGCAAAAATTTCACTTTTACACTAAGAAAATGCAATAAGAAAGAATGCACATACCCATCTCGCACCAGTTCCTCCATTGGATGAGTCTACATGCTGGATCATGGTGACTATGGAATGAATTTTATAGCACTCCATTGTGTAGAATCCCTATCCTTCTCCTCATCTCTCAAATTGCAAAAAGAAACATGCACAAATGAGCCTAAACTTCATATTTTGGGTTTATATAGCCCTACAAGGCTCACAACCACCCCAGGGTGGGATGAGCGCACATTTGGAAAACTATCCCACCCTAGGATGATCATAAAATATGACACTATCCCACCCTAGGACAATGAAAAAAAGGGCCAAAACAGCTCAAAAAGCCCTAAAAGGGTCCAAAAATACCCCAAAACAACTCAAATTGGGTCAAAGTTTCACATGGATCAAGATGAAACCACAATGTTCATGGGAGAAGTGGAAATGTTGTTACTTCACACCCTAAGAAGGTAATTGGGGCCGTACTACCCCATGGGAATGAAGTTTTCAACCCTTTTCTTCCATGAAACACCAACAAAATCACCAAAATCCTTTCAAAATTGCTAATTTTTCAATGCGTACAACTAAAGGTAAACATAATATAAGTTATTTGGGTCAAGCGACTCATCACTTTTATCACTGGTCATTCCCTCATTGACTTGTTGCTTGAGGGGGTAGTCATACTCAGTCCAAATCAACAAGCACACACTCAATCATGCAAATTGTGTTCGTTCAACGAATCTCTGACAAAGACAATCATGCCCTTTCTTGGGGCAACAAACAAGCACACAATATGAAACCAAAATGCTTGACATTTCTAGCATCATGAATTCATAGGCCTCTCCCCTTCATGATAGACAATGTCTAAGCTTAAGCAATTTCCTTAGCACATCTAAAGCAAGGATTCAAGAATGTATGCTCTTTCCATGATTGGGGCATCTAAAGTTGGTTAGGTTATCGAGTAACCTTAATCATTGAATATTTTAGTCATCTATTTTTTCTTAGCACTGTGTTGCACACAACCCATCTCAAAAAGAGGTATTTGTAGATACTAAAATATGGTCAATCCGATTAGAAATCCATGAACACTGGCTAAATTGACATCACATGGCCCCTAGGGCATCCCTCAGAAGGCACACAGTGGTTCTAGCCACTTTTGGTAAGGTTTTGGAGGCTTCTGGCCAAATTTTGGGAATTTTTGGCCCCTAAATCCTCACCATACCACCTTGGGATGGTGGCAGATCGTCCCCTGCCCACCTTGGGATGGTGGTGAGCCACCGTACCAAGGTGGGATGGTGAGCAATTTTGACAGATAAAAAGTCAAAATAGGGATAAATGACACCTAGAAACTACCATTTACCCCGCCAATTGAAGCATGCGGGTTAGAGGATGCTGCATCCTTATGACATGCTTCATAATGGAGGCCAAAAATGGAGATTCTCTTACCCTTCCAATGCATACCTCCTTTATGACAAATGTCACCTCATGCCATGCATACCTTTTTTCACATGAGCCCCCTTGGGCTATAAAGTGGATGCATTTTCCACAAAAAAATAAAGAGGAGTTTAGGATTAAGTGATGAAGTGCTTCCAAGATTTCCCCTCACCTTTTGTGCCATATTTCCCTCGAGATCTCTTTTTAGCAAAGGAGGTTATTGGGTGACTCAAAGAGGCACAATTTGTTTGCATAACTGAACCATCCAGGTGAATTTATTCACCAAATTTTATGAAAATACCTCCTATAGCATTTTGGACCATTCCAAAATAGAATTGATGGCAAAAAGTGTGTAGAATTGGTGGGCATCCCACATCAGGCACTCCCCAATTAGTGCCAGTCACCACTGTCCTCCTTGGTATGATTAGGAATCTGTGCACAATTTTCATACTATTTATTTAGTCTTATTCTAGGATATGATATGATGCTACAGTTCAAATTTTGCATAATTTGGAGTTGTATTTGCCGAGATATTGTATTTTGAAGTTTTTGTAGGCTTATAGGGTCCACTGGAGCATGCACAGGTATATGTGCATTATTTCAAAAATATAATCAAATGGGTTGTCTTAAAATGTTGTTTTATGCATTCTATCCAAATTTCATGTGTTTTGGACATGTTTAGGGGTAGAAATTGCTTGTTTTGGTTTTCATAGGTTGTAGACGGTCATTGCAAATACGAGGAGGCAAAATATGCAATTTCCATTATGTTTTTGGTGATATCCATCCAAAACCTCCTATTTTACATCCCTATGAAATTTCAAGTCATTTGGAGTTTATTTGATATAGTTTCCATACATATGCTCATTACTAGTCTTTTGGTGCCTGTGGGGATTGCATGTTTTCATCATACGCACTCGCTATTTGATATTTATGGCTTCCTTGTGTGCATGTACAGGTTTCTAAAGTGTAGTGGAAGGAGTTCAATACCTCAAGATAAAATACACAAGCAGTAGCAACAGTAGCCCGACCACCTCGATTATGGGTACGAGGAAAGACACTGGATGTGCACCCAAGTTACTTGAAGGATTTTGATCCTTGGGCACCTGATTTGTAAACAATTGTATAACCTTTGAGCCCTCAACGGGAATTATATGTAACCTTGTATTTGATACACCAAATATACTTGCTTTATTTCATTTCTTGTTGTTTGGTATTGCTTCCATTATACTTGCATGCTTTTGTTTGATGCTCATAAGCGATAGGAGATAGATACACATATTGTTTCTTTCCATCAGGTGCACCATTTTTACCTAATTCACCTTATTTCTCAATTTATTCTTATGAATATTTTGAATATCCATGTTCTTTCTTGTCTCTCAAAATTTTGTTCTACACCACCTGGCCATATTCCCAACATTATTGCACTCATAACACTTAATGTTGTGGTTCCTTGAAGGTGCAAATGTCTTGAAGTTCCTCCTGGTGAAGCCATACCCATTCCTATCATGAAACCTACAATCAATTGCTTTATGATAAAAATAATTATAAGAGTAACAATACCCTTGAAAGAAATACCCATATTTGAATTTCCTCTTAGTAATACCATAATCCTTTTCATAAGTCCTACAATGCATAGCCTTGTGACTAAACCTGTTATATGAGAAGCAACATACTTTGATGAAATATTTTATTTGACCCATTGGTCTCTTAGTCCTTTCTTCCTTGTGATGTTTCATGTTCCTTATTTGTGCATTGTATTATTCCTTGGTGAAATTATCCTCATAAGTCTCACTTTGTCCTTCACTCTCTTCTTCTTATTTGGATCTTGAGATTGACTCCTCTCCTTGTTCTCTTTGTCCTTAAAAACCAAGTCCTATATTTTTTGATGAAGATCTTTGTGTATTGATAATATTATCCTAAGTCTTTGAACTTTTACCAAACCTATGTAGCTTGTATTTAGACTCTTTCAATTCCTTCCTTAGTGAAGCTACCTCATGCTCTAATATTTCATATTCTAAGACTTTTGCCTCTAATTTTTCTTTAAATATCCTTGTCTTAGATATTGAGTTTGTCAGCTCTTGTATAAACTTTCCTTTCATCAAATTCTTGAAATTGAGTCTTGAGCCTAGAGTTATATTTTCTAACCTTTTTTAATTCCTTAAGAGCAAAAATAAGCTTAGCTTCTAGATTTACGACTCCTTCCTCTTCATTTTTTGATTCTTTCTGTACTTTGTCTTCAAGAGCATCTTTATACTTTTCAGATTTATATCCAATAGAAGCACTTCCTTCTTCCTCTATCACCAAGAAGATCATTTCTTCTTCTTCATTACCTGAGGATATTTTATCACTATCACTTGAAACTTGATTTCCTTATCAACATAGAAACTCTTCTTGTGCCTTTGAAAGAATTTCTTTTCATGCTTGTTTTGACCATACCTGTTTTTATTTTCATACTTGGATTTTCTTGCTTCCTTGATCTTATAATATTGTTTCTCTTCACCACTACTACTTCCAGATTTTGGACAGTTAGATGCATAGTGACCATATTTACCACAATTGAAACACTTAGTTATTTTTTTACCTTTGTGCTTTCTTGAGTCCTTGTTCCTTCTGCCATAGTTTACTTCTTCATCACTAGATGAATCATAACTTGAATTTGGATTCTTATATTTTGTATTCTTTTCTACTTTGAAGGTTACCTCTTTCTTGGGGATAGGATCCTTTCCTATTCTTATCTCATAAGTTGTGAGAGTTCCATGCAACTCATCCATAGTCAAAGTTTAAATATCTTTTGTTTCTTCTATGGCTGAAACCTTTTCACTATATCTCATAGGAAGTGACCTTAATTTTTTTTGACAAACATCTGATTCTTCAAATTTAAACCCAAGTCCTCGCATGGAGTTAACAACCTCATCCACACGAAGTAAGTATGTAGCCATGTATTCCTCATCCTTCATATTTAAGTCTTCAATTTTTTTCTTGTGATTTTACAATTTTACCATTTTGACCTTTTTGTCTCCTTCATATTTTTTCTTTAACTTTCCCCAAACATCTTTTGATGATGTGCAATGCATAAATTTTACAAACTCTACTTCATGTAAACCACTTAAGATTGCATTCATTGCCTTTACATTATATAGATGTAGGAGCTTACCATATTTATCTATAGAAGGACTAGCTGGAGGTGTGTATACATCCTCAACTACCTACCATGTCTCATATTATTGTGCCATCAAGTAAGTATTCATTATTATGTTACAAAAATCATAATTGTTCCAATTGAACAATGTTGCATTATTTGCTAAAGATCCACTCTGAGATGCCATATGTGTTCCTGTATACATTTCCTTCAAGTTGTTAAACTCTTTTGAAGGAATCCACTTTGATTTTAATTGAAGAACACAAGCTTATACTAAGAGGGGGAGGTGAATAATATAAGATCAACTTTTACTTTTATTTCCCAAACAATTTTATCCAATATAATCAATGGTAATATAAACAACTATAATAAAATAAATGCACAAATTATCACACACAATAGAGACACCAATTTAACATGGTTCACCCAATATGGGCTATCCAACGGAGAAAATATTTCACTAAAATTTTCTCAACAAATATCTTGGGAATAACTTCCCTATTACAATATTTATGGACCTCTATACAAAGGAGACACCAATCTCCTAATGCTCTAATTTGTGGATCTCTCTCCATAGGAGAACTCTTTTCCCTTTTATTTGGTTTGTGAAACTTGATCTAGGAGAACTATTTATCCTCAACTGGTTTGTGGATATTTTTCCATAGAAGAACTCTATATTACCAACTAGTTCATGGATCACACGCCATAGGAGAACTCTTTCCCCTTACTCTGGTTTATGGATCTCTATCGATAGGATAAATCTTTCCCCTTTGATCTAGCTAATGATCTTCTAGAAGACTACTACCCCCACTGCTCTGGCTTATGGATCTCTATCCATAGGAGAACTCTTTCTTCTTTTCTATGGTTTGTGGAAATTTATCCAGGAGAAATCATTCTCCTCAACTAGTTTGTGGATATCTCTCCATAGAAGAACTCTATCTTCCTAGTTAATTCATGGATCACACTCCATAGGAGAACTCTTTCCCATTGCTTTGGTTCGTGGCTCTTCTAGAAGAATTCTACCCCCATTGCATTGGCTTATGGATCTCTCTCCATAGAAGACCTCTATCCTCACCCTAAACCCTAAAACCTAAACCCTAAACCTTAAACCCTAAACCCTAAACCCTAAACCCTACACTTCATTGACTTTGCCAAGAAGTTCCCGCGCTGCACCATATTCCACTTTCAAGAGTCTATTGGTGAAATCCAAGGAAACTTGGATCTTTTATCATGCGGAGCAGATTTCCTTGATCTTTTAGACGCTATGTAATGGTTCATTTTTTTAGACGTTATGTAACGGTCCATTTTTTAAACGTTATGTAACGGTTAAAAATTAATACACCCGCTAATTTTTTTTTAACTGCTAATCCAGTCATAATAAGTGGTTGAAAGGGTGTGACCGTTGGTGGTTGAAAGGGTGTGACCGTTGAGATTCATACCCTCTCATCCCTATATATTCTAGAAAAGAATTTCATTTTGTAACATCTTTCTCAAGTTCAACTGATGAGCAGTAGTTTTCGTGAAATCGATTTTGAACAAAGAATTTGAAACTCATAATATTTCATTTTCTATAATGAAATTTTCTTGTTACTTGATATGAAATTTGTCTCGCTATGGTTTGGATTATTTTCAGAAGCTGCCAGTGATTCTTTCATTTTTTTTTTAACTCTAAAAATATATTTTCTTCACGATGGCCACTGACAATCAACCATCGATTGTACCTTATTCTTTGCTTCAAGGTCACGTAGCTCTAGTTTTAGCCACTACGAATACCCAAGGAGAACCTGGTCCATTCATCTTCCAAGGCAAAAAATGACTTTGACCTACAGATATGGACCCCCTCGACATGGGCGTGCGTCAGGGTTTTGCACCCGATTCTGGGTTCACTCAGATGGCACCTTCCCATGTTCTAGAAAGGCGCATCCAAAGAATCAAGTCAAATTTTGAAGCCTTTGATAGATTGGAAGAACAACTCGCACAAATGAAGTTTCAGATCCAACAAATTTATTTGTGGCAAGGCCAACAATTTTTACAAGGCCAACAATTTTCACCTGATCATGTTCCTTGCACTCCTCAGAATTCTTTTGTTTCGGAGATACCACACCAGGATTCACCCCATGTGGATAGCCCTCATCCCATGGACATTCCTACGAACACCGATCCACCGAGTAAGAAATTCCCTGCACCCATTGTCTCTTTAATATCTTCCACTATTAAAGAATTCAAACGGTGCCATCTACAATCTGATAGATCTAGGGAATATCTCAAGAAACTCTAGCTTTGTCAAAGTATGGGCACTCTGCCCAAAAATTTATAGGTAAAAGCCCCCAAGATCTCCATCAATGATCCTGAGGGTAATACCTTGCTCTCATCTAAGCTCGAGTCTCTCCAAGCTGAAGTGAACAAAGCTTTTCTTAAAGCCTACATTGAGGCTATGGAAAAAGCTTGTGCCAACCATGTTGCTTCTATTGATCAAGTGGTGAAAAGTTTTGAATATTCTCTTCATGAAGTTGTCGACTCTATTAATCAATAGAACTTAATTGAAACCTTTTTAGTTCCTACCTCTTCTTGGTTTTTTTAAGGTAAAGCTGAATTTGAATCTCGAGCCAATGACTTTCTTCTTCAGAAAGTCCTCAAAAAGAATGCTCGAGATCAAGCAAAAACTGTTCGTCAAAATGCTCGAGAAGAAGCCATGATTGACACAGAACAGATTCCTAAAGATCCATCCATCTCTCAACTTATTAATGATAAGATTAATCAAAGATTCAATTCTCTTCAAAAAGAATTGAAGGATATTCATGCTCATTTTTCCAAGAATCCAGGATCTGCATCTACAGCCCTCAATCAACCTAATAATAATAAAAAGAAGAAGAAGCCTCCTCAAAAGAAGAAACCTCCACAACAGAAGCAGCAACAAACTCCTCCACAAAATATCTCCTCTCAGCCAAAAAATAGGGTGCCTTCCGAGGTTCCTCCTCAGAATACCACTTCGATTACCTCTGGTCAGTTGCGATCGGAGCCAAAATCCAGACAACCGAACTTCAATGCTACCCCATCTGTTAGGGTTAGGGTCATGGTCAAGGATGGGGTCATGGTCAAAATCAGAATTAGGTTCCTCACTAGAATCAGTCAAACTTAAATGCGGGGGCCTCCAACGCCCATAATTTTTCTTGAGCTTCTAGGGATTTGTCATCGACCAAGCTTTATTTACCCGTATCTTCTTCTCTCGTAAGTCTCCTACTGAGATTGATAATCAAATTTCCAATATGGCAATTCATAATCTCTCATTAAGACAACTGAGTTATGAAGAGCATAAATTACTCGGTATGGGTGTGAAGTTCATCCTGCGCCCTCCTTTGATGACTATGTTCGAAATTCACTCTAAATTTCATGCTTTTGCCTGCCTTCTGCATCTCAGAGCCTTCTTTGGACCGGATAATCCTGATGATATTCCTAATCCAGATGTTGATGCTGCTCTTCTTCCATTTTAGGGTCTTTTTCCTCATCAATTTTGCATGCCTAATCCTTTTTGGCATCCTGATGAGCCCAACCTTGAATTGGAAGAGATCATTCAGAAGTGCGAGTCTCTACTACAGAACCAGATTGCCTCCTGCTCATTTGATGTTCGTCCTCTTCTGCCCGCAAGGCTCATGAAGTGCCTCAAGGACCTGAAAAAAGATGACTCCATCACCATCAAGCCTGCGGATAAAAATCTTGGACTTGTCATTCTCAACCGTTCCTGGTATGCTAATGAGGGTCTTCAACAACTTTTTGATTCTATTGTTTATGAAGAAGTCTTTGAAATTCCATGGAAGTTTCTTTGGAGTAATATTTCTTTTTTGACTAATAAATTCTCTATTTTGAAGTCAATAAAACATTTTATTCTATAGTATCCTATTTATCGTTCTAGAGCTTGTGCTTTTTACCTCTTACCTAAGCTTCATAAGCCTGTGGTTGTTGGTCGACCAATCTGCTCCTATTTGGGTTACATGCTTGAACATACATCCAAAATTATTCACTCCATTCTCTTCCCCGTCCTCTTGAAACAAAAGAACCATTTCTAGATTCTCTGTCCCTCCGAGAAATTCATACTCTCACTCTTCCACCAGACTGTCTTCTATTCACTTTTGATGTGGAATCTTTGTATCCAAGCATTCCCACTTCTGTTGGTCTTGCTGCTCTTAGAAGTATGGTCTCTGAATTTGTTTTGGAACATTCACTTGATCCTGGTGTAATCGAGCTTGTTATGAGTTTTGCTGAGTTGGTTCTCAGGGAGCATTATTTGGAATTCAATGGTTATTTCTACAAGCAGATTTGAGGTACTACTATGGGCAGTAATTTTGCTGTGTCTATGCTTGTCTTTTCCTCTATCATCTTGAAAAATAGTGGGCAAGCAATTTCGACCTTTTTGATCTGTTGTTCTACAAGAGGTTCATCGATGACGCCTTTGGTATCTGGACAGGCTTTGAAGATTCTCTTAATCAAGCCTTGATAGCTTATCAGAGTTTCTATCCGGAAATCAAAATCACTCCAACTATCTCTCGAGTTTCTGTGGACCTTTTGGACATCACTTTCTTCAAAGGGTCGGATTTTAGCACTGTGGGTATTCTTTCCACCAAGTGTTATCAGAAACTACTCAATGCCTATCAGTACATTCCATTCTGTTCGTGGCACCCTCTTCATCAAAAGTGTTCATTTGTGATAAATGAGCTTAAGAGATACTTGGTTCGTGAATCTGATCCTGCTGGGTTTACTCAGTTACGAAGGCTTATCTATTTCAGACTTCGGGCTCGTGGCTATCCAAGGAACTTTCTACTCCAATGCTTTTGTCAAGTCTCTCAGAAGGATAAATCAATGCTACTTCATCAATTGCATTCTATAGTTCAAAAGATTAAGAGGACCCCCCTTGTTTTCAAATTAAACTTTAGTTGCTCAGTTAAAGAATTAAACTTGGCTCTACCAAGAAGTTCTCGCGCTGCACCATATTCCACTTCTGAGAGTCTATTGGCAAAATCCAAGGAAACTTGGATCTTTTATCATGCGGAGCAGTTTTACTTGATCTTTTAGATGCTATGTAATGGTTCATTTTTTTAGACGTTATGTAACGATCCATTTTTTAAACGTTATGTAATGGTTAAAAATTAATACACCCGCTAAATTTTTTTTAACTGCTAATTAAGTCATAATTAGCGGTTGAAAGGGTGTGACCGTTGGTGGTTGAAAGGGTGTGACCGTTTGTGGTTGAAAGGGTGTGACCATTGAGATTCATACCCTCTCATCCCTATATATTCTAGAAAAGAATTTCATTTTGTAACATCTTTCTCAAGTTCAACTGATGAGCGGTAGTTTCCGCGAAACCGATTTTGAACAAAGAATGAGAAACTTGTAATATTTCATTTTCTATAATGAAATTTTATTGTTACTTGATATGAAATTTGTCTCGCTATGGTTTGGTTTATTTTTAGAAGCTGCCAGTGATGCTTTCAATTTTTTTTTTTCTAAAAATTTTTTAACTCAAATTTTTTTTTAACTCAAATTTTTTTTAACTCTAAATTTTTTTTTAACTCTATTTTTTTTTTAAACTCTAATATTATAATATTATAGTATTATTATTTCTTTTTAAGTTTGCTTCTCTTTTCTTGGGTCTTCAACCTTTTTAGCCTCTTTAGGCATATAATATTTAAAATAAATATTATACCCTTTTCCTTTTAACAACTTCCTTGCCTTTTGGAGAAATCAACCTTTTCACATCAATGAAAACAAAATTGGAAAACAAACCTCTTGACATCACTGACAAAAAAACTTGCTCAAATTTCCAACAATCTCTCCCTTTGTCATTGATGGTAACCCTTTTTTTCTTTAAGCATTTATTTTACCTTTTTCAATTCTACTCCCTCTGAGAGACTGATCCCCCTCAGTGAATGCTATCCCCCTAACTTAAATCTCTCCCCTTTGACATCAATGATAAGAATATTAGCTTAGCCTCATCCCCACCTCCTTTCCTTGAGGTGATTAATTTTGGGGTGGGAGTATCTTCATTCCCAACATACACTGCTCTTTTTCTTTGTCCACCTTCTTTCTCAATTGATTCTTCTGACTCTTTTGAATATCCCTGTTCTTGCATATCCCTAGAATTTTTTTTCTACACCACTTGGCCATATGCCAAATATTATTGCACTTATAACACTTAATGTTGTGGTTCCTTGAAGGTGTAAATATCTTGAAGTTCCTCCTAGTGAAGCCATACCCATTCCTGTCATAAACCCTGCAATCAATTGCTTTATGATCAACATGATTACAAGAGTAACAATACCATTGAAAGAAATATCCATATTTGAATTTCCTCTTAGTAATACCATACTCCTTTTCTTGAGTCTTGTAATGCATAGCTCTGTGACCAAACCTGTTACATGAGAAGCAATATACTTTGAAGAAATATTTCCTTTGACCCACTGGTCTCTTAGTCATTTCTTCCCTATGATGTTTCTTGTTACTTATTTGTGCATTGTATTCTTCCTTGGTGAACTTATCCTCCTAAGTCTCACTTTCTCCTTCATTCTCTTCTTCTAAAGATTCTTCTTCTTTGGATCTTGAGCTTTAATCCTCTCCTTGTTCTCTTTATCCTTCTTCAAAACCAAGTCCTATCTTGTTTGATAAAGATCTTTGTGCCTTGATAATCTTATCAAAACTCTTTGAACTTTTTCCAAACATGTGTAGCTTATCTTTACAATCTTTCACTTTCTTCCTTAGTGAAGCTACCTCATGCTCTGATATTCCACATTCTAAGACTTTTGCCTCTAAATTTTATTTAAATCTCCTTGTCTTAGATATTGAGTTTGTCAGATCTTGTATAAGCTTTCCTTTCTCTTGATCACATTATTGAAATTGAATCTTGAGCCTCGAGTTCTATTTTCTAACCTTTCTTAATTCCTTAAGAGCAAAAATAATCTTAGCTTCTATATCTACAACTCCTTCCTCTTAATTTTTTGATTCTTTCTCTACTTCTTTGTCTTCAAGAGCATCTTCATACTTTTTAGATTTATCTCCAATAGAAGAACTTCTTTCTTCCTCTATTTCCAAGAAGAGCATTTCTTATTCTTCATTATCTTAGGATCTTTTATCACTATCAATGGAAGCCTTGCTTTCATTATCAACATAGAAACTCTTCATGTGCCTTTGAAAGAATTTATTTTCATGCTTGTTCTAACCATACCTATTTTTATTTTCATATCTAGATTTTCTTGCTTCATTGTTATTATGATCTTGTTTCTCTTCACCACTATTACTTCCATATTCTAGACAGTTAGATGTATAGTGACCATATTTACCACAATTGAAACAGTTAACTATTTTCATACTTTTGTGCTTTCTCGAGTCCTTGTTCCTTCTACCATAGTTTGCTTCTTCATCACTAGATGACTCATCACTTGAATTTGGATTCTTATCTTTTGTCTTCTTTGCTAATTTTAATGTTACCTCTTTCTTGGGGATATGATCCTTTCCTATTATTATCTCATAAGTTGTGAGAGTTCCATGCAACTCATCCATAGTTAAAGTTTCAATATCTTTTGTTTCTTCTATGGATGAAACCTTTTCTCTATACCTCATAGGGATTGACCTTAAAACCTTTTGACAAACATCTGATTCTTCAAATTTAAACCCAAGTACTCACATGGAGTTAAAAACCTCATCTACACGAAGTAAGTATGTAGAAATGTCTCCCTCATACTTTATATTTAAGTCTTCAAATGTTTTCTTGTGATTTTTGTAATTTTACTATTTTGATTTTTTTCTCCCTCATATATTTTCTTTAATTTTTCCCAAATATATTTTTTTGATGTGCAATGCATAACTTTTACAAAATTTTCTTCATGTAAACCACTTAATATTACATTCATTGCCTTTGTATTATATAGATGTAGGATCTTACCATATTTATCTATAGGAGGACTAGCTAGAGGTGTGTATCCATCCTCAACTACTCGCCATATGTTATATCCTTATGCCATTAAGTAAGTCTTCATTATTATGTTCTAGAAAGCATAATTGTTCCCATAAAATAATGGTGCCTTATTTGCTGAATATCCACTCTGCGATACCATCTATGTTCCTGTATACTTATCCTTCAAGCTATTAAAATCTTTTGAAGTAACCTAATCTGATACCAATTGAAGAACATAAGCTTATATTGAGATGGGGGTGAATAGTATAAGATCAACTTTTACTTTTCTTTCCCAAAAAATATTATCCAATATAATCAATGGTAATATCAATAGTAGTAATAAAAGCAATGCACAAATCATCACACATAATAGAGACATCAATTTAACGTGGTTCACCCAATATGGGCTGCTCCATGGAGAAAATATTTCACTAAAATTTTCTCAAAAAATCTCTAGGGAATTCCTTACCTATTACAATGTTTATGGAACTCTATCTAAAGGAGACACCAATAACCTAGTACTCTGATTTGTGGATCTCTCTCCATAAGAGAACTCTTTCACATTTTCTCTAGTTCGTGGAACTTGATCCAGGAGAACTCTTTCTCCTCAACTAGTTTTTGGATATCTCTCCACAATAGAACTCGATCTTACCAATTGGTTCACGGACCACACTCCATAAGAGAAATCTTTCCCCTTGTTCTGGTTCATGGATATCTATCCATAAGAGAACTCTTTCCCCTATGATCTAGTTGATGATCTTCTAAAATACTACCACCTCAACTGCTTTGGATTGTGGATCTCTCTCCATAGGATAACTCTTTCCCTTTTTTTTGGTTTGTAGAACTTGATCCAAGAGAACTCTTTATCCTAAATTTATTTGTGGATATCTCTCCACAAAAGAAATATATCTTCCCAGCTATTTTACAGATCACACTCCATAGGATAACTCTTTCCACTTGCTTTGGTTTGTGGTTCTTCTAGAAGACTTCTACCCCCACTACACTGGATTTTAGATCTCTCTTTACATAATATCTCTATACTCACTGCTTTGGCTAACAAATATCTATCCACTAGATATTGATATCCTCTACTCTGTCACCTTCAAAGCTTGCTCCCAACTCTACTCACTCTCCATCTCAAATCTATACTAAACACTATCCTCGGTCTAGTACAAATCTACTCTAAATTTGTCTCTTGTCTAGCACAAATCTGCTCATAAATTTATATTAAAATCTATCCTCAAATCTATCCTTAAGCCTTAACATAAATCTTGATCAACTCTGCCAAACTCTAACCTCAAATCTATCCTCAAGCCTTAACACAAAGCTTGATCAACTTTTCCTAGATTTGCACCAAAATTGGTCCCAAGTGTAGTACAAATCTCCTTTCAAGTCTTCACCAAGACTTGCTCAAGTCTTCACTAAGACTTTCTCAATCATAAAAACACTCAAAACAACATTCAAAAGTTATATTAAAGGTACTTAATTTGTTTTGCTATTCTAGCACAAATGATTCTCTCTCTTTATCCCAAAACTTCTCAAAACTCATTTAAAAATAACACCCTAGATTTTTCTCAAAAATCTATCTCAAGGATTTCCAAATAATTTAACAATAAGATGCACAAAACATACTTATACATTTCCAACAATGTTTATCACCAATCCTTTTCGCCTAAAGAAAATAATCTCCTTTAATTTCAAAATAATATTCAACAAAAAAAAATAAATTTCCTTGTTTACACCAAATAATCTCCAATACTTTATTTATTTCCAAATCACCCAAAATAAAATATTTAATTAAAAAACCTTATGAATCCCTAAACAAATTCACACATGCCCTTTTTAATATCAAGTGTCCTTAAAACAATTTTCTGCTCTCGAAAACATTTGACAAATTTAATTCAAGAATCGCATACTTTAATTGTTGGCCCACAAAATAAAAATATTGTGCACATCTTCAACTAGTGCCCAAAATTGAACTCAAGACCTATATTGCCATAATGCCCTAGCCCCAGGCTAGGCTACCACCTGTGCTATGTGCCCACACATGAACCAAATGTCCATGTTTTCATATTAAAGTATACCTCTCACGAATTTTTACCAAAATGAAAACTCTTTCCTCCACCAAAAACCAAATGCGTGGGATTTGAAACCATGACCTTCCCTTCGCAAATGCCTTAGCCACTTTACACCTATTATCTATGCTAGCCAGCGCATTGGAATTATCTTCACACTCCAAGCAAATTTATAAGAAACTCTGCCTCCTTTTTAAAAACTCATAAACATCTTATCCCTTTCAAAAATGGAGTGCATGAGTTATATTCTTGACTTAGGCATTCAAATTACTTGGGATTTGGAAATGAAAAATCATTTCCTTTAAATACTCTTGCCTTTGGATTAAAACACGTCGACCCTCCTTCGAATTCAAATTTAAATTCAAATTGAAACTTTGAACTTTGGAACTTTGGCGCCATTAATTATTTAAATTAAAATTTTAACCTTAGGTTAAAATATTTTAATTTAAATAAATTAAAACCTTTTCCAACCTTTATAACTTGTTCAATGGACCTTGTCAGGGATATATTTTTTTAATGTTCTTGGACCTTGTTATTTTTCACCTCTTCCTTTTGCCCAAATATTATAATATTAAATATTATAATATTATTATTTCTTTTTAAGCCTTCTTATATTTTCTTGGGTCTTAAAATTTTTTAGCCTCTTTAGGCATATAATATTTAAAATAAATATTATACCCTTTTCCTTTTAACAACTTCCTTGCCTTTTGGAGAAATCAAATTTTTGACATCAATGACAAGAAAACTGGACATCAAACCTCTTGACATTAATGACAACAAAACTTGATCAAATTTCCAACAATCTCCCCCTTTGTCATTGATGGAAACCATTTTTGCTTTAAACATTTCTTTTACCTTTTTCAAAATTTATCCCCTTGAGAAACTGCTCCCCTAACTGAATGCTCTCCCTCTAACTTAAATCTCTCTCCCTTTGACATCAATGGCAAAGGGACTCCTTTGGGGCTAAAGATAATACTCTTAGCTCAGCCCCTCCCCACATCCTCTCTTTGAGGTGATTAATTTTGGGGTAGGAGTATCTTTAATCCTAGCATACATTGCTCTTTTTCTTTGTCCACCTTATTTATCAATTGATTCTTCCAACTCTTTTGAATATCCATGTTCTTGCTTGTCCTTGGAGATTCTGTTCTACCCTACTTGGCCATATGCCCAAAATTATTACACTTATAAAACTTAATGTTGTGGTTACTTGAAGGTGCAAATGTCTTGAAGTTCCTCCTGGTGAAGCCATACCCATTCCTATCATGAACCCTGTAATCAATTACTTTATGACCAAAATGATTACAAGAGTAACAATACCCTTGAAATAAATGTCCATATTTGAATTTCCTCTTAGTAATACCATACTCCTTTTCATGAGTCCTACAATGCATAGCCCTGTGACCAAACCTGTTACATGAGAAGCAATGTCCTTTAAAGAAATATTTCCTTTGACCCATTGGTCTCTTAGTCCTTTCTTCCTTGTGATGTTTCCTGTTCCTTATTTGTGCATTATCTTCTTCCTTGATGAACTTATCATCATAATTCTCACTTTCTCCTTCACTCTCTTCTTCTGAAGCTTCTTCTTCTTTGGAGATTGATCTTGAATTCTCTCCTTTTTCTCTTTGTCCTTCTTAAAAACCAATTCTTTTCTTGTTTTATGAAGATCTTTGTGCATTGATAATCTTATCCAAATTAGTTGAACTTTTCCCAAACCTGTGTAGCTTGTATTTAGACTCTTTCACTTCCTTTCTTAGTGAAGCTCCCTCATGCTCTAATATTTCACATTCTAATATTTTTGCCTCTAATGTTTCCTTAAATATCCTTGTATTATATATTGAGTTTGTTAGATCTTGTATAAGATTTCCTTTCTCTTCATAATATTCTTGAAATTGAGTCTTGAGCCTCAAGTTCTATTTTATAACCTTTCTTAATTCCGTAAGAGTAGAAATAAGCTCAGATTCTATATCTACAAATCCTTCCTCTTCATTTTATGATTCTTTCTCTACTTATTTGTCTTCAAGAGCATCTTCATACTTTTAAGATTTATCTCCAATAGAAGTACTTCCTTATTCATCTATTGCCAAGAACAACATTTATTCTTATTCATTATCAAGGGATATTTTATCACTTCCACTTGAAGCCTTGCTTTCCTTATCAACATAGAAACTGTTCTTGTACCTTTGAAAGAATTTATTTTCATGCTTGTTCTGACCATACCTATTTTTCTTTTCATACCTAGATTTTCTTGCTTCCTTGTTCTTATGATCTTGTTTCTCTTCACCACTACTACTTCCATATTTTGGATAGTTAGATGCATAGTGACCATATTTACCATAATTGAAACACTTAACTATCTTAACTATTTTTGTATCTTTGTGCTTTCTTGAGTACATCTTGTTCTTTTTGCCATAGTTTGCTTCTTCATCACTAGATGACTCATCACTTGAATCTGACTTCTTATATTTTATCTTATTTGCTACTTTGAAGGTTACCTCTTTCTTGGGGATAAGATAATTTCCTATTATTATCTCAAAAGTTGTGAGAGTTCCATGCAACTCATCCTTAGTCAAATTTTTAATATATTTTGTTTCTTCTATGGTTGAAACCTTTTCACTATACCTCATAGGGAGTGACCTTAATTTTTTTTGAAAAATATCTAATTCTTAAAATTTATACCCAAGTCCTCACATGGAGTTAACAACCTCATCCAAATGAAGTAAGTATGTAGCAATTTCTTGCTCATCCTTCATATTTAAGTCTTCAAATATTTTCTTGTGATTTTGCAATTTTACCATTTTGACCTTTTTGTCTCCCTCATATATTTTCTTGAACTTTTACCAAATATCTTTTTTCTGATGTGTAATGCATAACTTTTACAAAATATGCTTCACATAAACCACTTAATATTACATTCATTACCTTTACATTATACAAATGTAGGAGCTTGCCATTTTTATCTGTAGAAGGACTAGTTGTAGGTGTGTATCCATCCTCAACTTCCTATCATATCTCATATCCTTATGCCATCAAGTAAATCTTCATTATTATGTTCCAGAAAGTATAATTTTTTCCATCGAACAATGGTGCCTTATTTACTGAAGATCCATTCTGAGATGCTAAATGTGTTCCTGTATACTTTTCCTTCAAGTTGTTAAACTCTTTTGAAGGAACCCACTCTAACACCAATTGAAGAAAATAAGCTTATACTGAGAGGGGGTGAATAGTATAAGATCAACTTTTACTTTTCTTTCCCAAAAAATATTATCCAATATAATCAATGGTAATATCAACAACAATAATAAAAGCAATGCATAAATCATCACACACAATAGAGATACCAATTTAACGTGGTTCACCCAATGTGGGTTACTCCATGGAGAAAATATTTCACTAAATTTTTCTCAATAAATCTCTCGGGAATCACTTCCTTATTACAATGTTTATGGACCTATGTCCAAAGGATATACCAATCCCCTAATGATATGATTTATGGATCTCTCTCCATAGGAGAACTCTTTCCCCTCTTCTCTGGTTCATGGAACTTGATCCAAGAGAAATCTTTCTCCTCAACTAGTTTGTGGATCTCTCTCCATAGAATAACTCTGTCATTCTATATGGTTCACGGATCACACTCCATAGGAGAACTCTTTCCCTTTGCTCTAGTTCATGGATTTATATCCATAAGAGAACTCTTTCCAATCTACTATGGTTGATGATCTTCTATAATACTACTACCCCCACTACTATGGCTTGTGGATCTCTCTCTATAGGAGAACTCTTTCCTCTTTTCTCTGGTTCATGGAACTTGATCTAGGAGAACTATTTATCCTCAATTGGTTTGTGGATCTCTCTCTATAGAATAACTCTATCTTCGTAGTTGGTTTTTATAAACACTCTATAGGATAACTCTTTCCCCTTGCTCTGGTTCATAGCTCTTCTAGAAGACTTCTACCCCTATTGCACTGGCTTGTGGATATCTCTCCATAGAAGACCTCTATCCTCACTATCCTATGTAATGGATCTCTATCCATTGGCTACTATTGTCCTATAATCTGTCACCTCCAAATATTATTCCCAACTCTGGTTAATATCTATCTCAAATATGTACTAAAAAATATCCTCGATTTAGTAAAAATTTGCTCTAACTCTGTCTCTGGTCTAAGCATAAATCTACTCATAAATTTGCACCAAAATCCATCCTCAAATCTGTCCTCAAGCCTTAACACAAAGCTTGATCAACTCTGCCAAAATTTGACCTCAAATCTATCCTCGATCCTTAACACAAATATTGATCAACTCTACCTAGATCTACACCAAAATCTATTCCAAGTGTAGTATAACTCTGCTTTCAAGTCTTCACCAATACTTGTTCAATCATAAACACACTCAAACCAACATTCAAAAGTTATCTCAAAGGTAATTAATTTTTTTTGCTATTATAGCACAAATAATTCTCTCTTTATCCCAAATGCTGTAGGAGCATCCAGCGAAAGGCAAAATACCGCAAAGAAGAGAAAGTGTCACGATATCGCGACATGTCGGCAAAGAAGAAAAGTGTCGCGATATCGTGACATGTCACATTTTCATGACTCAAGGAGGAGAGAGAGAGACGTGGAGTAGAAATATCATGATTTCACAACGTGTCACAAAATCACGACTAGAAGGTGAGAGAAGGCGCAAGAGAGAAAAGTGTCGCGATATCGCAACATGTCACATTTTCACGACCAAAATATAAGAGAAGGCGCCAGGAGAAAAAGTGTCGCGATATCGCGACATGTCGCATTTTCGCGACCAAAAGGCGAGAGGATGTGCAAGAGAGAAAAGTGTTGCGATATCACGACATGTCGCATTTTCACGACCAGAAGACAAGAGGAGGTACAAGAGAGAAAAGTGTCACGATATCGTGACATGTCACATTTTCACGACCAAAATACAAGAGGAGGCGCAAGAGAGAAAAGTGTCACGATATCGTGACATGTCGCATTATCATGACCAGAGGATGAGAGAAAGCGCAAAGGAGGAAAAGTGTCATGATATCATGACATGTCGCATTTTTGTGACCAAAGGATGAGAAAATGCACAAAGGAGAAAAAGTGTCGTGATATCGTGACATGTCACATTTTTGTGGCTCAGGAAGGAGAGAGAAGACGCGAAGCAAAAAATGTCATGATTTCGTGACATGTTGTGAAATCATGACCAAAACAGGGGAGAGAGGGCGTCCGAAGAAAAATGTCATGAAATCATGACATGATTTCATGAAATCATGAAATCATGACATGATTTCATGAAATCATGATCGAAACAAGGGAGAAAGGGTGTCTGAAGAAAATGTCGCAAAATCACGACATGTCATGAAATCACGACCGAAAGAAGACAAGAAAGGCCAGAGAATAAAATGTCATGATTTCACAACATGTCATGAAATCACGACCAAAGGAGCAGAATGAAAGCAAGGAAGGAAGCTGTCGCGATATCATGACCCCAAACAGACAGAGAAAGCAGAGAGCAAAGTTGTTGTGATATCGTGACATGTCACGATTTTGTGACCCAAATAGGTGAGAAGGAAGCAGAAAGGAAGAATATCACGATATCGCGACATGTCACGATTTCACGACCCAAAGAGGTGAGAAGGAAGCGAAAGGGGAGAATGTCATGATATCGTGACATGTCACGATTTTGTGACCCGAGAAGCGAGGAGGAGGCAGCAAGGAAAGATGTCGTGATATCGTGACATGTCACGATTTCATGACCTAAAAGGAGAAAGAAGAGCCCGAAGGGAAAGACGTTGTGATATCGCAACATGTCATGATTTCACAACTAAAAAGGAGAAAGAAGAGCCAAAAAGGAAATATGTCACAATATCGCAACATGTCACGATATCGCGACATGTTGTGATTTTGCTACCCGAAGAAGAGGAAGGTAGCATGGAAGAAAAATGTCACGATATCGCGACATACTACTGGTTCACGATTCAAGAAGGCACGTGTTACCAGATGGTGTTTCTTGAGGTGGTCAAAGGCCTCATTAATGCATGATTTCTTTCCCGATAAGCTTGCTGAGCATGGCGGCCACTCGACTGTTGTGCCCAGAGGTCAGAGACATTCAGATGACTCATCAATGTGTGTTTTTGTGGTTGACTCGATGGCAATTTCCAGTGAAGATAAAAAGATGTGAAGGGTCAGTCAAGAAAGGGTAGAGGAGCTGAGTTTTGAGATTGGAAGGATGTATAGTTCCTGAGTGTGTGAGCAGATCGTCGAAAGGGAGGCAGCTTGCACCAGGAAAAGAAAAACTACACCTGCGGGCTAGTGTTGTAATTGGTTCTTCAAGTTGTTAATGAAAAAAAGAAAAAAAAAATTGTGGTATTGAGAAGGGTGAAATTTGGCTCCTACATCACCAAAACTTCTCAAAACTCATTTAACAATAACACCCTAGATTTTTCTCAAAAATCTATCTCAAGGATTTCCAAATCATTTAACAATAAGATGCACAAAACTTGCTTATACATTTCCAACAATGTTTATCACCAATCCTTTTCACTCCACCTTATATTTCATACATTCATTTCAATCATTCTAAAAAAAAGATAATGTGCCCATACCTTTTTTCTTTGATGGAGATATGTCTTCAAAACCTGTATTACTTACAACCAAATTCTTTTACCAATTCTAGGTTAGATAGAAATAGTCTATCTCAAAATCTCCACACGAATATTCACCTCAATAATTATTTCACCATACAAGAAATACAATAAAATTTCAAGTCACAAATACACCTTATTACTCCTTTAAAAACATATTCAACACATATCAAAATAAAGTTCCTTGTTTACACTTTATAATCTCCTTCACTTTCAAAATAATATTCAACACACAAAAAATAAAGTTCCTTGTTTACACCTTATAATCTCCAATACTTTATTTATTTCCAAAGCACCCAAAATAAAATATTTAATCAAAAACCCTTATGACTCCCTAAATAATTCCACACATGCCATTTTTAATATCAAATGGCCTTAAAACAACTTTTCACTCTAAAAAACCTTTTGTAAATTTAATTCAAGAATTGCATACCTTAATTTTTGGTCCATGAAATAAAAATAATGCGCACGCCTTCGACCAATGCCAAAAATAAAACCCATGACCTATGCCGCCACAATGCCCTAGCCCCAGGCTAGGATACCACCTGCGCTATACACCCACATGTGAAACAAAGGTTCACATTTTCGTATTAAAGTTTGCTTCTCACAATTTTTTTCAAAAATGAAAACTCTTTCCTCCTTGACCAAAAATGAATTGTGTGGGATTCGAAACCATGACCTTCCCTTTGCAAACACTTTAGCCACTTTCCAACTTCCATCTACACTAGCCAGCTCTTTGGAATTATCTTCGCACTCCAAGCAAACTTAAAAACAACTCTACCTCCTTCTTTTTAAAAACTCACGAACATTTTCTCCCTTTCAAAAATGGAGCGCAAGAATTATGTTCTCGACTTAGGCATTCAAATTCCTTGGACTTTGGAAATTAAAAATCATTTCCTTTAAATACTCTTGCCTTTGGATTAAAACATGTTGGCCCTCCTTCGAATTCGAATTTAAAATTTAAATTGAAACTTTGAACTTTGGAACTTTGGCGCCATTAATTATTTAAATTAAAATTTTAACCTTAGGTTAAAATATTTTAATTTAAATAAATTAAAACCTTTGCCAACCTTTATAACTTGCTCAATGGACCTTGTCAAAGATATATTTTTTTAATGATTTCTTGGACCTTGTTATTTTTCACCTCTTCCTTTTGCCCAAATATTATAATATTAAATATTATAATATTACTATTTCTTTTTAAGTCTGCTTCTCTTTTCTTGGGTCTTCAACATTTTTAGCCTCTTTAGGCATATAATATTTAAAATAAATATTTTACCCTTTTCCTTTTAACAACTTCTTTGCCTTTTGGAGAAATCAATCTTTTGACATCAATGACAACAAAACTAGACATAAAACCTCTTGACATCAATGACAATAAAATTTGCTCAAATTTCCCACACATTTGGAGCCCCAATAATGACATCCATGGTTGTCTTAGTCATGATATAATGTTATTTTTTCTAACTTAGAGGGATTTAGGAGCATTTTCCAGACTCTCAATATTTATAGGTTTAAGCTCGAAATATTGTTATTGATTTACTATGACACAACCATATTTGTAATTTGGAAAAAATGATCCACAAAATATAAAGATATTTTATTCTAGATAGTCTAAGGGGTAATCTTAGGGGGGATTATCCAAGATGTCCTCCTGATCATAGTTGGTTTTATCAATAATGAGCTTGAGATGGGCTAGAAATAAAATATTTATGCCAACAGGTAAGGTAAACATGGAAAATCTAGCATTTATGAGAAGTGATAACCCAACATTATCATCCTTGTTCCAATATAGTCCATTTATAAAAATAGAGTCATCATTGGATGTCCTATCAAGATGATTGATTTCTCCTTGGCTATCATAAGAAGAAGAAAGAGACAAAGAACAAGGAAGGGGCTTGCTATGGCTAGGTGAACAACCTATACCCTAGTGTCATGACCAAAATTTGGTTTGTAAGGGTTATTTGATACCTTATTTCTAAAGATCTAATCCTTTGCCTCGACATCCCGTATTGAAAAGCATCCACTTCTAGATGGTATATGAGTTTTATAGGAATTATGAAGTATATTGTAATTCAATAATGTTAGATTTATTACTATGGATTTTCTCCTCATTGGAAGTTCCAATATAAATGGAGTAACTTTCTATTACACCATTTTACCCTTGTTTCTAGAAGGAGAGCCTAAGGTTTGTGGAGACAAAGGGAGGATGGTTAGATCCAAGTCAAAATATTATTAGTTGATTTGTTGTTATTAATGTTGATGAGATTATAACCATGAACCTTACTTTCATTTTTAGATAAGTTATTTAAAGCGAGAGGCCTTAATACAACACTAATAGAGGACTATAACAAAGAAGATGATTCAAGCGATAGATTAAGAGGACATAAAAAAACTTTAGGATCATCAACCTTGATTACTTGATAATAATAAAAAGGTTTAAGGTCAATTAGAAAGTGATATATTAATCCTAGATTCATATTTAAGGTGGTATTGGAGAGTCAAAGGTATGGCCCACATATATGGATCCATGACCCCCCTAAGAAGAATTTGGTATGTTTAGATCACATATTATAACATAGAAGAAAATGTTGAGCATGCGAGGTTAGACTACGAGGGGTAAGAGTAACCTCACATTCTCCATTATTAAAATATATGATAACAAGATTAGATTTCCCTAAATCATACTTGGTTAGCCTAAAATGACTGATGGAACTTTAGGCTATAAACATTTAAATAAGAACCATTGTCATTGAAATTTTGTTTGATGAACTTGTCATCAATATCGCCTGTAATGTAATGTATAATGACTAATCTTTGACAAAAGAAAGTTAGGTATTACCATAATCCTCATATAATGATACAGTGTTGTGATTAATCCCAAGGGTTTCTACTACCATATTAGGGTCATTGGTGTTGAGGTCTTGAGGAACAACTTGTTCACTCAAATTTTTTATTATGATGTATTTATGGGCTAGAGATGCCTTGAAAAGTTCAATTGCAAATAAGGTCACCTTACTATATCTTTGAAGATAAAGACATCATGAGTATAATAGAAAGTGGACCTAAATATAGAACTAGTACACCTAATTTTGAGATAATTAAGTATATTTGGTTTTAAATCTAGCTAGGCTTAACATTATAAAGTAAAGATAAAATAAAATGGAAAAGGTTACTTACCATCATAATATCCATAACCTATGTGAAGAAATGGAGACCAAAATATAATGGAACTAGTCCTATGTATTAGCCACACTATATCCACTAATATGGGTTACTATTCCTTAGGGTATTTTTAGATGACAATAAATTATTTTTAAATGTTCATGTTCGTTCTATTTTAAGTTTGGATCTTTAGACATAGTGTAGAAAAAATAGTATCAAATATGGGTATTTGTATAAAATTCATAATTACATTATCAATCAACTTATTTTATTAGTTGAGAATAAAAATATGAATAATTATATTAAAATACATACATTCTACGACATTAATAAACTAGTTAAATACACACATACATTTTTAAGTAGATGAATAAATTATATTTATTAACTTTAAAATATATTTATACACTTCAATAATCTAATTCATTAATAATATAAATAAAATATTTTAAAAAATAAATAACAACTAGTATTATATTGCTCAGTAAGCATTGGGCTGAGCAACGAAGGTTATGTAATATCTAAACAACCTAGCTAAAAAAAAATTTGGGTCAGACATAGGATGGCTCGGTATAATTATGTTAAAATTAATTACTTAAAAAATATAATAATAAAATTAATGAACTTAAATATAGCGCAATTTTATGAGTTTGATAATCATCGTTTTTATTTTGTATTATTATAAAACAAGGGTTTTGAAAGAGACCTCTTAATATTTTGCATCATATCCACAAGAAGGGGAGAATCACAAATAAGAACCATAGCAAAAGCTGTAAACAACCACCCGAAATAATAGGAAGGAACAAAAGGAAACAACTACTAACATAGGAAGAAACGGAAACAGAGGGACAGAACACCAGAAAAGGCAAAGAGGATAAAATTGAGCTAGTTCTTGAGTATCAAGTCCACCTCCTAGAAAACATTTCCCACCATACTAGATATTTCCTCTGAGTAGTCGACAACAATTTTCAAAAAGCCCCAAATAACTTACTCAAAAATTTATCGTCAATACATTTTGATGAGATAAGGCTGAATATAATAATATGTAAGAAAATCCACTCCAGAAAAGGACTGCAACACGAAACATTAGGAGCAAACAACAAATGAAACCAAAGAAACCCAAAAATCACCACAAGTTGGACTCCAAAAAACCTTCAATTCTCCATATTGACCACATATACCCAACAAGGATAACAATACTAGACCTTGCTTCTCGTCTATCCGCTGGTCCATATCATGAATACAAAAGACCAAAAAATAGGAAACATCTAGGTCAACTAACTCGAACGGACTACCCTTTTCAAAAAATAACCACTAGAGACCCACCTCTCGCTTAGTCTACCAACACAACATATAAACCAGATGTCACTAATTCAACCTTCTAAGACAAAGAGGATAAAAGCCTAGCAAGGCTCCCAGTCTGCTTTCTTGAAGAGAGGCCAACTCAAAAAACCATGTGGGAACCACATAACAAGAGATTGAAACTTATGAAGGGCAATAAAAATCCCATATAAGCTCCACAAGAAACACATAGAATTTGAAATTGGGGCATTAAAGGCAGACTGAATCCACATCACCTGACATGGTCTAAAAATTAAGGAACATTGGAAAGCAAAAACATTCTAGAGTTTGATGAGCTCCACACACTCTAAAAGAGCGTTTCTCAAGAGTCTCACTTTCAAAAACTAAACAATCCTATTACAGTCAAAGAATTCTCTTCATTGATACGATGAACAAGATCCTTTGGGAAATATCTTTTCTAGATAAAAATCCTGGATAAGATGTACCAAAAATTACCATAAAGTCAGCTACCAAATTTTCTTCCCTCAGTACATGAGTTACCGAGACTTGGCTAAGATGTTGAATACTAGTTTTTGCTTCTTCCATCAGATTTATCACCTTTCATCTAGGCTGAATAGTACCATTGAGTATGTTAATCATGTTCATTGAATAATCTTCAATAACCGCATTCAGGATCCCTAGGTCCATTAACAACAACACACCTTAAAATGCGACTCTAGCTTCCATGAACTAAGAGGTTTGGGATAATAAATTTTTTGCATAAGTCACTACCAACTCTCCCTTACTATCTCTAATAACACCACCAGCTTTGGTGATGTTAGGATTACCTTTAGAGGCACCGTCAAAGTTCAATTTGAACCAACCAATTGGAGGGGGGACCATTTAATTGTACTCCTTGGATTAGGAGCAATTGGGCCTGGAGAAATTGATAAAAATCCCAAATCCTCCAATCGTACCTCATTCAGAGAGCAAAAATATCTAATATTTTTTGGATCTTAAAAAATTGAAGAAAAATTTTCAATAACACTTCACAGGATCCTCGAGCTAACACATCACACGAATTTTTAAAACTTTTAAACACCTTCACATTTTGTTCTTTCCAAATCCCCCAAAGGATATGGGGAAGTAAGAATTTCCATGAACACTTAATATGGGGAGATGCGAAGGGAGAGGACCATTGTTGAATGCAGTCAACTGTTGGTTACAAATTTGCCATGAGGAAAGGATTTTGGGTCCCAGATTCACCCACCAGCATGAAAGGTCGGAAGGAAGAGATGCCTTCCGTGCCAATCTCCGGAGAAGGCCGGCTCCTTTGGGGGGTTTTATGGTTTAAGCTAAGAGTGCAGGAAAGAGATAAAGGAATGAAAATAATTTACAAATGATATTGGAGTTTGGTGGGGGGAACTAATAGTACGACAACACATTAATCACCATTACTTACTGCATCATAAATACAAAGCATGACAAGGAACTGCAAAACCTAAGTGTACTTTTTGTACTAAGCAATATACGCACAGCTACAATGGTCCCCTAGCAAACATTCTCCCTACAAGGAGAACTAATAGCACGACAATGCATCAATCACCACTACGTACAGAAACTCAAAAAAGAAAGCAACTAAGAGATGTCAGAGCCAGGTATATGTGTTATGTAGAGAATTTATACGCATAGCTACAATGGTCCCCTAGCAAACATTCTCCCTACAAGGAGAACTAACAGCACGACAACGCATCAATCACCACTATGGACAGCAACATAACACACAACTAATGGAACTACTACTACATCTATTATGAAGTTAAAAGTGCTTGGCCACCAAATGCCGAGATAAATCAACAAGCCATGACACAAACAATGCTAAAGGCACCTGACCACCAAATGCTGAAATGAATCAACGAGCAGTGACACAGGGAAACGTAAAGCATAAAGAATAAAAGCAGTAGAACAGAACCAGGCATACAATTTATATTTATAAGCAGAAGCACGGTTACAATGGTTCCCTAACAGACATTCCCCTTCCACCCTTTACAATGAAAACATGGTGGGTTTTTATAGCCCGAGTCCCTCCCGTTACATTAATGGGCACAGAGTCCCAGTCAAACACAAGCTGACAAAAGCGGTGAAGGAGCTGCAAATGCTAACCTTTGTCAGATCGGACTGTACCCACATCATGGTCTTCTTGGAAGTTGGACAACTAGGTGGCGATGTGTTGGGCAGAACTTCTTATCGATAGGAATGCGGGTAGCTGGAGCAGGTAGAACCTCCAATCAGCTTTAAATGAGGCCACCGACATAGGTAGTGCAGCCCATGCTCATCCTTTTGCTTGGCACGTCTTGGCTCAAATCTTGAATTTGGACACTTGTTAGATGATGGATGATGTTTTTTGACACGTGTCTACCTTAAAAGGTAGTTTATCCAACTTCACCTAGGATCAGAGCACCATCGGGTTGTGCAGGAAGAAAACAACGTAGTCGGGAAGGCCTTCATGCCTTGGGTGCATTTCCGAGTTTGTTTCCCTACTACGCACCTATCAAGGGCGCACTATGACTTCGCTATGAAGTTGGACTGTGCATAGGTGAAAACTGACTTCTGTCGCCGTACGGACTTTGCTCTAGCACTTGGTCATTTTTCTACTAGCCTACCAGCCTGCAACAAGGTGCACCCAGGAAGAGGGGCGAAGTCGAACTTTGCACCAAAACTGGGCGAAGTGTGAACTTCGCACCAAAACTGGGTGAAGTGCGAACTTCGCACCAAAACTGGGCGAAGTGCAAACTTCGCACCAACACTTAGCCATTTTCTAGGTCAACTGATGTCAAACTTGAGATCCAACTGAGGGGCTCCAAGAAAGGGGGGAAAAAGAGAATGTAGGAAAGAAAGAGAAAGGGAGAGAAGAAGAAAGGAAAATAGAGGAAGAGGGAAAAGGAAGAGTAGCACTGCTACAAAATTGAAAAAATTGCACCATGTGCAAAATGTGGCAAAATTTCTAGCGGCTCGCGAGGTGTCGAGCTCGCCTCAACACAAAGAATCCATGCCTTCATCCATTGGGTGCAGAGGAACTTGCTTCCCCTATCTTTTGCTGCTCTATCTATTCTCCTCATGACAACTGCTCTTCAGATTCAGCTTTGTCAGTTGCCTTCTCAGAACCATCTTTCGAAGGCTCTCCAGCTTTTGCTTCTGCCTCGCAGATGCGGTTGTATGCGGTCTGGGCTTGGCCCCAGGCTTCTGCTTTGAATGGCCGACGATCAGCAAATTATTCTAGTGCTATGTGGAAAGTAGCGACCACGTGTAGGTCAATGGTGAGGTATCTTTTTCCTAGCTCCTGGAAGTAGGAGCTGATTTTACAGCATTTGGACACCATCTGGGTGACCTGACTTTCTTGAATTGGCTCAGTACAGCTATCAATCTCAGCTGTATCTGCCTCAAGGGACCGCCAATTCTTTTTCACCTGCTCATGGGTGAGAAACTTGCCATTCTCAACAAATCCCAAGCACCCTAGTTTGGAAAGAGCATGAAAGGGAGCCATACAAACGTCTCTTTCATGTTCAAATGCATCCAGCATTTGTCTGGCAACCCTCACCTCTTCTACTTTCTTAAAATATTTATACAAGGTTACCCTTGCATCTGCCCATTCTATAGCGAATGAGAACATGGGGGAGAATTGGAGGCCATCGCGCTCGTGCTCCTAAAGATTTATTGCCAGGTCTAGCCATTGCTTTGCCTGACGTTCGACCTCCTCTACCATAGGCTTTCCTTGGGCATAAACTTCTTAAATTCTGGATGCGAAATCCAGAACTGAAATTGCCTTATACGTGTGGGGCTTGCATCCCCACAGCAGATCAGCCCGCATCCCCTTAACTTTACTCTTCAAAAATATCGTCGCTTAAGATGCTCTCTTTGTAGATTATGACTGCACCTGTTTAAAAGACTCCTGGAGATGAGAAATCTGCTCCAAGGCTGCCTGCTTTTTCGTTGCGACTTGTTGCTGAGAAGCGGCCAGCTGGGATTTTAGTTCATCTATTTCTCACTATGCCACTTCCAACTGCTCAGTGGACCTAGAGAGGTCCTCTTCAAGCTGTCTTGTCTTATCCTGCAACCCGAAAAGCTCTTCCTATTCCTCCAGACTCTTGACAAGGAGATTGTCCGCTTTACGAATGATTCCTTGAATCTCGTATTGCTTGTCGATGTCGTCAAAGCTCTTCTCCTTTGTCTGGAGCTCGTAGTCTACCCTGGTAATTTCTCGAAGAGGCTTATTCACTTTTGGGATTATATTTTCTATTGTAAGCACTCTCCTCTCAAAGTTAAACTTGGTTGGCTTTATCGGTGCGGCTATCTCTTCAAGTCTCCTCCGCTTCAGGTTTTGGAGGAAAGAGATAGGGTACTCTACAACTCTCATTGCCAGAGGCAAGTCGTCTATATTCTGGAGGTCATCCATGAAGTATGGTTCCCCCAGCCTAGGGTTCTACTGAGATGTCTCTCCTACGGGAATGGGATCAGGAGGAACAGGACGAACTTTGGAAGGATCGACCGCTTCTGAGGGTGACCGGGGAATGGATATGGGAGCGGCTGATGTTGAAAGGGTTTCAAGAAGCTAAGGCAGTGGATGTAACGGTGAACACACTACTTCAAAACTAACCTCAGGCGAAGGGTTTGGGGTTTGACTCAGAGATAGGGAAACGTTGGGGTTCTGAGCAAACTGGTCAAAAGAATGGGGGCCACTAGAAGGGTGTGGAGACGGGGAGGAAGATGTGGCCACGACTTGCTCGGATTGAGTAGGAGATGGAGTAGGAGTAGGGCTAGATGAGACCAGAGAGAGTGGGGAAGCAAACGTACCTACGAGCTCTACCTGAGCCGATGCTAGATGGATGTCTGCAATTCTAGTTTTGGTGGCTGGCTCGGGACTACCCAGAGAAACATGCTCTTGAGCGACTGAACGCGGCTGTGGCTTTATGACTGGCTACTGCACTGTGAGAATAGGTCGCATAATTTTTTCAACTCTCTTCCTCTTCTTTTATTTTGGAACAATTTCCAGAATGGGGGAAGGAGATGAAGCAGGTGCAGCAGGCGCTGATGTTCCCATGGTAAACTTGTACTAGGGTTTGACTTACAGAAGGTCTGTCGCAACCGGTCTGCTCTCTGGCGGTGCTGGCGCTTTTTGTTCCTGAAAGGTCACCTCAGGCATTGACTTGACTGGTTTCTGCACCTTTTTAGGCACTGCATTGGAAGCCACGAGCTGCATTGGGTCCACTTGGATGTCTGCTGGGCCTGCGTTGGCAGTTGTCGAAGTGTACAACTATTGGGAGGAAGACCCTCCTTTATAACCCTCAAAGGGACCTCGGGGAACATAATATTGATATGCAAATGGCCACTAGCTGTCATGGTGTTGGTTGTATAGAATTGAAAAGTTGTCATCAATGGCTATATTTCTCCTGGTGGATTTGTCGTGCTGTGTGTGGCACCTCATCTTCCAGCATTCAATAATATTTTCTTTCAGCCAGTTAAGGCCTGCTATTTTGGAGAGGAATTTTTTAAACCCTGGAGATGAGAACTGGTGTTCTGGGTTTCGCTTGGGGTCATATGCTACCTCCTTATAGTAAAAATCCTGCCACGGAGGTGAAGCTTCCATCAAGTCAATTTCCAAATCAAGGTCCACATGGACCACATCGCATCTGTCTTCGATTATATCCGCCCGAGGGCAGAGATGTGTGAACTTTCCCCTTATCCCGTACGGGTCGTACTTCCAATGCTGCAATAGCAGAATCAGACCAATGTCAAAAAGCTCCCGCTCGAGATAGACATGCTGTCCTACCTCAGTAATCTCAACGTTCGCCCAAGAAAGAGGATATTGAAAAATCTAGCCTCTTTTCTTTCCCAAGCCGAACTCCTCAACGTAATCTATCTGACGGGCAACCTCCATACCAAACTAATGATCCATGCACCAGTAGGGCAGCAGGTGAGGTTTGCCATTGAATCCATAGATTCTGACTACAATCCCCTGCATCAGTCTAAAGACGTCCCCAAGCTTCTGACTCAGTAAAGAGTTCATCATTTCTTGCGGGGGGCGAGGGATTTTGCCCTCACTGAAGAATGACATGACCAATCCCAAAAAGTTGAAGTTAAACTTGTAGTAAGACCCTTTTCGGTATAGGTTATTCATCCAATCATAGACGGGCTGTGGCTCTCCATTCTTGTTGACCTTCTTCAGGTTCGGGATCGGCATCCGGGAGTGCAAATGATACAAACAAAGCCAAGCTAGAACAAAATTGAACCAAAATTCGATGGACTGCTTCTTTTGGAGCTTGACTAGGCTGGAGTGGATGGCGTATGCCAACTAGTCCACCTAGTCAAAAAATATGGGATGCTTTCCACTTCTCTGCACTGTTGGTTTGTAGGATTCTCCACACAGGAGACATTCTACCAGCACTAGCTGGTATGGCTATACTAGCTCATCAGAGTTGCAGCCAAGGATCCATGCCAGAATGGTGTATAAATATTTATTCTGAAACCTCACCAAGGGCATGGGGCCAGTTGGCCACTGTCCAGCTACAAGCGGGGAATTCATCTCTGAATTGAGGAAATCCCTCATCCTTTTGGTATGCGTGAAATGTCCCACTTGCTCGCCCAGATTTATCTTTCTGACAATTGTGTTGGAGTCATACTCCAACCCTAGGGCGAAAGCTGGCTGGACAGTCTCCCTGCGTAGCACGAACAAGGGTTTACCATTGGAGATACAAATTTGCTGGGTAACTGGTCTGTAGTGTCTGAAAATCAGGTCTACTAGCTCCAGGAATTTGTGGACAAGAGGGCATAAGAACTGAAAGAGGTTTGACTTGTACGCCGCTCCAAAGTGGTGAGAGGGCGAAACCTTGTCAGCCCAACTCTCCAGATTTGTCTGCAGCTTAGTCAGGCTCATAGAAAATGAGCCGTCCTTGTATCCTGCCAAGTAATTTATCAAAGGTGGTGGGGCTTGCCCACACTATACTTTTTTGGGCCGAGACTTTGACTTTCGCTCTGGCGGTGTTTCACTTCTGAAAACACTTGGTCACGATAAATCCTTGGGTTCGCATCCTTCACTGGATTGCATTGGCATTAGCATATTTCATTTGTCCATCTCTTTGAAACAATAATAATTACAAATTTAGGGTGTTTGTAGCAGATTTCGCAGTCACAAGAATAATCTACGCAGTCATTAATGTCGCGCAGGAGGGGGTAGGTCGGCTGGCAAGTGAAGGAGTTATGTTTCTTGGGTGGCCACGCAGGAGAATGTTTGGAAAAAGGTACCCTAAAAGCCGTGCCATGCTTTTTTGATTGCACTTTTCATTGAGGACTATGCAATCATTAACTTTACCTTAAACACTGCACCATGGCTGATATCACTACTGCTATCTGGGCACACTGCTCAAGAAAAAAACCCTTGGCACGAAAACCCATCTCAAAATGGTCGCAATGCGCCTTGGGCCCAACTTGGAGCTTTTAAAATATTTTATTCATTTTTTAAACAATTGTCCAAGCTGGCCCAAAAAACAAGGTGAAATCAAACTTCACCCAAAGTTGGGCGCGATCCGACTTCGCCAGTGCAGTCGGACTTTGCTCGAAATTCAAGCGAAGTTCGAACTTCATGCGAAGTTCGCACTTCGCGCGTGAGCTATGACTTGCATTGATACTTTCTTTTCTTTTTTCTTTACCATGCTTGAGGGTTGAGTGTAGTTCGGCCCTTTGCAGACTTCGAAAGAGAGGCGAACACTTAGAACTTTACTACCTCTCTGGACCGGGTGCAAGAGCTACGCTTGAACAATGAAGCATGTTTGGACTTTTCCCGAAGTTCGAGCAAAGTTTGAACTTCGCACGAAGTTTGCACTTCACGTGTGAGCTGCGTGCAGTTCGCACTTCACGTGAAAGCCGACCAAAGTCAGACTTCATGCGCGAAGTCGAACTTTGCTCAAAACTGAGCGCAGTCCGATTCTTCGTGACTTTGTAGTTTTTTCTCCATTCAAACTTCACGTTTTGTCTGGCACGTAGCCTGACTTCGCTGCGAAGTCGGGCAGCGGCCAACACTTAGCCATTTTTTGCTTTGTTATTCTTCTTCACTCAAGCAGCCCCTTTACGAACTTCGCTCCTTCTGAGGGGCGACAATAGACTTCGCTGCGAAGTCTGTATTCTCTCCCATGTCGCAGTTAGGCTCAAAAAATAATAAAAAATTAAAAGCTGGAAACTGTACATGCTGGAAAACAAAAATGCATAAGGGAAATTTTTACAAAGAAGGGCCACTCGGGCACCTTCAATAGCGGTAACTTTTTAAGTGGAACCCGTTAACAGGGATAGGTAGGAGCTGACCCTCCATATCCCGAAGTACATAGGCATCGAACTGATTCACCTAGGCAATCTGATAAGGGCCCTCCCAGAGAGCATCAAACTTCCTGTGATTGCTCAGCTTTTGCAAACCAGCCTTGAGTGGCTGCAATATGATCAGTGAAGGCCTGGTATGCATTTTCTCTATATTCTTCCAACTGCAGGAGTTGGCACAGTTTGTCATCCACCGGGTCTCCACTGCTCCTGTCTTCGTCCAACATCCATAGGGCAAGGATTTCAATGTGGGATGGCATGACAACCTATTTGCCATAGAAGAGCACATAGGGGGACGTTCTGATGGATTTCTTGAATGAAACTCTGTCCGCCCACAGTGCTCGGTTCAGGAGTAAATGCCAAGTCCGCTTGTTTCTATCAATGGTCCTCTAGATGATTTTTAGGAGGTTCTTTTTAGTAGACTCGGCAAGGCCATTCCCCTGCGGGTAGTAATTAGAAGACATCTTGTGATAGATGCCAAGTTTTCCAGTGTACTCTATGAGTACAACGCCTACGAATCTTAGACCGTTGTCTTTCACAATTGACTCTGGAACCCCAAAGCGGGTAATCAGGCTCTCAATGAACCTGATGACCGTTTCTTGGTCTGCATTCTTGGTCTGGATTGCCTCTGCCCACCGTGTGAAGTAATAAGTGGCTGTAAGAATAAAATTGTGTTCGATAGAGGAACTAGGCAAAATCACCCCAATGAAGTCTAGACCCCATTGCTGGAATGGAGTCTTGGCCTGAATCGGTTGAAGGGGCAGGGGTGCTTTTCTGTTTTTGCCAGCAAACCTCTGGCATTGATCACATTTGGAACAGATCACATGAGCGTCTGTAAATAGAGTGGGCCAATAGTACCAAGCTCTAATTATTTTTAAGGCCATAGGCCTTGCAGAATGATGACCCCTAGGCATCCTGGAATGAAAATCTCTGAGGACCCTGGGCTGGTCTGATTTTTTGACGCACTACAACAGGATGCTGTCGATGTTTTTAAAGTAAAGCCCCTTAGGGTGAAGAGTGTACTTAAGTGCACCTAGCCAAAATCTCCTTCGTTGTGAGGCGTTTAGGTGATCTGGACATATTTCGATGTAGAAATATCTCACCAGTTCATCTGTCCTATCACTCCCCTCCGATAAGGAGTTGGATAGGTAGATGCGTGTCGCTGTGTCCTCCCACTTACAGGCGGAGATGCCGGCTACAGCGCTTCGGGCCAATTCCTGACACAAGGCTCGGCCCTTGATAAGCTTGGTGGGCTACACTTCGATGTTGAACTCCAAGATTTTTGCAATCCATCCTACTCTCTTGTGACCCGGTTCTCCTTGTATGATGAAGCTTCGAACGTCCGGGTGAATCACAAAGACAGTCGTTTTGCTCTGGGAGACAAAATGCCTAAACTTTCGAAGGGATTTCATAATAGCATGAACCTGTCGCTCTATAAAGTTGTACTTTTTCTCATGTAGCTGAATCACTTGGCTCAGGAATGCTATGGGGTGCTCCTCGCCATCGTCTACCTTCTAGGTTAGGATTGCAGCGTAACTTTTGGGTTCTCCCACTGCATATAGGATGAAGTCCTTGGAGTAGTCCGAGTTTGTCAACACCAGAGCTTACGCAATTTGAGCCTTGATTTCCTCGAAGGCTTGCTCTCTTTCATCAGTCCATTCATAATTTGTATATTTTTTCAACAGTTCGGCCATAGGCTTGATCACCTGTGCGAAGTCCGAAATGAACTTCCGCACAAAGTTAATCTGACCGAAGGACTGTAGCCCTTTTTTATCGATGGGGGCTGGCAAGCGAAGGAGGGCTTCTGCTCTGTCAAGGTCAATGGTGAGGCCTTCCTCGGAGATGACATGTCCCAGCAGCTTTCCTTCTTTTACCATGAAGACAAACTTCTTCGGGTTTATAGAAATGCCAAATTCCATACACGTCTCAAATATTTGCCGTAGGTGTGAAACATGATCCCCTCTTTGGTGAGAGAAAACAATCATGTCATCAAGTTAGATAACAATGATTTTATTGAGCAGCTCTCGAAAGGCCAGGTCCATGGCCCTTTGGAATGTGGCACCAGCATTGGATAAGCCAAATGACATGTGCTGATAAGCGAACGTCCCCCACTTGGTGGTGAACGCCTTCTTATGCTAGTCGTCATATTTGACCCAAATCTGGTTGTAGCTAGAAAATCCATCTATGAGTGAGAATATCTGGGCTCCAGCAACAATATGTAGAATCTGGTCGATTTGGGGAAGTGGATAGTGGTCCCTGAGGGAAGCCTGATTCAGGTTTCTGAAGTCGACACAGAGACAAATGTCACCATTATTTTTCCTCATGGGCACCAAATTCATGACCCAGGATGAATGTTTGATGGGGTAGATGATTTTAGCTTCCAGCATCTTGAGCTTGGCCTTCATCATGGCCTCAATCTTCAGATTCACGACCCTCTGCTTCTGTCAGAATGGCTTGGCGCCATCCTCTAGCTCAATGGTATGCTGGATGATAGTTCTGTCATACCCCCTCAAATCCTTGTAGCACCAATCCATGATGTCGGGGAACTCTTGGCACAGTGATCTGATCTGCTCAAGTTCCTCCGACGTGCAGTCTGTTTCGACCTTGATAGTTTCACCAGGTTCAAGTTCCAGGTCAACATACTACTTCGGGTCTACTTTGATCCTATGAGATATAGCTTTGTCATTCTGATCAAACAGACTCTCCAATGTAATCAGTCCTTTTGGGATATGATTATTTCTTAACTGTATCAACCCCTCATATTGCTCGTCATCAGGGTCTCTACCTTCGATTGAACCAACTTCGTTAACCAAAAATGTGATGATTTCCTCGTCACAACTGAACACCTGCTAGTGGGTGTCCTTATCAGGCATAGAAGGCCTGTAAATAGTGTGAATCAGCTTCAGTTTTTGGACAACGTCATCAGCCAAAACGTACCTGGCTCCAACAGATGCCAGAATGTCAGCGTGTTTGTTTTTCTCACGCGATATCGCCTTGACATTCAATGAGTCGAACGACTCCATCAGGTCCCACACCCGGTTGTGGTATGCTCTAAGATAGTGCTATTTGGAGGCGCACTTGTTCGTAACTTGGTGACACACCAACTTTGAATCTCCAAAGATCTGTAGGTGTTTGATCCCCAGCCTCTACCTTTTGCAAACCCAAGCATAGGGCTTCGTATTCCATTAAGTTATTAGTGTAGCTCTAGGCCAACCTGTAGGTATAGTCCTTCTGGATTTTGGTTGGGGAAACTAGAAGCACCCCTACACCGACGCCATTTTTACATCACGTGTCGTCAAAGAAAAGCTTCCATAGCTTCTTAGGTGCAGGTCCTACTTCCTTTGTTGCTGACTTGTCAAGCCTCTCGGGCTATACGATGGAGTAACAGTCCTGCTTTGTCTCAATTACGACATTGAAGTCCCACAAAGAGAACTCATATTCAAGCTATAGCACTTTGAAGGCTTGCTCTGTCAGCTCTACTGTCACCAACTCTTCCTCTAATAGCTGGACCATGCAGTCCAACTATCCTTCGGGTATCTTCTTTACTAGGAAAGTGGAAGGCTTCTCATTGAAAATTTTTAGTCTCCTTCCTTTGAAGGGCACTTCCATGTGTGAGTAGTCTAGAGACAGGTACCCGCCCAACTTCGTAGTGAACTATTAGGAGAGACACATGCTGAAGTAGGGATCCAGGTCAACAACCACGACCTCTTGGATGACCATGATGTCAAGAGCCTTGTGTAGCTGGATAGGGATGTCCTTTATGACACCAACTGTCTTGACAGGGGTGCCATATAATTACAGCACGCCTTGGCTGCTCCATGTGTATTCCATCCTGATCTCGTCGTAGATGACCTTCAGCATCAAAGTCGTGGAAGCACCAGAGTCCACCATGCAGTTCTGAACTATGTGCCCTTGCATCCATAAAGACAGATAAAAGGGAGACAGTCTGTTCTTCCTTATGGCTGAGATTTTCAGAGGTTGAACCAGGACAACAGGATGTATCTGCTTGCCGCCTTTCATGTTCTTCAAAGATTCTTGCAGTAGATCCACCTGGCCTAGGAGTAGAAGAGCATCATACATGCTGATTCTAGCAGGTGTTCTTTTCAACTCGTCTACAATGTTGTAGCCCGAGGTACTAGCTCCTTCTGCTTATTTTTCCGGCTCATACTTCATCCGGTACTGCTGGGTAGCCTCAACTCGTTGTCTCTTGGTCAGAGACAGGTACTTTAGCCTCTCTTGTGCTTGTTCTTTGGTTTCAACTGGAGGCTGAGGTACGAGAGCCTTAGCCAAAACTGGAGCTTTTGCTATAGGAGGCTTGGCTAGAGTTTTATCTTTGGATGCCTTCTCCTGGGCTGTGTAGGGCCATAGCCATTTGTATGGTGGCAGCCCATCGGGTTGTGATTTATCTCTTCTGGCATAAACTTACAAAGGCTTGGCAGCATCTGCGGTTTTCTTTTCCTCCTTGGCAGGCGACACTAGATTCTCCTCTAGAGGGCAAAGTTGGCTTCGCCATCCAGGATCATGTAGAGTTCATCGTCCTCTATGGCGCTGTCGGCCAAGGTCTGGATGTAGTGCTGGTGCAATGTGCAGTCTTCCTTCGAATGCGGGTCATTGCACATAGTGCACCAGTTAACCTGGTCGGAAGGACCAGGAGGGTCTTCTATAGTAGCATTTCTCGGAGGTGGATGCCTCTAAAATTGATGCTCCAGGGGCTTGTATTTTGTCAGTGCCAGGGGAGCATATGGCCTCCTAGGAGTAAGGTCCATCTGGGCCTACTTCTTCTTCAGAGCGGTCATGTCATTGGACATGGCATGATATCCTGAGGCCAAAGCCTGCACCTCCTGAAGAATTGTATTATGAATGCTACTGTCAGGAGGCAGCAACTATGCCTATGGAGGCAATGCGGCTAATGGAGGAGGGTTAGAATAAGGTGCATACTGAGGAGGAGTAGGAAGTTCTAGAAAATGCAGAGCAAGAGGATGCGGGTGAGGATAATGCAATTGAGGCGGGCCGTAAGGAGTTACGATCGATGCCGGATTCCACTACTGCTGGAGTTGCTATCCTAATGTAGACGGTGCACCACCAAAAGCAAGAGGATACTGGGATCTGGGGAAGTCAGGGTGAATGGGTTCCTACACCCTAGACAAAAGCCTATCGATAGAAATAATGTCAGCTTCAGCTTGTTGGGCAGTCTCGTACAGAGTAGGAAACTCGTCTATTCTAGAAATATTTAGCAACAAGCATATATCTAAGTTGAAGGATCTTAGATAGTAGTGAGCAGCCATGCCAGCTGAAGGCCGTAGTTCATGAGGTACCCATTTCTAGGATCTCGTAAACCTGATGTTGAAGTCAGACACCTCCTCTTGAGGGTGTCTTTGGATACTTTGGAACTGATGCAGCAAAGAAGTAGGTTCAACAGACTCGTTGCATCCTTTCACGAGCCTTCTGGCAAGCTGGGGCCACCCTGTGATGGATCCCTCTGGCAGCGATCTCCACCAATAGAGAAGCTTTCCCCTCAGGGAAAGGGCCAATAGATGGGTCTTCACACTCTCATCGGTAATGGAATGTAATGCGGCCAGGGAAAGGATGTCCTAGATGTGCTCATACGCCATCTTGCCGTAGCCATCGTATGTAGGGATAGACTTTAAAGTAGCAGGGGGCACAGCTTGCTGTCCGACCAGGTCCAAGGGCCCTATAGAGTCCACCGTTGGGAAGAGATCACCATCATTCTGCTGTTGAGCAGCCATTTCTTCTTCTTCTCCACTGTCGGTTGTGTACTCGGTGTCAGTACTTTTCGAGGATGAAAATGCTTCTTCTTCCTCGGCCTCTTCTATTTTGTACTAAGCTCCACCGACCTCGGTTTTGACTTCTTCTTGGATTTCAGCCTTGACTTCGTCGACACGAGCTTGCGGATCAACCAGCCTAGAAATTTTGCCTCGAGCGTTGATGTCTAGTTCATAAAAGTTAGGCGGGCTTCTCGGATCCCTTGCTCACCACCTTCTTGTTTGCATGAAGGTGCTGGGACCGGTCTTTCAGACTCAAAGGATTTGTTTGTGTAGAGTTGCCAGGTGTTCTGATTTGGAACAGCAATGAAGCAAACACCGGTGCTTCAATTTTGTTGGGGGTGAGAAACTTCCTTATCTCACCAAGTGCTCAAAAACCACTGTCAGTGCCAGGTGGAGACTGATCAGAAAATATCTCTTCAAATGTGGGACCCTGGTCCCACCGGGCGTGCCAGAGAAACTGTTGCGCCAGGTGGAGACCGATCGGATATTCTTTCTTAAAATGTGGGACAAGCGTCCCACCGGGCGTGCCAGAGAAACTGTTGGTTACGAATCTGCCATGAGGAAAGGATTTTTGGTTAATGCGCCCAAATTCACCCACTAACATGAAAGGCCAGAAGGAAGAGATGCCTTCCGTGCCAATCTCTGGAGAAGGCTGGCTCCTTTGGGGGGTTTTATTGTTTAAGCTAAGAGTGTAGGAAAGATATAAAGGAACAACAATAATTTACAAATGAGATTGGAGTTTTGTGGGGGGAACTAATAGTACGGCAACAGATTAATCACCATTACTTACTGCATCATAAATACAAAGCATGACAAGGAACTGCAAAACCTAAGTGTACTTTCTATACTAAGCAATATATGCACAGCTATAATGGTCCCCTAGCAAACATTCTCCCTACAAGGAGAACTAACAGAACGACAACGCATCAATCACCACTACGTATGAAAACTCAAAACAAAAAGCAACTAAGAGATGTCAGAGCTAGGTATATGTGTTATGCAGAGAATTTATACGCACAGCTACAATGGTCCCCTAGCAAACATTCTCCCTACAAGGAGAACTAACAGCACGACAACGCATCAATCACCACTACGGACAGCAACGTAACACACAACTGATGGAACTGCTACTACATCTATTATGAAGTTAAAAGTGCTTGACCACCAAATGCCGAGATAAATCAACAAGCCATGACACAAACAATGCTAAAGGCGCTTGACCACCAAATGCTGAAATGAATCAATGACCGTGACACAGGGAAGCATAAAGCATAAAGAATAAAAGCAGTAGAACAGAACTAGGCATACAATTTATATTTATAAGTAGAAGCACAGTTACAATGGTTCCCTAACAGACATTCCCCTTCCACCCTTTACAATGAAAACATGGTGGGTTTTTATAGCCCAAGTCCCTCCCGTTACATTAATGGGCATAGAGT
Organism: Wollemia nobilis; assembly: GCA_028583015.1. NCBI lineage: Eukaryota > Viridiplantae > Streptophyta > Pinopsida > Araucariales > Araucariaceae > Wollemia > Wollemia nobilis. The sequence continues at coordinate 293,567 of JAQPPZ010000243.1, read as the reverse complement.
CCCAGTCAAACACAAGCTGAAAAAAGCGACGAAGGAGCTGCAAATGCTAACCTTTGTCGGACCGGACTGTACCCATAGCATGGTCTTCCTGGAAGCTGGATAGCTAGGTGGTGATGTGTTGGCCAAAACTTCTTATCGACAGGAATGCGGGTAGCTAGAGCAGGTAGAACCTCTAATCAGCTTTAAATGAGGCCACCGACATAGGTAGTGCAGCCCATGCTCGTCCTTTTTCTTGGCACGTCTTGGCTCAAATCTCGAAGCTGGACACTTGTCAAATGATGGATGATGCTATTTGACATGTGTTTGCCTTAAAAGGTAGTTTATCCAACTTTGCCTGGGATCAGAGTGCCATCGGGTTGTGCAGGCAAAAAATAGCGTAGTCGGGAAGGCATTCATGCCTTGGGTGCATTTTTGAGTTTGTTTCCCTACTGTGCACCTGTCAAGGGTGCACTCCGACTTCGCTGCAAAGTCGAACTATGCACAGGTGAAAACTAACTTCTGCCATCGTACGGACTTCGCTCCAGCACTTGGTCATTTTTCTGCTAGCCTGCCAGCCTGCAACAAGGTGCGCCCAGGAAGAGGGCGAAGTCGGACTTCGCACCAAAACTGAGCGAAGTGCGAACTTCGCACCAAAACTGGACAAAGTGCGAACTTCGCACCAACACTTAGCCATTTTCTAGGTCAACTGCTGTCAAACTTGAGATCCAACTGAGGGGCTCCAAGAAAGGGGGGGAAAAGAGAATGTAGGAAAGAAAGAGAAAGGGAGAGAGGAAGAAAGGAAAATAGAGGAAGAGGGAAAAGGAAGAGCAGCACTGCTACAAAATTGAAAACATTGCACCCCGTGCAAAATGTGGCAACATCAACCAGAGAACTTGGCATTACCCATTGAACCCTAATATTACAACAAATTAATGAACATACCTATTGAAATACTGAGCATAGAATAAGTAAACGACTCATAGAATCCCAATCTGCTTCACACAAAAATCATCTATTCACAATATTATAGACTCTTTTGAGTAAATTTTTGATGGAAAGAATTTTATTTTGCACTGCAAACCAAAAGAAAACATTAATCTTGGGGATTAAATTTTTTAACCAAATTTTTCCAACCAAGAAGAGGTTGTCAACCTCCGTGTCCAACAGAGTGCAAGACGACTTAACCAAATAGGCTTCTTCACTATCCTCGACCCAAATCAATCTATCTTCAACCTCCTCCAACCTCAAGACTTGAAATCGAAGCTCGTTGGCCATTACACTCCAATCTTGTTGGACGTCTGGATACCCCACCGTAGATGGAAGTTGATACCAAAATTTATGATCATTTAACTCCATAATGAAATCTACCACCTTAATCCTTCCCATATCTCTGGTAATCAGCAAAAGAGCCTTGAGACGCTGATCAAACGATAGTGGACTATCCTGAAGACATACATCACTCCAAAAATCCACAATTGCTCCATTGCCAATAACACATGTATTGTTATTACATAAGAAGGCCTTTGATTTAACTAAGCTCTGTCAAAACGTAGAACCACCACCTAGAAGAGGGTTAGAAAGAAAATTACTAAAATTGTATATGGACTTGAGGATGTGGATCCACTACCTTGCATTATTTGAAGCCACCTTCCAACCCAATTTGGCCATCAAGGCCTTGTTCATCTAAGAAAATCTCTTGAGGCCCAAACCATCCTTCTTATTATGATGACAAATTTGCTCCCACAAAGCCAGGTGAAATTTTCCTTTCATATTAGGCCAAGCCCAAAGAAAGGATTTGTAGATACTTTCAAATTTTATAGCAATCCTGCTAAGAAGGCCGAAGAGACATAAAAAATTTGGTATATTTTGGAAAGTGATTTGAACCAAAACCTCTTTCTTGGGCTGAATCATAAGGGCTTCTTTCCACGAAGTCAACTTACATTGCATCCTATCAAGAACTGGTGTCTAGAAAGAATCCTTGATTCTACCTAAGAAGAGCAAAAGGCCAAGATAAGTGGTTGAGAAAGAAGTAATTCTATAGTTAAGAATTCTTATGATATTGCTCTGACGCTCCCTGGAGTATTGATAAAGTAAAGGCTGCTCTTAATATAAAAATATACCTTATGGGGGGGGTCGACGGGGTTTGATCCCCTGACCTCGTGTTCCCAAGACTTGGCCACCAACTAGTCGAGTTAGCTTCTCGATTGGAATTTAAAGGGTAGGACCCTTTACTTAACCTGTCCCCATCAAGCGCTTCCTTAGAAGTAGCGCCGCTCTAGTGGTGTCGCTCGGGGAGGCTCTGTGTCAACCGGTCTACGAGCCCTCCAATCGAAGCTTTGTAGTGCCTCCTCTTCTTGTCCTTCGTACGACGTCACCAAATACAAGGCGTGGCTCCCTCCACTCCTTCTGCTTCAAGATGCATGTAAATTCGATGGTGCTTGCTCTATGGCGTTAATTTCTATCAAAAAATTTCTCGGCTTCTCAACAATGACCACCAAGCCTGAGGGATTGTTGTGCATCACAGCACCAAGAAATATCCACAAAACTGACCTGCTTGTGGACAGTGGAGGTAAAAATAAATCTCCATACGCACCAACATTGGTTTGCGAAATGTGTCGCTCTCCTACGATCGATCCTTAGCACAGTGGTCTGGCATCAGTACTACCTTTGAAGTGTCAGATATCAGCTACCTCCATACGATTTCACCCAAAATTTTATCTGCAATTTTATCCAGTAACCTGATATAAAATTTTTTCATTAAAAACTCCAACATCGATCCGATGATAGTATTCTATTAGGCGCGATCTCAGGGATTTGGCAAGAAAAGGGGCCAAGAGACTTCGAAGCACCTGTGTCTCAAGAAAAAAATGAAAATTAGCTACTCTCTCTCCACCTGACAGACATGTCTCTTTGCGATGGTGCCTCCTTTTATTCGACAATGTGAAAAATGAACTACACAATCTTAGGTGAAGTCTGCTACAGGGTTTATAGCTACGAAGTCAAGGTATAGTTTCTTGCGCTCTCTGAATGCGTCAGATTGCTCTGCCAATGTTTCTCTAGGGGTGGCACGTTTACTCAAGGTATCTTCCCACAAAAAAATTAGGCATCTCCATTGAAACAACTTCGCTCTGCTTCTCCTGTCTTAACGACATGCTGCCAGTTGGTTCATGGATTTTGATGTTGGTTGTGGCCACTATAGTAATTATCCCACATTCAAAATGTTGTAGTCTAACAGATCTTGAAAAATGAAAACACTCCCTTAGTTGAGTGTCTTCCTTCGAGAAGATGCTCTTGCGCAAAACCATTACATGCCTTCTTTTGTTCCACCATCGCGTAGTCCAATCGACCACGTATTAGGTAGTTTGTCAAGTCCTCACGTTCGGTTCTAGCCACAGGTCCATGTCCTCCGCTTAGGTATTAGTCCACGTTAGGTCGACTAGGTCCTCTTCAACCCAATCACCAAGTGAGTTCGACTGTGAGCCAAGTCTAGGTTCAGCAAGGCTCCTCCAAATTTGTGCCCGAGTCAGAGCTACAAAAAAAATTGAGCTTAGACCCCAATAGGCTCTGATACCATGTCATAGAAAAATGGTAAGGTACTATTCTATTGAACAAATTAAATAGTACATCTTAGGCTCTAATTAGCCCTAATAAAGCGGATCTCGTTAACAACAATGAGCCCAAATAAAATATGCTAACATATATTGTTAGCATAGAATAATGTAATAATAGCTAATTTAAAATATACGCTAACAATTTATTTCTCATAGAAAGAGAGAAGAGACTTAATATCTCTAACATGAACGATCGAAGTGATGCAAGAAAGAAGGATGTCATCCGCAAAATGCTGGTAAGAGATTGGTCTACATGGCAAGGTAGGCAATCTCGTTAACAACAACGAGACCAAATAAAATATGCTAACATATATTGTTAGTTTAGAATAATGTAATAATAGCTAATTTAAAATATACGCTAACAGTTTCTTTCTCATAGAAAGAGAGAAGAGACTTAATATCTCTAGCATGAACGATCGAAGTGATGCAAGAAAAAAGGATGTCATCCATAAAATGCTGGTAAGATATTGGTCTACATGGCAAGGTAGGCAAAATACCCATAGATGACTGTCTAAGAGTTGCAGACCTTTCCAAAGCTTTCGCCGTAAGAATAAATAGGAAAGGGGGAAGAGGATCACCTTCACGAATGTGGCGAAAATATTAGAAAAACCAAGTTGGAGAACCATTAATCAAAACTGAGAACCAAGTAGAGGACACACAGGCTTCGATATTGATCCAACTAGAATCAAAACCAAATTTCCTCATAATTCTAAAAAGAAAAGGCCAAGAGACCCTGTCGTACATCTTTTTCATATCAAATTTAAAAATAAACCCAATCCTTCCACTTTTATGAACAAAATGCATAGCTCATGAACCACTATAGCACCATCCAAAATCTGCCTCCCGGACACAAACCCACTCTCAACGTAACTTTTATTTTCTTTTATATATTTTAAAATTGCATTCCAGTTAAGAAACCAACTTTAGGCTTAATCCATTAAAACATTCAATGTTGGGGAGGCATTGACTCTGATATTAAACGATAAAGCTTTCTCTGTCTTGTTATGTGGTTACTGGTTAATCCAGGGAATACTTCCAAGCTAAACGGACATAAAGTATTTATTTGGACATAGTCAGTTCTCAATTCCAAAGAGAAACACGGTCTTATACCACGAAACGTCTTAGTAAAGCTTTATGTTTTTTTTTCTTAGGGCGTGTCCAATACGGAGCTAACCCAAAATGTTATTTTAGACTGTCAGACCCAGCAGGTTCGAGAGAGAAACACACGTTCTTAAACCACAAGGCGTTTTAGTAAAACTTAATGTTTATTCTTAGGGCGTGTCCAATACGGAAAGTTGACCCAAATGCTATCTTAGACTATCGATTTCGTTTGCAATTTGAAGCATTCACCATATGGTCTATAAATGTGTGAATAGAAACCATTGCTCATTGCATTCACAGAATTCCACTTCCTATTATATTTTCCTCTACATGACAGATACATTAACCTCTGACCTTCCAAAGTGCCAAAAAGGTGCCAAATTGACCTCTGACCTTCCAAACTACTGTGAGAGTGGTTAGGACCACTGTTTAACCTCTGGGGGCTACCCTAGGGGTTGTTCTTGTCACTCCGATCGGTGCTTGTTGTCACATAATCGAATTGGTGCTGTTTTGGTGTCTACAGTCATAAATTGTATTTATATCCACTTAGTAAAATATTGTTAAACACAATAAAATAGTAAATAGTTCCAATATTTATACTTATAAAATATTATAACAAAGTATACCAAAATATAAGGTAAATATTTGCAATGAATATAAAATCATTTTATGGGTTACATGGAAAGTAGTGTTTTCATAGTAATAGTAAACAAAAATGTGGACTTTACAAACAAAAACCATTGTGGGTTATAGGGGTATTCCTAAAAGTTATAAAGTCAAACTTATGGGATCGCCTTTATTTATGTTTATAAGTATGATGAAGATCTTTGATTAGTAAAATAGATACAACTATAAAATAATGTGTGTATTAGCTCTACATTTATTGTGATTTTTGGTATTATTTTTGTATGAATTTTTATAAAATTATTGTAAAATTATGTGCATCGACATTTGACTAGACATAATACCAAACTCCTCGTGCATAAGACTATCTAGAATATATTTTTTTGTTGAGGATCAACTCTTGTAATGACAAATGTCTTATGGTTGAGCATATAATATCTAAGCATTTGAGTTGTATACACTATAGTAAGGCAAATCTTCTCTAATAGCATATATCTGGCTTCATAATTAACAAAGGTATTGTTAGTGTAGAAGATATCCCTTTATCTATGTTTATCATCTTCATATACCAACATATCCCCTAAGGCATAGCCCATGGCTACTATGTATAGAAATGAGTGCCTAAGAGAATTAGTTGGGACAAGGATGTAAAGGAATAAGAGGTAATATAGGATATCATTGAATGGAATTTAACAATTAGACTCAACAACCCATTCAGAAACCAAATCCTTTATCAAAAGCTTGGTGAAAACTGATACTTATTCACTTGTTGGTCAATGAATCTCTTAATGGCTTAAATTTTTTACCAAATACTCATAATCTAGGTTAGGATTCCAAGGCATGACATATTTATAAGGGATAATATATTATCAGGATCAAATTTGATGCCATTTTGTAAAATTATGAATTCCAATAATTTTCTTGATATAGCTTTAAAGATGAATTTTTGAGGGTTTAGGCATACCTTGTTTTTCCTCAATCACTTAAATATGTGTTGTAAGATATGAATATGATCATCATGATTTATAGACCAACCAAAAAGTATAATATTATTCAATCATGTAAGACTTATTACCATGGATTTTATCCTCATTGGGAGTTCCAATATAAATGGAGTAACTTTTTATATACACTATTTTACCCTTGTTGCTAGAAGGAGAGCCTAAGATTTGTGGAGACAAAGGGAGGTTGGTTAGATCCAAGTCAATTTTTTTATTGGATGATTTTTTGTTATTAATGTTAATAGGATTAAAACCATGACCCATAATGTTTTTGTTAGATAAGTTATTTTAAGTGAGAGGCCTTAATAAAATCCTAATATAGGACTATAGCAAAGAAGATGATTGAAGAGATAGATTAAGATGACACATAAATACTTTAGGATTATCAAACTTGATTACTTGATAGTAATAAAAACGTTTAAAGTCAATTACAAAGTATTATATATTAATCCTATATTCATATTTAAGACAGTATTGAAGAGTTGAAGGGATGGACCACATATATGAATCGACGATCCTCCTAAGAAGAATTTTGTATGTTTAAATCACATATCTTAAAATAGAAGAGAGTGTTGAGCATGCGAGGTTAGACTACGAAGGGTAAGACTAGCCTCACATTCTCCATTGTTAAAAGATATAATAACAAGAATAATTTTCCTTAAATCTTACTTAGCCTAAAATGACTAATGGACCTTTAGGCCATAAAAATTGAAATGAGAACCATTGTCATTTAAATATTGTTTGATGAACTTGTCATCAATATGGCTTGTAATGTAATGTATAATGACTGATCTTTGATAAAAGATGGCTAGGGATTACCATCATCCTCATAGAATGATGTAGTGTTGTGATTAATCCCAAGGGTCCCTACTACTATATTATTGTCATTGGGGTTGAGGTCTTGAGGAACAACTTGATCACTCAAAATTTTGATTATGATGTATTTATTGGCTAGAGATTTTGAGAAGTTTAATTGCCTATAAGGTCATGTATATTTGAAGATAAATACATCATAAGTATAATAGAAAGTGGACCTAAATATAGAACTAGTACATCTAATTTTGAGATAATTAAATATATCTAGTTTTAAATCTAGCTAGGCTTAACATTATAGAGTAAAACATATAAATAAAATAAAATAGAAAAGGTTACTTACCATCCTAATATCCATAACCTATGTGAAGAAATGAAGGCTAAAATATAATGAAATGAGTCCTATGTATTAGACACACTATATCCACTAATATGGGTTACTATTCCTTAGGGTATTTTGAAGTTCCTATTGTAGATGACAATGAATTATTTTTAGATGTTCCTACTCGTTTTATTTTAAGTTTAAATCTTTAGGTATAGTGTAAAAGAAAAGTATCAAATACAGGTATTTGTATAAAATCACCATTACACTATCAATCAACCTATTTTATTAGTTGAGAAGAGAGATATGAATAATTATATTAAAATACACACATTCTATAACATTTATAAACTAATAAAATACACATACATTTTAAAGTAGATAAATAAATTATATTCATTAACTTTACAATGTATTCATATACTTCAATAAGGGGGGGGGGGGGGGGGGGGGGGGGGGGGGGGGGGGGTTTTCCCCCCCCAAATTTTTTTTTTTTTTTATTTTTTTTTTTTTTGGGGGGGGGGGGGGGGGGGGGGGGTGGGGGGGGGGGGGGGGGGGGGGGAAGGGGGTTTTCTATTCATTAATAATATAAATAAAATGTTTTAAAAAATAATTAACATCTAATATTATATTGCTCAGCAAGCATTGGGCTGAGCAATGAGAGTTATGTGACATCTAAATAACATTAATAATAAAAAAAAAAAATTAAGTCAAATATACAATGGTTCGGTCATATGGAAGCTGACCATATATAAAAGTTATTATGTTAAAATTAATTACTTAAATATAGAACAATTTTGTACAGATAATTGTCGAACAAAAATTCAATTCCTATAATGTAACTTTTATTTTCTTTTATATATTTTAAAACTACATTGGAAGAAACCAAATTTTAGGTTTAATCGAGTAGAACATTCTATGTTGGGGAGGCATATACTCTGATATTAAACGATAAAGCTTTCTCTGTCCAGGGAATACTTCCCAGCTAAACGGGCAAAGTATTTATTTGGACGCAGTCAGTTCTCAGTTCCAAAGAGAAACACGGTCTTATTCCACGAGACATCTTAGTAAAACTTTATGTTTTTTCTCAGGGCGGAGCTGACCCGAAATGTTATCTTAGACTGTCGGACCCAGCGAGTTCTCAGTTCAAGAGAGAAACACGCGTTCTTGAACCACAAGGCGTTTTACTAAAACATAATGTTTATTCTTAGGGCGTGTCCAATACGGAAAGTTGACCATCGATTGTCGATTTCGTTTGCAATTTGGAGCCTTCACCATATGGTCTATAAATGTGTGAGTAGAAACCATTGCTTATTGCGTTCACAGAATTCCAATTTCTATTACATTTTCCTCTACGCGACATATACATTAAAGTCGTTATACCGTTGTTTTGTATTCCATCTAAGAGACATCAAGTACCTAACTTGTTGTCCGTCACAGTTGGTCGAACGACATTGCTCTCCATCTGCAAATATGGTGAAATCAATGACTTTGAGAATCAAAATCTGCACGCTGCTTGTTGCCCTCAACGTGATATTTATGGTGCATGTATCCGCTCGATACAGCCTAAATACGACTGAAAATACAAGTAACAAAAACAGAGCTAAATATAACGTTGCCGGTGACGTAGAACGGTTGGCAAAATGCGATTCTCATCCGAGCTGTGGAGGTGGTGCTCCAGACCCAAACCATTGCTGCAGTTCATCCAAGAAGGCTGTGGTCGCTGACCAGAAATTGGGATCTGAAGCGGAGAGTTTTTGACGCTTCTATGACTAATAATAACAAGGATTCTATCCCAACTGACCCTTCAATTGCAGACTGACAATAATACATTGCTCATTCGGTTCTAGATTCTGCCTTGTCCAATTTAGTTTTCTCTCGTCGACATGTTATAGGTTTGTGTTGTGCAGGGATAACACATTTGTTATAAAACTACGGCCATGACATGGCGTTGCCTATTTGTTTAAGCCAAACTCTTGGATCATTTATACGTACATAATTATTACACCTGTGTATGAGTATATAACTTCTACCAGGATATAACTTCTATCAGAATGCAAATAAGTGATATAAAATGGACAAGGCGGACCAATTGAATGCCAATTGTGATATAAAAAATTTCAGACATTTTATATAAAATAGTTATTAATCAATGGTATCAAATGATACGAGTTGAAGAATATTTAAAACATTTTGTATAAAATAGTTATTAATCAATGGTATAAAATGATACGAGTTGAAGACTCTCAAAATAGTGTCATAATATTTATTTCTAAAATTTATATTCATACAGTTATTGAAGGTGATTTGCAAAACGTTATCAAGATGTTTAATGGTGCTTGTCATGTCAGTTGGAAGGTGGCTAATTTAATTGATGATGCAATCAGCTTGTCTCGCGCTCTTGAGGAATTTTAAATTAGGCACATATTCAAAGAAGGTAACGTGACTGCGGACCTAATGGTGAATGTAGGGGTAAATCTTCATAGATTTACTATCTGATAGAGGGATTCCCTCCTGAGCTCATCAAGAGGGCCTACCTAGATGTTCATTAAATGGTGGTGGGTGGTTGGGGCTGTTGGGTGTGGGAAGTAAATTCTGCAGTAAGAGGGTGGTTTACCTTCCTCCACATGGCTTTGAGGGTAAGTCCCCTTTTAAAATTTCTCACTTTTTTCTCTTCTGGCCTGGCGCCCTCTGGTGCCCTCTTTGTCAGGGAATGTCTCGAAGATTTTTTTCGATCCGTTGGAGTTTGCTCTCTGCCCGAAGACTTTCTATGGTTGTACTTTTATTATGCGGTCCTGGGTTTTCTTTGTGGCCTTAGGATGTCCTTAGGGTGTCGTACCCTATGAGCTTTATGTTTTGGTGGACTATGTGGAGATGTTGTAATCTTTCATTTTTGAAGACTGGTGTGCCTTGGGTGTCGCTTTCAATAAATTTTGTTATGTGGTGGCTTCTATTCCACCTCTAATGTTAGGGGGCCTTGAGGTTGGAATTTTAAATTTTCATTGGAAATGGTACTTTACCATTCATTTTTGGTTCTTGCATCTCGAAAGACCCACATTCTACATGTCACCTTTGGTGATGTTTGTGCCTAGGTGACCTTCTACCTTAGTTCCACCTCTTTTATTCTTTCCTTATTTCACACCAGGTGGAGGCAGTTTGGGTACCTTTTGTTTGTGCCTATTGAGATGTGACTACCAGTATTTTCTTCATTTTTTTGCATAGGTCAGCTCTCTCTGCGAGGGTTTTTGAGTCCCTTATGAGGACTATGCTTCTGTTTGTTCCAATGTTCATCATCCATCCTTTGGGACTCCTTCAGAGTCATTTCGATAGTACCGGTGCTCACATGATGGCGTTGGGAATTCACAATGTCTTTGACTTAAGGGGCTTTCTATGGATTGTTTTGTGTCATGAGGATGTTTTAAGCTCTAGTAGTGCTTGGAGCCTACTTTGTTTTTTTGAGTGTGTCTGTGTTTTATCCCCTAAGTCCTTTGGGTGGTCTACTATTCTTAATCCCCCTTGGCATCATATGATTTTTATGAATATCAAGAAATCTAAAGGTTGTAAACGTAAGTCTAAAATTTCTAAGTCGAGGGTGGAACCTATGTCTCTATTGGTGAAAAACACAAGCTTATACTAAGAGGGGGTGAACAGTATAAGACCACTTTTTATAATCAATATTATGCAATGTATAGATAACAATATCAATAGCAGTAATCAAAGCAATGCACAAATCACCACACACAATAGAGACACCATAATTTACGTGGTTCACACAATGTTGGCTACTCCACGGATAAAATATTTCACTAAAATTTTCTCAACCAATCTATTGGAAATATTTTTCTTATTACAATATTTATGGACCTCTATCCAAAGGAGATACCAATTCCCTAAATCAAGTTCATGGATCTCTATCCATAGGAGAACTCCTCCTCTCCTCTGGCTGGTGATCCTCTAGAAGACTACTACCTCCACTACACTAACTTGTGGATATCTATCCACTGAAGACTCTTGCCCTCACTCACAAGACCTATCCTGATTGCCCTGGCTAATGTATCTCTATCCACTAGAGGCTACTATCCTCTTCTTTGTCACCTCCAAAACTCTATCTTAATTTTGCACTAAACACAATCCTTCGATCTTGTACAAATCTACTCAATCTATGTCTCTGGTCTAGCACAAACCTATCCTCAAATATGCACCAAAATTTGTTCTCAATTCTACACTAAACATAGTCCTTCGGTCTAGTACAAATCAACTCAATCTCTATCCTCAAGCCTTAACTCAAAGCTTGACTCAATATCAAATCAAATCTACTGGATCTAAACCAAACCTTAACTCAAGGTTTGAACAAATCAATCAACTCTGCTCTCAAGTCTTCTCAAAGACTTGTCTATAATTTGCCTTGTAAGCTTCCACAAAAGCTCACACTAATTTGTTCATAACTCCTCTTTAGAACTTGCTCAAATATTCTCCATAAGTCCTCTCTAGAACTTATCCAAATCTGCTCCACAAGTCCCGTCTAGAACTTGTCCAATTTTTCTCTCAATCTATATTGTAAGCTTCCACAAAAGCTTACTCAAATCTATCCATAAGTCTTCTCAAAGACTTACTTCAAATCTGCTCAACAAGTCCACACAAGAACTTGTCCAATATCAACATATAGAGAATTGTTAGAGACTCAATATATTCTATACTTATCATAATGCTCAATAACATTTAATCACTCTCTTAAAAATATACATAGAATTTTTAGAGACTCAATATATTTCAAATTCAACTCAATACTCAATCACTTTCAATCACTCTTTTAGAAATATAAGGACCTATCCTCACTACCCTGGCTAATGGATCTCTATCCATTGGAGACTACTACCCTTTGCTTTGTCACCTCCAAATATCTGTCTCAATTTTGCACTAAACACAGTCCTTCAGTCTAGTACAAATCTGCTCAATCAATGTCTCTGGTCTAGCACAAATCTCTCCTCAAATATGCACCAAACTCTATTCTCAATTCTACACTAAACATAGTCTTTCGATCTAGTATAAATCATATCAATCTCTTTCCTCTAGCCTTAACTCAAATCTTGAATCAAACATAAAATCAACTCTACTGGATCTACCTCAAATATTAACTCAAGGTTTGAACAAATCAATCAACTATGCTCTTAAGTCTTCTCAAATATTTATCTCAAATATGCCTTGTAAGCTTCCACAAAAGCTCACACTAATCTGTCCACAATTCCTCTCTAGAACTTGCTCAAATATTCTCCACAAGTCCTCTCTAGAACTTGTCCAAATCTACTCCACAAGTCCTCTCTAGAACTTGTCCAAGTTTACTCTCAATCTGTATTGTAAGCTTCCACAAAAGCTTACTCAAATCTGTCCACAAGTCTTCTCAAAGACTTACCTCAAATTTTCTTAACAAGTCCACACAAGAACTTGTCCAATATCAACATAAAGAGAATTTTTAGAGACTCAATATGTTCTACACTTATCATAATTCTCAATTACTTTCAATCACTCTCTTAGAAACATACATAGAATTGTTATAGACTCAATATATTTCAATTTCAAATTCAAATCAATTCTCAATCACTTTCAATCACTCTTTCAGAAACATAAGGAGAATTGTTAGAGACTCAATATGCTTCTTATTCACCTCAATGCTCGATCACTTTTTCAAATAAATTCAGAATATAGAATAGTTTATTTTATGGAACTTGAACAATCACTTCACACACCCACTTGACTAGGCTCAACCAAATCTACTCAACCAAACACTCAATGAAATAATCCTTGCTCACAAACCCTGGTCGAAGCATATAAACACAAATGCAAAATATTTCCAACAATGCTAAACAAAAAATCTCACATAACAGTGATACTCATGTTCTTTTCAAACACTAGTTCAAGTTCTTTGCTCAACAACTCACTTCAACACCAATGCTTATAAGACAATATTCACATAACAATGATACTAAAACCCTAGTTCAAGTTCTTCACACAACCAATGGCTTCAACAATAATGCTTATAAAACAATCCCTTATTCTAGAAAACCTTGAAGCATTAACTCAACACACTCAATAGGAAATCCTAATCAAGTCCTTTTCACTCCAAACTTATTTTCTAGAAAACCAACCAATCAACTTAACTATGGAAGAATGTGCTCATACCTTTTTTTTGATGATGAAGGAATATCATAAATCTGCCACAACCACAAACACTTATTTTCCAAGCTCAAAGAAGTTATAAGATGATAAAATCCCTCAAGAATACAATGTTAATATCAAAACACACATACACCTTATCACTCCATCTTTAAGAAAACATTCATCAACATTTACAAAAATAATTCACCAAATACACCTTATAATCTCCCAATTAAAATAATATTCAACAACAAGAATAATATTAATGCAATCTCCTTTTTCAAAATAACTATATGCAAGAAGTCCCTTTTATCCTTTTAAATATTCAACAAATCAATGTGACACAAACACTTTATTAAAAAATAAATCTAACTCCTTATTCCTCCAATTTATCAAAAATAATAATCAAATTAAAATATTTTTAAGCAATCCTTTTAACTCCCTAAGACCTCATGTCAAACTTTAGGCAACACAAAAATAATAATCAAAATTTATTACCTTTGCCTTGGAGGGACTTGAACTCATGGTGTAGCCTCAACCAATGCCCAGGTCATGGCTCCAACCGCCACACGAGCTACGATCTCACTTGGGAAGTAGAGAGAACCATGTGCTCTATGAAGCTCCCAACGAAAGTGTGATGGGCCCATAACCCATTGTTAGTCTTACAATGGCACTAAGAGGGGGGTGAATCAGTGTAGTTCTTTAAACTTAAATTCATAGCTCTTAAAACTGAAATAATGAAACCTTAAAACCAGATAAAGCAAGTATCACAAGAGAACATCACACAACACAAGATTTAACGAGGTTCACCAATTTGGCTACTCCTCAAGAATGACTGCTTGGACTACCATCCAAATCCAGCCTTTGCAAAGCACCAACTTTACAATCAATTTACCAGCACCAACTGGAAGGAGCACCAACCCCTTATTTATCTGCACCAACAGAAAGGAGCACCAACCCCTGATTTACCAGCACCAACTGGAAGGAGCACCAACCCCTGATTTACCAGCACCAACTGGAAGGAGCACCAACCCCTAATGCCAAGCACCAACTTGGACTTCAATTCTGAATCTAGAAGTTTGATAGTAAGATACCTTTGCTTTTGCAAGACCCTGATTGGTCTTCTTCACCTTTGCATTCTCTGCACTCTGCTCTCTCTGTGCAATCACTTCACACTCTCTTCGTTAAATCACTTTCATATCATCTTCCCCTTTGCACTCTCTGTGCCTTCTACTTTCTCTACGCAATCACAACCACACTTGGTCAAATTTCAACCTTTTCGCTCTCTGTGCACTTTGCTCTATCTGCGCACTCACAGACGCACTTAGGACAATTCGACATGACTCTTCGCTCACTTTGCGCACTTCACCATCATCTCGCCACTTCTACACTTTCTGCGCTCTTACGACCACATTTCACACTTTGACACACATTCGATGACTTATCCAACCACATCACAATTCTCCAAACAACCCTCCTTTTATAAAAATATTTTCATGATGAAAACCCTAATCTTAGTCGGCTTGCATAACAAATGTAAACCCTAATCTTAGTCGGCTGTCATCGGTCTTAGTCGGCTTCAACTCATGAAGATATTTGGTAATTCCATCGCTCGAAGATTTCATTCTGATATGTCCTATACATTTTGTTCACTCTTCATATTTTAGCTGCATGAATTCACTCTTATCTACCCTTTAAATGTTGTAGAGATGTCGGTCCTTTCATACTTCTCATTTTAGTTGGGTTCTTCTTCTTGTCTTGCGCACATACGACCTATCATGAAATCATGACATTTCTACCTCTGTAGCTTCTTTTGTTGTTGTTGCCATGAAAATACA
Organism: Wollemia nobilis; assembly: GCA_028583015.1. NCBI lineage: Eukaryota > Viridiplantae > Streptophyta > Pinopsida > Araucariales > Araucariaceae > Wollemia > Wollemia nobilis. Next base: position 278,125 of record JAQPPZ010000243.1, on the reverse strand, counting down.
ACATGTCGCGATATCGTGACACTTTTTTCTCTCCTCTTTCTCTTTGCTTTGGCCCATGAAAATGCAACACGTCGCAATATCGTGACACTTTTTTCTCTCTTTCTCTTTGCTTTGGCTTGTGAAAATACAACATGTCGTGATATCGCGACACTTTTTCTCCTTGCTCTTTTTCTTTGCTTGGCTCATGAAAATACAACATGTCACGATATCGTGACACTTTTCCTTCGTATACTTCGTCTTTGCTTTTGGGATATCGCGACACTTTTCCAAGACTTACTTTGCTTTGTCGCGATATCGCGACACTTCTGCCTCCGTAGTCTTCAACTTAGTTTTCCTTTGCTTCTTTACTTTTGTCATGAAATCGTGACACTTGCGCTTCTTCTTTTCTCTGTTTTTCCTTCCTCTCTTTCTTTGTCGTGAAATGCGACATGTTCACTTTTCATTACTTTCTCTCTCTTTTCAGAAAATATCACGATATCGTGACACTTTTCAAACTTACTTTCTCTCTCCTATTTTAGTCATGAAAATGCGACATGTCATGAAATCGTGACACTTTTCCAACTTACTTTCTCTCTCCTATTTTAGTCGCGAAAATGCGACATGTCACAAAATCGTGACACTTTTCCAACTTACTTTCTCTCTCTTTTTTAACTTTGGAATTTTCTACTTTTCTCTGTGAAATCGTGACACTTTTCTTACTTGTTCTCTTTCTTCGAACTTGTCACAAAATCGTGACACTTTTTCTTGCTTTCTCTTTCTCTTCCAACATGTCACGAAATCATGATAGTTTTTCCACTTGCCTTTTTCTCTTCCAACATGTCATGAAATCGCGACAGTTTTTCCACTTGCCTTTTTCTCTTCCAACATGTCACGAAATCACGATAGTTTTTCCACTTGCCTTTTTCTCTTCCAACATGTCACGAAATCACGACAGTTTTTCCTGCTTTTTCTCTCTCTTCCAACATGTCACGAAATCGTGACAGTTTTTCTTGCTTTTTCTCTCTCTTCCAACATGTCGTGAAATCGTGACAGTTTTTCTTGCCTGCTGTATATGTCGCGATATCGTGACACTTTTCTTACTTGTCTTTTTCTTTGATCTTTTGCATATGGGCCACTTCGGTCTTCTTGGAAAATCACCTGTACATACTCTGAGTAACCTTTGAACTCCTGTCTTCTGCATCTGAATAGCTTTTGAACTTCCTGTCCACTTGCATCAACAGATCTATCTGATTGTGTTGACAACAATGACAATCACTGTTGTTGCACCTTGCTCAACAATCTCCCCCTTTGGAATTGTTGGCAACACGTGCAATTTCCTGTAACTCTTCTCCCCCTTTGACAATAATACCAAAGGGCTACTCTGCAGACTCCCCCTGAGTCCATGCACAACATTCTCAGGCAAAATTTATTACACTTAGCAAAAATCATGAACATGAGCAAAAAGATAATCAAATACTTAAATGCTCCCCCCGAGAATGTGATCCCTGTAGCTAGTCAATTCTTGGGAAGTGTGACCACTCCCAATTTATTGCGAAGGTACTCAAAAACTTCCTTGGGCAATGGTTTTGTGAAGATATCTGCTACTTGCTCTGTAGTTGGAACAAAATCCAACTTAACCTCACCTTCCGCAACTTTCTCCTTCAAAAAGTGATACCTGCGTACAACATGTTGTCGTTGCAATATATTCTGCCTCTGTTGTCGATAAAGAAACTGACTCTTGTTTCTTATTGTGCCACGTGACCAATCTATCTCCAAGATAGAATGCACCTCCATTGGTACTCTTTCTGTCATCGACACCTCCTGCCCAATCTACATCTGAATATGAAATAAGGGTGAAGTCTTTACCTTTCGGATACCATAACCCATATTCCATAGTACCCTTGAGGTACATAAGGGTGAAAAGGCTTGTTTCAAATCTGCTTAACAAGATCACATAGAACTTATCCAATCTCATAGAATCATAAAGAGAATTGTTAGAGACTCAATATGTTCTATACTTAATGCTCAATCAATATATCAACTAAATCTCATAGAAGCATAAAGAGAATTGTTAGAGACTCAATATGTTCTATACTCAAATCCCAATCTCAACTCAAATCAATCTCATAGAAGCATAAAGAGAATTTTAGAGACTCAATATGTTCTATACTCAAATCCCAATCTCAACTCAAATCAATCTCATAGAAGCATAAAGAGAATTGTTAGAGACTCTATATGTTCTATTCTCAAATCTCAATCTCAACTCAAATCAAGAAAATAGAATAGTTTATTTTATGGAACTTGAACAACCACATCCAATCACTTGACTAGGCTCAATCAACTCTACTCAACCAATCACTTTCGAAAAAGAAACCACAATCAATCCTTTTCACTTCGATGATATTTTTAGAAATCAACCACCCATCATGGTACCTCCACAAACAACTACATGAACTGAAACACACTTTGACAACTATACGACAACTCCCCCTGACTACTTGCCTTTCATCCTCAGATAACCAAACAAATACATAGGAGCATTAAAATAAAACTTTAAGATTGCTCCCCATGAGGATGTGCTACCTGGAGTTGCTTAGTGCAATAGAGGAGTAGTCTCCTTCAGTCCAAGGAGACACGATTTCCTTTCTTCTATCTTTCTCCAAACTTTCTTGAACTCGGGCTTGGATTTTTCAACTACATCCCTGTTTTGCACCTTTTTGTGAACTCAAACATTTCTCTTGTGTGGTTGTCTCTTGTGCATCCTTGATGAATGATTATTTTCCTTTCTTTTATGTACATGATTTATTCCCTGTCTGTGTTGCGTTCTTTGCGTCTGATGAAATCTACTATTTTGCCTTAGATTAGATACAAAAGTGCTTGGACAAAACCTTGCTATGTGCCCATGACCATTACATTGAAAACATTGTACATAGTGTTCACTCAAAAATGCAGATGTATTTCTACCAGCATAACTCTTTGATTTATTATTCAATCCACAATAAGTTGCCTTGTGACCATATCGGTTGCATCTGAAACAATAGCCATTAAAAGTATTATTATGAATAGAGTGAGAGTGATAGAACCTCTTTTGTTGTGGTTGCTTTGTTGTAGATCTCCTTTGATATTTTCTTCCTTTTGAAGATTCGACTTCAAACTTTTCTTGCTTCGATCCTTCAACAGTGAACTTCTTCTTCTCTGCAGAGTTGGAAGATGAAGGTTGTTCAGCTTCATATCCAAGACCACGCTTATCCATGGAGCTTCTTTGTTGGCTTATCATTTTATCTAGCAACTCTGTGCTCTTCTCGAATTTGAGATTTGTATTGGCCTCTTCTAGTTGTTTCTTCAATAAAACAATCTCTTCCTCTTGTTTGCAACAACCAATCTCTTTCTCATTGATCTGTGACCTGAGAGTTTCTTCAATCCTTTTGAATTCTTCTACCTGTACTTTCAAACTAGTTATTATTTCATTTGCATCCTCAAGCTTTCTTGAGATTTCCTTATTCCTTTTTCTTTCTATCTTCAATTCATCCAGAGCTGCAATTAGTTCCTCTTTCAAATTTATTTCTGCATCAATTTCTTCTTCATCACATTCTTGTTCTTTTTTGTTTCTTCTTCGAGTGTCATGAAAAGTACCTCCACCTATTTCTTTTTTAGAATCATCCTCTAGGACTTCATTAACTCTCAGCATATATGCCTCTATGTTCTCATCGTTATTCAACTTTATAGCTTCGAGCTGAGCTTGATGTGTTTGTAACTTGGCCTCCTTGATCTCATCATCTCCTTCATGAATACTCCTCAGTTTGTCCCATATTTCTTTTGCCATTTTACAACTCATGATCTTTACCAGTTCACTGTCTACTAATCCGCACCTGATAGCATTCTTTGCTTTTGAGTCATTCTCAAACAGATTCTTATCGGTAACATCGGTTGGAGGAGTGATGGGTATTGTGTATTCACTATCTATTGAATCCCAGATGTCGTATCCCAAAGCACAAAGATATGTCTGCATCTTGATTCTCCAGATCGCGTAATTAGTTCCGTCAAACAAAGGTGCTTTGTTTGATGAGAAGCCTTCACCACCTACCATTGTGTTACTTCCAAGATCACCCCTGACTGATTTAGCTTGTAGAAGGGAACTTGGCTCTGATACCAATTGTTAGTCTTACAATGGCACTGAGAGGGGGGTGAATCAGTGTAGTTCTTTAAACTTAAATTCACAGCTCTTAAAACTGAAATAATGAAACCTTAAAACTAGATAAAGCAAGTATCACAAGAGAACATCACACAACACAAGATTTAATGAGGTTCACCAATTTGGCTACTCCTCAAGAATGACTACTTGGACTACCATCCAAATCTAGCCTTTGCAAAGCACCAACTTTACAATCAATTTACCAGCACCCATTGGAAGGAGCACCAACCCCTTATTTATCTGCACCAACAGAAAGGAGCACCAACCCCTGATTTACCAGCACCAACTAGAAGGAGCACCAACCCCTAATTTACCAGCACCAACTGGAAGGAGCACCAACCCCTGATGCCAAGCACCAACTTGGACTTCAATTTGAATCTACAAGTTTGATAGTAAGATACCTTTGCTTTTGCAAGACCCTGATTGGTCTTCTTCACCTTTGTGTTCTCTGCGCACTCTGCTCTCTCTATGCAATCACTTCACACTCTACTTCATTACAACTACACTTTGTGTTCGTCTTCACCCTTTGCACTCTCTGTGCCTTCTGCTTTCTCTATGCAATCACAGTTTCACTTGGTCAAATTTCAACCTTTTCGCTCTTTGCACACTTTGATCTATCTGTGCACTCATAGTTGCACTTAGGACAATTCGACATGACTCTTCGCTCACTTTGCGCACTTCGCCATCATCTCGTCGCTTCTGAGCTTTCTACGCTCTTACGACCACATTTCACACTTCGACACACATTCGACGACTTATCCAACCTCATCACAATTCTCCAAACAACCCTCCTTTTATAACAATATTTTCATGATGAAAACCCTAATCTTAGTCGGCTTGCATAACAAATGTAAACCCTAATCTTAGTCGGTTGTCATCGGTCTTAGTCGGCTTCAACTCATGAAGATATTGGTAATTCCATCACTCGAAGATTTCATTTATCTGTGACTTTTGTTCACTCTTCATATTTTAGTGCATGAATTCACTCTATTCCTATAAATGTTGTAGAGATGTCGGTCCATTGTCATACTTCTCATTTTAGTTGGGTTCTTCTTCTTGTCTTGTGCACATATGACTTCGTGAAATCGTGACATTTACCTCTAAGCTTCTTTTGTTGTTGTTGCCATGAAAATACAACATAAATACATGTCGTGATATCGCGACACTTTTTTCTCTCCTCTTTCTCTTTGCTTTGGCCCTGAAAATGCAACATGTCATGATATCGCGACACTTTTCTCTCCTCCTCTTTCTCTTTGCTTAGGCCTACGAAAATACTAATGTGACGATATCACGACACTTTTCTCCTTGCTCTTTTTCTTTGCTTAGGCCATGAAAATACAAATGTCGTGATATCGTGACACTTTCCCTCCGTATCTTTTCTTTGCTTTATACGATATGCGACACTTCTCCGATAGACTTCGCTTTGCTTTTGTGATATCGTGACATTTCTTCATTTGCTTTTGTCGTGATATCGTGACACTTCTACCTTCGTAGTCTTCCTCTTGCTTTTGTCATGATATCGTGACACTTCTACTTTCGTACTTTGCTTCTTTGCTTTTGTCATGAAAATCGTGACACTTCTCCTTTAAGTCTTGCTTCTCTTTTGTCGTGAAATCGTGATAGTTCTACTTCGTACACTTCCTCTCTTTCTTTTGTCATGAAAGTGACATGTCACAAAATCACGAAACTTTTCCAACTTACTTTCTCTCTTTTTTGTCGTGAAAATGCGACATGTCACGAAATCGTGACACTTTTCTTTCTGGCTCCTTCTCTTGCCTTTTTGTCATGAAAATGCGACATGTCATGAAATCGTGACACTTTTCCAACTTACTTTCTCTCTCCTCTTAGTCATAAAAATGCGACATGTCACAAAATCGTGACACTTTTCAACATTACTTTCTCTCCTATTTTAGTCACAAAAATACAATGTCATGAATGTGACACTTTTCAAACTTACTTTCTCTCTCCTATTTTAGTTGTGAAAATGCGACATGTCGTGAAATCGTGACACTTTTCTTACTTGTTCTCTTTCTTCGAACTTGTCGCGAAATCGTGACACTTTTTCTTGCTTTCTCTTTCTCTTCCAACATGTCACGAAATCGCGACAGTTTTTCCACTTGCCTTTTTCTCTTCCAACATGTCGCGAAATCGTGACAGTTTTTCCACTTGCCTTTTTCTCTTCCAACATGTCGCGAAATCGCGATAGTTTTTCCACTTGCCTTTTTCTCTTCCAACATGTCACGAAATCGTGACAGTTTTTCCTGCTTTTTCTCTCTCTTCCAACATGTCGCGAAATCGTGACAGTTTTTCTTGCTTTTTCTCTCTCTTCCAACATGTCACGAAATCACGACAGTTTTTCTTGCCTGTTGTATATGTCGCGATATCGCGACACTTTTCTTACTTGTCTTTTTCTTTGATCTTTTGCATATGGGCCACTTCGGTCTTCTTGGAAAATCATTGTACATACTCTGAATAACCTTTGAACTCCTGTCTTCTGCATCTGAATAGCTTTTGAACTTCCTATCCACTGCATCAACAGATCTATCTGATTGTGTTGACAACAATAACAATACTGTTGCTTCACCTTGCTCAACATGCCTAGCAAAACATGCGCCTTCCCTTTGGTGCTTCCAACACAAACACAATCAGAAAAACACACTGCCACCTCATTTCAAATGTAGGTCACCTAGCGCCCAAACACTCTAACCACTACCCTCTTGCCACTAGGCCACGCTGCCTAGATGGCTTCCAAATTTTGGTGCTTTTTGTTTTTGTCTCTATTCATTGGCACATAAAACAAAAATTCACTTCTCTTTTTTTGCACAAGCTTTCAACACAATTGCATGCATTAATGTTCAAGAAAAAAGATAATTTTAATGCCTCTTAAGGTATGGTTTTTATATTGATTTCCTCCTTCACACATAAACATCGACGTTTAAAATTTCTTCATGCTTTAGACGTAGGCACTATGATTTAAACTTATTAATTTATAAATTATTTAAATTCTTTTGAATTTAAATTTTATAAATTAATTCTTTAAAACCCTTTGGTTTTATTGAGGCTTTCTCTCATTGCACAACTTTGTATAAATAATATTTATTTATAAAATTTAAATTCAATTTGAATTTAAATTTTTTATAAAATAAATATTAAACCTTCCTTTAACTTTGCAATAAGCTTTCTTCGATTTTTATGCAAAACATTTTATTTTAAACCTTGTAACTTATGCTTCCACATAATATTAAAAATATTATGAAGCCCTTTTTTCTTTGACCTTTGCATTATTCCTTGACATCAATGATGACTTCATTCCTTGAAATCAATGACAAATTTGACTTAATGACTCAAAATGTCCAACAATCTCCCCCTTTGACATTGATGGTAACCCAATTTCTTTTTACTAAAAACTTAGCTTTTTCTTTGTTCTGCTATCCCTACGACATTGCTCCCCCTGGCTCAATGATCTCTCCTTTTTTTTACTCAAATACAAAATATCTCCCCCTTACTAAAATCTCTCCCCCTTTGATATCAATGGTAAAGGGTCACCTTTGGGGCTCGGGGCTAAGAATGAGCCTCTTAGCTTAGCCCCTCCCCCACCTTCTCTTGAGGTGATTAATTCTGGGGTGGGAGTATTTCTACTCCTAGAAAGAACTGTTCTTTACCTTTATCCTCTTTCCTTATTATCCGATCATTGTGATTCCTATGACTATTTCTTTCCATGTCCATGTTCCTGTCCATATCTACATTCATGTATTTTTTCCTATTCCTATTCTTATTCTTGTTCATATCCATATTCTTGTTCATGTTCATATCCATGTTCCTATTCTTATTCATATCCACGTTCCTGCTTAATTCTAAAATATCTACTCTACACCACTTTGCTGTGTGAACATCATTATTGCATTTATAACACTTAATGTTATTATTCCTTGGAGGTGCAAATGTCTTAGGATTTCTCCTAGTGAAGCCATATCCTCTTCTATCATGAACCCTACAATTCATTGCCTTGTGACCAAACTGATTACATGAATAGCAATACCCATGAAAAAGATGTCTGTTCCCATATTCCTATATTTTATGTGTCCTGCACTATGAAGCCATGTGCCCAAACCTGTGACATAAAAAAAATATTTCATTGAAGTTTCCTTGTATTGACCTCATTGGTATTCTAGTCTCTCTTGACCTATTTTTATTGTTTTTCCATCTATATATTCTTTGTGCATTATTCCTATTCTTGTTGAAATCTCTACTGTCCAACTCATCCTTAGATGTCTCACTTTATTTTATATTATTAAAATACAATAATTGGTACAACATATTACTTATTTTACGAGTATCAGGAAAAAATAGTACTCATGTAGATATTCAAAAGCATCTTTAGATTCTTATCTTGAATCAATATCCTAGGTTATATTATCTAAGCATTTTTTTCTTGGAAGCAGGTTGGTCTCGTGTGGAGGACTTTAAAAAAATCTAGTATTTTGGAAATATGGAGATGTACAAGTGGAAATATCCGCAAGAATGGCCCCAGGGGGGACTAGCCAAGGACAGAGAGGTGCTTGCTCTTATTCTACGATGAGGCCTTGTTATTTATTGAGAGGTGAAGATATTCTAGCTTGGAACCCTGATCCTAAGGGAACCTACTCGGTAGCCTATGGTTATCAGGTTCTTGATAAGCAAAAGTATGGGAGTCTTCCTGTCACTTGATGGAAAAAGGTGTGGAACAAATTTACCTAGCCAAAATGTAACTTCTTTCTCTGGTTGGTAGCTCATAATAAATGCCTCACTTGGGATAATGTGAGAAAGAGAGGATTTTAGGGTCCCTCTTTTTGTGTCCTTTGTAGTAATAATGAGGATGACTCTTCTCATTTATTTTTGTAATGCTCCTTTGGCAGAGAAATTTGGCACCGTTGGTGGAGCGCCTGGAACCATCCATGTTTTCATGTGCTGTCCTTGGTGGAGTTTTGGAGTAGTCTAGGAAGACATCCATACAAGGCTCCCTTCCTTCGGGTGGCTTGGAATTTGGGCCCTTATTGCATCATCTGGAAAATTTGGCTCAAATCAAAATGAAGCATATTTTAGGGTAGTTATTTGGTTGTTCAATAGATCTGGCAAATGATCCTATATATGGTTCAGGAAACCATCCATAGCAAATGTGATGTGGACCCTCTTTTGGATTCTAGGGAGGAGAAGGTCCAACAAGCCATTGGAATCTTTGGGGATGGTGTGAACTCTTCTAGCCCTTGTAGGGTTCCTCAGCTCAACAAGAAGGTTAGGAGAGATGGTAGGTGGAGGCCAATCCTTAAAGGAGTTTTAAAAATTAATACTGATGGATCATCTAGGGGTAATATTGAACATGCTGGCATTGACGGTGTTTGGAGAGATTCTATTGGTGGTGTCAGTTTTTTATTTTCCATTTATAAAGGTGTTCACTCCAATAATTTTATGGAAGCTCTTGAAATTATTGAGGCCTTGCAAAGGGGGTTTTATCTTGGCTGGCGTAGGATTATCTACGAGTCTGACTCTCAAATTGTGGTTAATATTTTAAACAGTAAAAGGGTGGAGGAAGTTAATTGGCAGTTGGCCTCTGTAGCCATTCAGATTCTCAGAATGAGTGAAGAGTTTGAATTTATATCCTTTGTACACATTCCAATGGAATGGAATGTGGTTGTTGATTACCTAGCCAAAAGGGCTTTTGAGCTGCTAGATCCTTGGAGTATCGATAATTGGGAGTCTCCCATCTGGGGACTCTCAACGCCCATGGGAGTTGATCCAAAAGGATGTACAAAATTAATGTGGTTTGTTCTTGTTGTATTTTTTGGGTGTCATTCTAGTCTAGTGGTTTTAGCCTATTTGGTTGTTTATTTGAGTCTTGGTTGGAAGCTCAGTTGTACTCTGTAATCCAAACTTTTTATCAATAAATTTTTACCCCTTTATTTAAAAAAAAAAACATCTTCATATATAAAATAAAGGATCACTAAGGATAACTGACATTAAAAATTTAACTAAAATAACATTCATCATATGCATATGCAAAATTTATAAGATTATTTATCTATATGATTTTGGTGAAATGCATATATATTCGATTGAAATATTATTATTTTTTCACATCCCACATTGATATCAATATAATGATGATCCATATATATTAAAAAATGATTGAATACATTCATGATGATAAGTACATATGGGATAACACCTTGTATAATATTTTGATCTTTATATTGCATTTATAAAATAAAATATACATTTAATATAGCATAAATCTTACTAATAATATATATTTTTTGGTAATATTAAGAAAGAGGGTTTTGAAGGGAATCCCACAACCTTACATAGCAACTCCCAAAGGGAGAGAAAATCAAATACAACCCAACAAACTATCTCTAAAAGGAGACTAACAGTCGTCCACCCCGAAGGGGATAAACCACCAATAGCACCATCCAATAACATACAAAAAACACCTCCAAGGTACCAAAAAATCAAAGAGGATACGGAGAAAATGAAATCCGCATGGACCTCTCTTTCTCAAAAAGGTGAAAGAAAAATTAAATTTTAAAAATTAAAAAGCCCTCCCGTCCCACAAGGAATGGGTGGACCCCAACAATGGGAGCATAAAGGACACTATCCCATAAACTAATGGGCCTCACACACCTTAAGTACCAAAGATCATTAAATCCATTAAATATACAGGCAGAAAGCAATAAATCCTGCACAAAGATTTCAAATTGAAAATCACTCCAACCCAAAACCACCCAGCGAAAACCAACCTAAAAATAAAACCAGACCCTGCATCACCAGCAAGAACAACAACGAGCAACACACCAGGACCTCAGATCACTACCAACCACAACTCAAAATCCCTTGGGAGAAAGAGAGATTTTAAACGTGACCATATTGAGTTATCTTCTGCAACACCTCAAACTCATTATTCTTGACAAATTCAATCTAGGTAGACCACAAAATGCAGCAATAGAAATACACTCGTTCTTCTTTGGCCTACCCACTTTTCTTTTGATTCCTATGGGAATACAGGACTACCGAAAGCTTTCTAAAAAAGGGACATGGGATCCCTTGTCCAACCTCGATGAAGAATCATCCACCAGCCCAACCCTGCACTTAGGGGAGGAAGTAACATCCATCGATACTGCATTGCAAGCAATTGGGGAAGGAGTAAGCAACAAATCCTTACCCACCAGAGAGCTCTTCTTCAGGAAATCCAAAGGAAAAGACCCCAACATGGGAGAAGATATTGGGCTCTTCCTTGACACAACAGGGGAAATAACAGACTCTTTCATTGGCATAGGAGAATACAGAGACTCCACAAGCTGAGCCACTTGAACATCCTCTTCCCTCACCAAATCCAAACAATCAAAGGAATTATAAAGAGGTAAATCAACATTTTAACCCAACGGATCAGCTTGGAGGATCACCTCCAAATTACAGGGTGAAGGATTCAGAGAACCCTTCTTAGATAGGGTCGGCTCCTTACTAGTGGAATCAAAAGCCCCGATATCACTCTTCAACTGAGAAGGAGAAGAGGTAATTTATTTACCTTTCGAAGGCTCCTAATATTTCTTATGCCACACCTTCTGCTTCTTGAATGGGATTCGCTTGGGATCCATGTTGGCCCCTCGATTCGGGTCCTTGGGAATAGGTTGGCTAGCCATCTTCTTTTGGGGATAAAAATTTTGATGATGGCTTCCCAGTCCATAAGACATACAATCCTGTGGCTTCTTCTCATAGACCACAGTCTGAACCCACATCCCCAGATGAGAAACAAGCTCCAAAAATCTTGGAAGGTTCTTCTCAATGTCCACCATGATACACATTCTGACATATTACCTCTGAGTAGCTGATAAATAAACTTTATCGAAGGACACAAAGTCACCGATTGAACACACCATAGCCCTAAAGACACTCTCATGCCATAAAATCAGGGCCTCACTTCCTGAGAAAGAGACCATGGTTCCCATAAAACCAAGGACCACCTTCCAAAATTTTGCAAGAGTCCTCATAAGAAAGCCTAATCAAATTAAAATTTTGAGGAAGTGTGGCAAGGTCCAGCGAGCCACAAGGCTTCCACTGAGAAATGGCCCAATGCTTAAGCACATCCAAAGGTGGTCTTCCACTGATAAATTTACCCACAAAATTCTAGTATCCTTTTGTCAATAGACAGTCAACAATGCTATCCAGGATACTGATTTGGCCAGAATCTGCATTAACCTCACAAGGAGCAAATGAATCACCAAAGGGTAAACTAGCCACCTTCTAGGCAAAGGATGGTAGAGAAGAAGAAGAATCTCCCTTCCCCACCTCTACAAAACCAACAACCCTACCCACCATCCTTAAACACACCTTTTCGGGATCCTAAGCGGGAGGAGCGCCCACTATGCCATGCTTACCAAACCAAAATAAGTCACTTAGGTTGATTTTTGAAACCTCCAACTCCACATCCTCACACATATATGCTCCTGAGTACCACACCATTCACCAGACAGACGCTAAATAGTCTCTCTATGAGAATTTTTTTTACTAATAATATTATTTATTCTCTCAATATTAGAAAGAGTTTTGGTCATTATTGAGTGCTCATATGAATAGTATGATATGTAAGAATAATGGTGAAGATCAAGCAACACAAACAAATAGATCAAGCCACATGAACAAAACATACACAGATGTTATTTCTTTGTTCCTATTAGAGAACCAAAACATGTCATTCTTTTCATCCCAAAAAAAGAGTCCTTTTACAATTTCAAAATTTCCCTTAAATACCCAGTTTTCCCCTTTTTGCACTTAAAACAAGAAATTTCAAATTTGAAATTTGGGGGTAACTTGACAATGTCATAAATTAGCACTCGTTGACCCGATTGACTATTACAACATATTTTTGAAAATGGTATGAAACAAGCTAAGCGGGGCCAAAAATATTCAAATTCGACCTCTAAGATCTTCAAAAATCACTTGCAAGTTTTACTAGTAACAAAAACAAAGCTAAATATAATGTTGCCAGTGACGTAGAATGGTTGGAATCATGTGATTCTCATACGAGCTGTGGAGGTAGTGCACCAGACCCAAACCATTGCTGCAGTTCACCCAAGAAGGTTGTGGTAGCTGACCAAAAATTGGCATCTAAAGCGGAGAGTTTTTGACGCTTCTATGACTAATAATAACAAGGATTATATCCCAAATGACCCTTCAATTGCAGACTGACAATAATACATTGCTCATTCGGTTCTAGATTTTGCCTTGTCTAATTTAATTTTCTTTCATCGACATGTTATAGGTTTATGTTGTGCAGGGATAACACATTTGTTATAAAACTAAGGCCATGACATGGCGTTGCCTATTTGCTGAAGCCAAACTCTTGGATCATTTATACATACATAAATATTACACCTGTTTAGAGTATATAACCTATACCAAGATATAGCTTCTATTAGAATGCAAATAAGTGATATAAAATGGACAAGCCGGACCAATTGAATGCCAATTGTGATATAAAAAATTTTAGACATTTTATATAAAGTAGTTATTAATCTTTGGTATCGAATTATGAGTTTGAGACTCAAAATATTTTCATATTTAGTTTATAATTAAAAGCATTTGGACAAAGTGAAAGCACGAGGATACGGAAAGCAAAAAGGAAAGCGAAGATGCGATGCAAACCGAACCAAACTTAACGCTAAATCCTAGGAATTTGAAAGTGCATGAAAAGAGGGAAAGCATGAGCGAATCGAAATGAAACAAATGCAAATAAAGAAGACAACCCTTTTTATTGATATGTTTCACAACTCGGTTACAATGCGCATCCTCCCCTTCCAAGGGCTAGGAGCGTTTAAGTATGCGTTCTTGTTACATCCATGGATGCCCTTCCTTCTTCCGCGTGCCCACATGTAAAATGGGTGGACCAAACGTCGCCGCCACTTGCGTTGATGAGTCTTGACTCCTTGCTGCTCCTCCGATGTCCAGACCCTACGTTCAAAGGAACAAGAAGCAGTCAGTAGCACCTGTGGATAAAATAGAGCATGCAATCCCCAAGCCTACGATAAGTGAATGAGAAAAATGAATTAAACTATGACTAAAATGAATCCAAATGCTCTAAAAATTTGATAGGGGCATCAAGACATCCCAAAGAAAATACTACAAATGGAACAGTTAGGAAATTCCTCGCCGATTTGAATTCGCTCTGGGGCGGGACGAATTCACCTGCAACAAAACGCCGAAAAGGTACTGTCCCAAATGTCCTACCTAGGAAGCTCCAAAAGACCTGCAAACTTGGGGTTAGCTAATTGGGGGTATTTTGGGAAGACCCAGATGGTCAGATTTTCCCAATTTGACCTCCATCAATGGGAATTTGATGATGCTACCCTTAGATTAGTAGAAGCGAGCAAAGATAGAAACATGATCAAAATTGTTCAAAACGAGATGAAATTTAAATGACAACCTATCTAAGCATCATAGAATTGAATGCAAAAATGAAAGAAAGAAATTCTACCATAGAATTCCCATCGCTCCGAAGAGGGGCGATTAGGACTGTAGCAGTGTGGGAGGGGGCGCCCATGGGGCAGGCCGCCCATCGTTTGAGGCCTGATTTCGGCACCAATCCACTTGGGATGGGTCCAAAACCTCTTGTGGGGTATTGTCAACAAATTTGGTGGGATATTGTGGCCAAATGTCAGGTTTTGGGCTCAAGATTCGTCCTTCCAATAATCACCCTATGACCTCTTCTCCAAAAGAGATCAAGGATGTGAAAGGCACAACTCAAAAGGGTGTGGGTGTGAAAGTAAAATGACAGACACTTCGTTGCTCCAAAATGCTCCTTCTCTATATATTTTGGGGTGAGGAAACTCACCAATTTATAGACCTGGAGGTCTCTTGAAATGGGCATGCAGAGGCACCACTTGGCAATCATGCCTTCCCGGGGGAAGGAGATTCCTCCCTGAATAGGGACTTCATGACTGCCCTTGTAATTGCCTCTAATGCTCGAAAATGCTCACCCATACTCCCATGCGATGAAGGAAGCGTTAAGTGGCGGATCTGAGCTGCCATTTGTCAAGATTTGACTTTTTTCCCATCAAACCTGCAATTCGCCCCACCCTGGAGCGAATCTAGAATTCGTCCCTGGGTGGGGCGAATCCTAGTTTGAATTCGTTCCAGGGTGGAACGGATATTGAGCAAAGTGCTTGAAGGTGCCAAATTGATCTCTGACCTTCCAAAACTACTGTGAGAGTGGTTAGGACCACTTTTTAACCTCTGGGGGCTGCCCTTGGGGTTGTGTGTGTCAATGCGATCAGTGTTTGCAGTCACATAATCGGATTGGTGCTGTTTTGGTGTCTACAGATGCCCCTTTTTGGGATGCGTTGTGCATGGCGCAACGCCAAGAAAAAATAGATAACCAAAGCACTAATGATTAGGGTTTCTCAGTAACCTAACCAACTTTTGATGCCCCAAGTATGGAAAGGGCATGCATTCTTGAATCCTTGCTTCTGACGAGCGAAGGAACTTAATTCAAGTGTTAACCTTTTTTGGTGAGGTGTTACTTGATCTTGGACATTGATCAGTCATGAATAGGCAAAGGGCGCAACCTTTTGTCTATGAGAACCTTGAGTTCATGATTCATGAAATGCCAAGTGATTTGATCAGCTTGTGATTATTGCTTGTTTACTGCCCCAAGCAGGAGCGTGATTGTCTTTGTCAATGATTCTTTGAATGCATGTCATTTTCCTTAATTGGGTGTGTACTTGTTGATTGGTGACTAAGTGTGACTACCCCCTCAAGCGACGAATCGATGAGGGAATGACCTTCATGAGAAAAGTGATGAGTCGCTTGACCCAAGATGACTTGTGCAAGGGTGCCTTCAGATGTTTTAGCGTTAAGTGTGTGTAGTTTTCCGACATTTAGACCTATTTTTGGTGGGTGTTAACCCTTTTGGTGACGCTTTTTGGAGCTAAAATTGTCAAAAATCCGTCCTCCCGTGGAGCGGTCCGGCTATGGTGGCCTTCTTAGGGAGTAGGATAGTGACAATTTGTAACCCCAATGTCTATTTTGGATGCCAAGAATGTCAGGCATGAAGGCGCCTTCGTTCGACAATGTTATTGCTATTTTTGGTTGGGTTTTGACCCTTTTGGCGACGCCGTTTGGGGATGAAATTCTCGAAGATCCGTCCTCCCGTGGAGCGGTCCGGCTATGGTAGCCTTCTTAGGGAGGAGGATAGTGAGGATTTGTGACCCCGACATCCATTTTGCATGCCCGGATGTCAAGTGCAAAAGCACTTTCATCGGGCAAGTTTATTAGCTGTTTTGGTGCATTTTTGTTCAATTTTTGTTGTTTTTGAAATTTTTGCCCTGAATTCATTTCGGGGTGGGACGAATACCAGCTTAGTATTCATCCCAGGGTGGGACGAGCGCTAACCAGAGTGCTCATCCCAGGGAGGAACGAATATAAGCTCAAAAAGCCTATTTAAAGGCCAAAACTAGGGTTTGGGCTCATTTGCATTCAAATTTTCTTGCGATTTGGAGCTCTAGGAGGAGGAGGTTAATTATGTGAAGCGCTATCGAATTTCTCCCGACATCATGAGTGCATAGACCGGATCGAGCGATGGAGCCGAAGCGAGACCAGTAAGTGCTCCTTAGCGTTATTGCTTTTGTTTGTTATATGTTTTAAAACTGCAAGTTATTTGTTTATTTTTCTTTGTTATGTTGTTTTCCAAAATTAAAATTGAAACCCTAAAATGAGTTGAACACAAACCAAGACTTAGCTTAAAACTGAATGGAAAACGTAATTTTTTTTTTTTTTTTTTAAAAAAATTTTTTTTAAAAAGTAAAAGGAAATTTTGTTTTGTAAATAAAACCCTAGGATAAAGAATGAAAACCCTAGTTTTTGGTGTGAGTACTTGTTGGGTTTAGAACGTAGGTGAAAACCCTAGGTTAAAAACTATGATTTTAATTTTGTTTTGTTTGTGTAGACTTTGTCAGTTTTAAACTTAGAATACAGAAACCCTAAGAATGACGTAGTTAAAAAAAAATTAAAAAAAATGTTTTTGTGTTTTTTTTTTTTTTTTTTTTTTTGAGAATTAAACCCTAAGACCGACAAACTAGAGTAAAAAAGTGTTTGTGTTTTTATGTTAAACTAAGAGAAAACTATTTTTATTGTTTTATAATAACAAAAATTTTTGAATTTTGTGAATTTTGTTGTTTTTGAGCTGTACATTTTTTTCTAGTGTTGTATATTCATGTTATTGTTGTACAATTTTTCATGATGTTAATGTTTTTGTGTTGTTTTCTTTTGCAGGTTGTGAAGAGCCGGTATCGTGTGCCTACTTTTTTGAAGCATGGGAGGCGCTAACTATGGCTGACTAGGAGTGGCTTGATGCCCTTGGGCTCAAGCAGGTGACTCGATTGGAGCCTGTGGTCGGGGATCGGGCCTATCTGATGGCCTTGATCAACCTGTGGGATCCCTAGACCAACACCTTCCATCTCCCAATAGGGGAGATGATAGTGACCTTGGAGGACGTCTATCGGATTCTTTGGATTCCAATAGATGGACTGCCGATCCAAATGACATCATGAGATCAATGGATAGCTGATACGCTGCTTTGGCATGGGGAGGAGCTGGGTGTGGAGAGCCTAGTGGAGAGGGTAGAGGGCGACTACCAGATTGGTAGGATTTTGGTCCGATGGTGGCTTGAGAAGGGGGTGTTGGGAGTGAGGCACGTAGTACTTATGGGCCTCATTTCCAACATGCTGCTACCTGACTCGTCAGGTGCGAGGTTCCCATGGAACCTATTGGATGTGGTCTATCGATTGGTGGAGTGCTCGATGGAGGCACCATTGATCATGAGGTGGGGATAGATGCTGGCATAGCTCTATGGTGAGTTGTACGAGGTCTGCTATCGGAGGTGAAAGGGGATTAGCTGTAGCTATCTATTGCAGAGTTGGGCTTGGTAGCACATAGCGGTGGAGAGGCCAATAGGGTTATCATGGATGACTCGAATAGAGATGGAGGATAAGGATATAGGCTATGCGGTTCTATGGCGATGGTCTGAGGAGCAGGGATAGAGTCGATGGTGGGCAGGTGTCATAGGGCACTATGTCGATGCCTTCGCTCGGCTTACTCTAGGGGAGGTGTTCGGGCCCCTATCGGGACTGTCCAGCCTAGCCGAAGGCTGGAGAGTGGCTCTGGTGGGTACACAGGGAGCGGTGGCTGATTGGGCGGCATGGGACCGAGCATGAGTTCTTCCCTTATAGTCGGGTGACATGATAGTTTGGGGTGCGCTAGGGGTTTCTGGGTGAGCCCATGGTCTATCGATATCGGGGGACGAGAGGACTCTGGACTGACCGGTCATCGTGCCATTAGGCGAGGATTCAGATGCAGTGATCGATGTCTCGAATGTGGATGACGTCGGGACTACCATAGAGTATGACCAGTGGTGGGTACTATGGTGATGGTGGGGAGAGGGGCCACTGGGAGGCATGGAGGTAGCAATAGGGGGGAGGGTGCCGAGGCACCAGGAGATGATTGGGGAGCTCCTTGGAGGATGTAGACATGGTGGAGGTGGAGGATGCGGATGTGGATTTTGGGGTTTCGGATCATCCGAAGATGTAGGACATCACGAAGCAGTGGGAGCCAGAGTAGGCTACTGTTCTAGAGATGCCAATGCCTCAGGTGGATTTGGAGGACATGGAGTCTGGGTTATGCATTGAGAATGCATGATTGGAGGGGCTATTATGGAGGCACGATGAGGAGTTGGAGGATGCGCTGAGAGGGATCTCCTACGCATGTAGTTGGTAGAGCGAGAAAATGCATTGGCTGCCTACCATCGATAGGATGGGGACATCGATGCTGCATGGGAGAGGGATCTCCTATGGATGTAGTGGAGAGGGATAGGGCTTTGGCACAATGTGATGAGAACTTGGCTACGTATCGCCAGTGGGAGATGGACTTGGTGCGGCATTGGTTGGAGCTGGAGGCAGAGATTAGCCACCTTGGTGGGTGGGTCCCTATGTTCAGTGGAGGTGGATCATCATGCCGCTCGAGAGGGAGCGAGACTAAGCAATCAACATCCTCTCGATGTAGGCGACTGGATGAGGGGGGCGAGTAGGCGTGATGCGGGGGCTAGCAGTAGCCACCCTGAGGGGTCTCATAGGACCCACACCATGGGGGGTAGTTCCCATCGCACCGATCCTACATGATCATGGTGGCCGACGCCCTAGGCTTGGGGGTTTTTGAGCTTTTGGATTTTGTTGCGGGGTCACAGGACCGGTTCATTGTAGCCTACGGGCATTTTTGATGATATATACAGATGACTTTATTTTATTTATGCGCATGTGATGATTTGATTTTATGCATGATGAGTGATGAGTATGGATGTATGCATGTTAATTTATTTTGATGGATGCATATGTTATGATGAATGCAAATGTTTCTAAATTTTAGGATATGCAAATGTAATGGATGAATTGAATTTGTGTTGTTTGGCGAGGGCACCATAGACTGTTTAGAACTTTGTGGTTTTTTTTTTTTTGATGGCAATGCGAGGATGAAAGATAGCACAGTTGGTTTAGAATGTAGCTAAGGTTTTCTGAGACTCAGACGGTTTTAACTAACTAGCCATGACTGTACTTTATCTTACAAGACTTTTGGACAAGGTATGAATCGGACTTGTCTTTGACCAAGTTATTTCACATCCCTGTGTGTGCAATTGAGTTCGTTTATGTGGTATTTGTCAGGATACCGCCAGTGCTAGATAGGCTATCAACCAAACCTGTATTGAGGATCACCTAATTAGCTCCACTAACTCCTTTGTTGTATTTAGTCAGATTAATCTATGGTGCTATCTAGGATACCATAAGCTAGCTCATCCACATGCAAACATTGATCTGTACACGAGTTAATGTGACAGATATATCGTCATGCGGGAGGTTTACCACCAGTGACCGATAGGCTATCCACCAAACCAGTATTGAGGTTTGCCTCATGACCTTTCGAATGCTGAGAGTTCCAGGGATTCAAGTTCGACTCCCTTCTTTTCTTCAATTGTATTGGGATACTTGCTCTTTTGTAGTGATAAAAATCACTGTTTATTTTTTTATTTTTCTTTTGAGCAAGGGATTTGAATTTTGAGTGATGAGAATCACTATTGTATGTGCCTTTTGATGTATGCACTTTGGTGGTGATGTCAAATTTTTGGAGTTTTGACTTTTTGCAAGATTTTATGATGTTTGCAACTTTTTGAGAACTTGGGATTCTTGGGGAATTGGGTAGGGAAGATGCTTGTCCTTTTGCCAACTCTCAGCATTCTTGGGGTCATTCGCATAGGGGGATGAGCAAGATAACCATTTTGCTTATGGTGACCTGGATTGCTGTGCAGGTTTCATCTTTCATTCACACAACTTGGGAATTTTTATGTGTTTTAATTTGTGTTGGGATGCTACGTAACAAGGTGTGATCCAAGTAGAACTCTACCTTTGTAAAATCTATCTGACTTGGTACAGTACGTGGCTAGAAAGCAAATGATGACTGAAGGATGAAAACTCTTGATACATTAGAAGACCACTGACTCTGGTATGGTAAAAAGAAGTGAATGGCATTTATTTTTGATGGACTGCTTATAGAATGGAGAAATGTGGAACAAGATGGATTGGCGGAGTAATTACAGTCTATGGTGCCTTTGACCTGTATGATCACAAATATGCAATGTATGGATGTGATGCTTAATGCAGCTATATATTTTTGTGTTTTTGATGGATTGATTTTTGTGAATATGAAGATGAGATGCGAAAAGAGCTCTTTATTGTTGTGATGAGTTGGAGTATGCCTAGAAATGAGATGCAAATTTTTGTTATTTTTGATGATTTTACTATTTTTGAATTTTCTTATTTTTGACCAAGCGATTGTGGGAATCCTTGGAGCTTTTTGGTTGACCAAGTGGTAATGGGTACCTTTGGGGCATTTTGGGATTGACCAAGTGATTGTAGGAATCCTTGGAGCATTTTGGGATTGACCAAGCGATTGTAGGAATCCTTGGAGCATTTTGGGGATTGACCAAGTGATTGTAGGAATCCTTGGAGCATTTTTGGGATTGACGGATTGTAGGAATCCTTGGAGATTTTTTGGGCTATGGCTCTTTTAGATATGGAATGGCCGCAAATGACTGATGTTCAAGGGTTCTAGTTCCTTGATTCCATCAAGAGAGGCTAGCCGGTATGTTCCAGGTCCTATTTTACTATCAATTACATAGGGACCTAACCAATTTGCCATGAACTTGTCCCTTAGATGGGATGACAAACTAGAGTTCTGTTGGTTCTCTTTTAAGACCAAGTCACCAACCTAAAAATCCCTTAGGTGAACTTTCATGTTGTATGCTTTCTTAAGTCGCTCTTGATAGATACGTAAATGCTCGAGAGCATTAACACGTCATTCATCAAGCAACGTAAGCTGGTCTAACCGGGCCTACCATGCAGTGTCATCATCGATGAACTCTTGCATTGATATGCGTAGGGAAGGAATTTCCAACTCGAGAGGCATGACTGCCTCGGAGCCATACACGAGCAAAAATGGAGTTGCCCCAGTGGGCGTCCGAATGCTAGTGCGATAAGCCCATAGGGCAAGTGGGATTTGAATGTGCCAATCCTTATGACTGTCTGTGACTATCTTTTTGAGGATGGCAACTAGCATTTTGTTTGACGCCTCTGCTTGCCCATTTGCCTACGGATAATAGGGTGTCAAAAAATTGTGCTGAATTTTGTACTTTGTGGTCAAAGCATGCACGTCTTTGTTCTTGAATGACGTCCCATTATCCGAGATTATTTTGGATGGAATACCAAAATGACATATGATGTTATGTAAAATGAACTCCACAATGCGGGGTCCTATCGTAGAGGTAAGCGGAATTGCTTCCACCCACTTGGTGAAATACTCTGTGGCCATTATGATAAACGTGTGATGACCTGACGATGTAGGGGAGATCTTTTCGATTAGATCTAAGCCCCACTACAAAAATGGCCAAGTCGATTGGATCATCTGCAAGGCCTAGGAAGGTACGTGCATCAAATTAGCATGATGTTGACACTTCACGCACTTCCTTACATATGCACAACAATCTCGCTCTAAATATGGCCAATAATAGCCCATGCGAAGAATGCACTTTGCGATGGCCATACCACTAAAGTGGCCACCACATGTACCATCGTGCGCTTGGGCGATCGCCCAAGTGGACTCTTGCTGGTCCAAGCATCGAAGGAGGATCCCTTCATAGCTACGATGGTACAAAATGTCTCCTAACAAGACATGCTTTGCCACTTTCTGCTTGAATGCTCATTTTGTGGCATGCGTCAATCCAAGTGGGAGGTTACCTAACTTGAGGTAGTCCCTCATGGGTGAATACCAATCCTGCTGATCGGAAGCCTCGATGGTATGAACAACCAATCCCTCTTGAAGTTCATCCCTAGCAAACGTTGAGCGGGAGAGAACTTGTAAGAATAGCGTTGTGTTGCTATTAATGGGAGTAGGGGAGAACAAGGACCCCCAGTTGGCATGTTTCAGATGATCATGGATTCGAGAGAACCTATCCTGAGGTGGTTCAATCTGGATCATGTGGATTCCTGGCATCAAGTTAGAGCTTGCACGGTCCATCATGGATTGCGATAGTGTTTTGACTTGAATGGTTGTCATATCACCGAAAAGGTCTTGCGGGATTAGTGACCCCAAGGAGGCCATAGTGTCCGCAAAATGATTCGATGACCGAGGGAGTGCCTCGATGTCGTACCATTCAAGCTTCACCAGGAATTTGTCCACAAGGGCTTTGTAGGCCTACAGAACTAGGCATTTACATTGGAATACCCCTTTGACTTGGTTGACAATTAACAGCGAATCACCAAAGATGTTCAATCGTTTGATGTTCATGGTGATTGTTGTCTAAAGACCTATGAGCAAGGCTTCATATTCTGCATTATTGTTGGTGCACGGGAAGTCTAATTTAAAGGACAGAGGCATTGGAGCCCCTTGCGGTGTGAAGAATACAATTCCCATGCCACCTCCTTGCTCACATTTAGAACCATCAAAAAATAGGGTTATGTCGGCCTGTGACTCAGGCTCATCAGAATCTGGTGATTCTGAGACATGGAAGACCCCATCATCGGGTAGTTCTATGACTAGAGGCTGATCGTCTTCGAGAGGAGCCTCTGCTAGTTGATCGGCTATGACCTGTCCTTTGATGGATTTCTATCCAATAAACTCTATGTCAAATTCCATCAACAACATGATCCATTTCGCCGTGCGGCTACTATGATAAGTATGACTCATCATGTACCGCAATGGATTCTCCTTAGACACAACATACGTAGTGTTGCTCAACATGTAGTGGCATAGCTTTTTGGTAGCAAACACCACTGCCAAGCAGAGTTTCTCGACGTATGCATAGTTAAGTTCATAACTGACCAGGGTGCGGCTAAGATAGTAAGTAGCCTGTTCTTTGTGAAGTTCATTCTTCTGGGCTAGCATGGCACCCAGTGCCACCTCAGTAGCTGAGATGTATAAGTAGAATGACACTCCTGGTCTAGGTGGTGCCAATACTGGTGGCGAAGCCAAGTATCATTTAATGTCATCAAAGGCTGACTGGCACTCGTCATCCCAGTGAAATGCTACCCCCTTGTGCAATAATTTGTTCATGGGTCGGCACTTGTCAGATAGCTGCGCTATGAAGCGCTTGATTGACGTGACCTTTCCTTGCAGGCTTCTGAGCTGCTTGATGGTAGTTGGGGGAAGCATTTCAAGGATTGCCTTGACTTTGTTTGGGTCCACCTCGATGCCTCACTTTGAGACTATGAAACCCAAGAGTTTTCTAGATGTGATGCCAAATACGCACTTCTTGGGATTCAGTCTGACTTTATGTTCCATGAGGCGGTCGAGGATCTTGCTTAAGTCATCGAGATGATCTAGGCGCAAAAGAGATTTGGCCAACAAATCATCCATGTAATCTTCCAAAGTTTTATGCATGTAATCATGGAAGATGTACGTCATGGCACGTTGGTAGGTGGCGCCAGCATTTTTAAGGCCAAAAGGCATAACCTTATAACAAAATGTCCCCCAAGGCATTGTGAACGCCATTTTTAGTTGGTCTTCGGGATTGATACGAATCTGATTGTATCCCGAGAAACCATCCATGAGGGATAGCATTTCATGGCCCATTGTAGCATCTACCAATGCGTCGATGCTCGACAAGGGGAAATCATCCTTAGGACTCGCTTTGTTTAGATCTCAAAAATTAGTGCATATGCGAATCCTCCCGTCGGGCTTTTTGATGGGCACCATGTTGGACAGCCATGGCGGATAATCCATGCAGATGACAAACTATGCATCCAACAACTTTTGCAATTCATCTTTGACCATCAAGGCCACTGTTGGGTGCATCTTACATAGTTTTTCTTAACTGGCTTGACTGTCGGATCAAGCGTTAGATTATGCATGACTAGCTATGGATCTAGCCCCGACATGTCTCTGTATGACCATGCAAAAACCTCCTTCTTCTCTTTGAGAAGGGTAATGTAGTCGGCTTGCTCTTCGAGGGATAAGCTTACCCCTAGCTTGATGATCTATGGATTCATTGGATCCAAGCCGATGTCTACGTCAGTCGTCTCCTCGACCGACATGTGGGATCCATCCTCCAACTGATGTGGAGTCGGGATCAAATGGATATCATTTGCTGAGTTTAAATCTATGTTGGGAACCTCGGGTTCCTCTTTAGCATGGAAGATATCCTGAGTTGACCCTAGGGTAAAATGAAGCATTTTATCGAAAGGCCAGTACTCTGATGGGGATGGAGGTGAATTGATGTGATCCTAGTCTATGGCATCTATGTCTAGATGCAATGACCATGTTGGATCAGCCGGATTGTGGATGGGGGTGGTTAAGTCAATGGAGATCATGTTGATGAAATGATTTTGGTCTCCATTACCATGGGTGTGATGACTCAAACATTCTGGATGTTCTCTGTGCTCCGGATCTGGCTCTAGAGGTATTGGCATGAATGGATCGGCCCTATGTGTTGATAGGAGGATAGGGTCTACCCTCGACACTGATATCACTCTAGGGTCTCGGGGTGGAAGGTGCTCTTCATATACCTGGAGTGGCGGATCCAACACTTGGTCCCACCCCATTGGGTCTACGTACCACTCATGCCCTGGCACTATGCCCATCTATTCAAATATGTCATTAATCTCCAAGGGGTATGGTTGCTACATCTATCGCATGTGATTAAGATATGTCATTTCTGTTTCATCTTCGTAATCACTATCGGAGATCCAAAAGCCCTCGTTGGCTTCGACAACTGTTTGAGGCATTACAGGCTCGTCTTGCTCGAGCAAATTAATCTGGCCCCATTGTGGTTGTTCCACTCTCCGTGGGGGACCTGATTCTCTTGACGTGGCACTGGCTCGATTGGAGCCTCTAGAGGGAACATTGTCAAGAGGCTCTCTTGATAGTCATTCATGGGGATCACTTGTGAGTGATCACTATCTGATTCGAAGGGGTCATATGATGCTGGTTCATACTCTGATTCATCCTCCGAAGATCCCTCTTGACACTATTTATACCCTCCTTGAAAGTGAGTCCTCAAACTTTCGCCTCTCTCTAGCAAAGGGGAAGGGTTATTGAGGTTAACAAGGGTGGTTGTTGACCATGGGAGGTAATCTCCCAATGTATACGTTGTGTTCGGGTTGGCATAGGGATCTGATGCCAATCCACCCTTGTTGCCTATCCCTAGGCCTTGCATGTTCTCTACCAAGATGTCCAAGGGTAGGGGGTGGTTGAACCCCATGCCCGACTTGTCATAAGGCATTTGGTATCTTGGCTGGCAAAGGACACGCACTCCTTGCTCATACCTGCCTAGCCCATATCCATGCCAATTGCATTGGCCAAGATATCTCAGAGCGAAGTCCGGGTTAGACAGATAGTTGACATCTTCTGCAAAGGGCTCTTCATCTTCGTCCTCTTGCATGCATGGCTCAGTACCATGATCAAGGCCCCCATACACAAAGTTTGTCTGGTTTGGCGGGTAGCCTAAAGGAACAATTGTACCGATGGGGAGGCGAGGTCTCCCCATGTCTTGCATGGACTCTAGTGCGGTCGTTGCTACAACATTCCACACCAGATACTCCCCCAGGCCCGTATTGGCCATTTCAACAGTGATTGTTGGTGATTGAGGGGGAGGGAACGGAAGCTCTTCCTGAATCCACTCCATGTTGGGTGAACTAGGAGCCTCAACTTCCATTTTGCTAGGCATCTCTTCGGTAGAGATGGTTGATACTATTGGCAGCGCCTCTTCTAGGGGTTGAGCCTCTTCCAGGGTTTGCTTCCCTTTGTCCTTCTATTTAGCCATGATAGGTGGCATTGTTGGTGAAGGACCAGATGATGAAGATGTACCTGGCTGGGGTTTTGATGGATTTATCACCAGGGATGCTTGCGGAATCGGACCCTGTCTAGATGGATTTAACTAAAAATCCAAGTGCATCGATGGAAGGGTCGATTGCGGCATCAGCTACACCGCATTGCAATATTTGAAGGGTTCCAAGTCCATCGGGACTACATGTACTTCCCCTTCAAATGTATACTTCAAACACTGATGAGCTATCGAAGGGACACACTTCATGTCCCTGATCCATGGCCGCCCTAGCAAGATGTTATAAGCCATCTCGCCTTCCAAAATATGGCACAATGTAGGTATCATCTTTTGTCCTACTTGAATGGGTAGGACAATTGTGCCAACTATCGAGCATATCACATCATTGAATGCTCGTAGTGTATAGGTGGAAGCCATGATGTGAGAGGCTAGCAACTTTAGATGTTTCAATGCCATTGTGGTAATGATGTTACTAGATGAGCCAGTGTCTACCAACACCCTCTTATACGGGATCCCGTTGACCCATGTGATAACGTGCAGGGGTGGATCTGCCATGTCATCAGACACTGATTTAACTTCATCCTCTCGAAAGGTGATGACTGGCTCCATGCATCGTTTGACATGTCCCACGAAGTTGTTGAAGGAATTCGCTTCATGGGGCTGCAACTCGATGGCTTTCAATATCTCCATTAGAGCCTCCCGATGGGGTGTTGATTGTTGTATAAGCTCGTATATGGAGAGCCTAGCCGACGTGGTCCTCAAGCTCTACGTGAGTTTGGTCCGAATCGTGGCCGTGGGTCTAGGCGGAGGTAGTTGCATAGGGTGTTGTTGAGGTTGTGACGTCGATGGAACCTCTCTTGTGGCTACCTCGGGGGCAACTCTTGGGTATCTCTTGTTCCTAGTCACTATGCTTATCATTCCTACATACCCTTGCATGGGGCAATTCTGTTGCACCTCATTGACTTGAAGGGGTTTTGCCTGTGCCTCATGGGCAGGCAAGGGGTCTTTGAAAACTCCCATCTGTTGGTTGTTTGGCGCTACGGGGTTGTCCACTACCAACGTCTTATTGTCAATTAGGTCTTGTATCAAACCTTTGAACTTCCAACATGCATTCAGGTCATGTCCCCTCCGCCTGTGGAACCTACAATACAAGTCCTCCCGGTATCCCTTAGGCTTCGACGCATTGGGATCTATGGTTTGGATCTCTGGAAGGTTGATCAAGTTCACCGCTGACAAGCGGTCAAATAGGGAGTCCCTAGACTCCGTATAAGGTGTGTACTATCGCCTAGGGTGACGCTGCTGATTTTGCTCCTGCTTCTGGTTTTCTCTTTCATAATTATTAGGAGGCACTGCCTGATAGTTAGCCTTTTGAGGCTGTATTTCTTGTGCAGGCTTAGGGACATTTATAGCAACTTGATTGACCGCAATGGGTTTCTGTTGCGTAGTCCCTATTTTTGTGTTCTTGTTCCATTCTTTCTTCTTAGGTTTGGCAATCTCGCCATCCTGTATCTTGATCTCTTCGATGATTCTGGCTTGCGCCAGAGCTTCCTCTAAGGTGGCATATTGTTGTAGCTATAATAGCATAGAGATCGATCTCAAACAGCTTCGTGAGAACATTTGTGTAAGGTCGGACATAGGAGGGAGGTAGGGTAGCTTGGAAAGCAGAGTCCTCCATCGATTCCCGTAGGCCACCATGGTTTCTTCCTCATACTGCCTAAGGCTGGCCAAGTCACTTAGTGATGCCTTCTTCTTGGTGTTAAAGGTGAAGCGTTCGAGGAACGCATCCACTAACTGATCCAAGTTACTGATGTTGTGCTTCGGCAATTGAGTGAACCAATCCGAGGTAGGGCCCATGAATGTGGTTATAAATGTCCTTAGCAACAATGCATCATTGTCCTGAATGCCAAAACATTGGCTCAGGAATCTGGTCACATGCTCTTGGGCATCCTCCTCACCCTTAAATATTGCCAACTGAGGCAGCTTAAAGTGTTTAGGGTAAGGGGGTGCAGGCACTAATGGATGCATAGGATGACTACGGAGTTGGCGTAACATGGGCTTTTGGGGCCCAGAAGCTTTGGTTTCCATAGACTCCAAATGCTCTAGCAGCGCTTTGTATGCATCGAAAGATTTAATCTCTTCCTCTTTAGTTTGCTCCCATTGTGGGTTGTGGGAGACTTGAGGCCTATGGAGGGGTGGCCGGATAGCAACCCCTCCACCTTGGTAGGGCATTTCGGCCCGCTCTTCTTCTTGTTCATACTCCTCGTAAGCTTCTTGAGGAGTCTCTGGATGAGACCTATGACCCTGGGTGGGTCCCCATGGAGGGTACCCATCGTTGTTTCGGGGAGTGGCCTCCCGCTCAGGTCTAGGAGGTCTCGGAGGCAACACTTGGTAAGGTCATGGAGACCTATCTCACACCAAGGGATTATGCCTCTCATATGGTTCTGCTCTTTGGGTGCGAGGGGTTGGAACCCTCTCAGGCACCGGGTTATGGAGCAGCTCATCTGTTTGGCATCGAATGCGCTCTTTGCTAAGGCGATATAGATGCTCTAGCTGCTGTTGGTCTTGCTCAAGCCGCGTGATCTGCGCTTGGTGGGCGGCATGTCTGGCGACTGCCAGGTCAATTTGTTCTACCATCTTGAGCCTAGGAGGCCTGGATGCCTCTCCTATGCACTTACCTCGGTCATGATGATCCGAGATCTCAATAGGTCGCTTCCCTCTATCGAGGTTGGCGGCATTTACCCGAGGCTCTAGCCTCAGTGGGTGATCATGGTACATAGCGGGTGCGGAAGCGCATGGCTCCCATGTTGTACATTGCTCTCGAGGAATGTAATGGTCTTCCTCATGCTCCCTTTCGTATGTGTGAAAGGGGTGGGCAGAGTTGGCTCGCCCTACTTGAAGAGCCTTGCGCTCTGGGTTTTGTCTATTGGTTCTAACAGTGATGGGGGCAAAGGAGGGATGCCATAATCATGTGGCCTCTCCTCATGGACACTATGCCACTCTAGCACTTCATCGCATGGTGGCCACTCATATCGAGCTTCTAAGGGAGCTTTCTTGTCTATGTTGAGCGCCACGTGTAAGGACTCCTCCTGAAAGGGGCTATGATGAATGGGCGTGTCCCTCAAAGGGGTGTCCCTATAGTTCCATCTTGACATGGAATGATGCGGACTCTCTTGTGGGTCAGGCCACCAAGGTGGTATGACCAAGTCCTTAGGGCTATAGCGGAGGCGACTTGTGCCCCCTTGTACACTTTTCGTAGCTTTCGCCCTTGATTGGGCTTGGCTACGTGTGTACACCATGGTGGTGCTTTCCTACAAGCTATGTAGATTTTTATCTCTTTTTATGATTTTTATGCTACACTAAACAGAAAAGAGCACACACACACAAAGCAATGATTATCTCATTTAAAGATTGAGAGTGTGTCCTAAACCTGGTTTAGTGTGTTTTGGTTTTTTTTTTTTTTTTTTGAAGGTTTTTGTAAAGAACGTTTAAATGCAATATGATGGCTCTTATGACTCCCAAAATTGGTCACCCCTTCGATATACCATTGCTAGGCCGATATACCAACCTCTCTATATACCCGCCCTTACGTGAGGGAAACTATAGGTACGTGAGAGCAGATGGTACATGGAACGTAGGCGGTACGAAAGGGGAATCACCCTATTTATGACACCTACCATAGAAGACTTATCCTCATGTGCTAGGAATCACCCTAGCTACACTCGGTCAACTTTCATCAGGATTTACGTCTAGCAATAGTAGCGATCGGGGTTTATGAATGCAAAAATTCAAGCCAAGGTGGTGATGAAATCCACCGTTGGTCTTGATCAAGGGCTGGGGTTTTACGACCAGCTCCTTGGTGTTTAATTTGCCACGTGATGTGTGGGGTTATTTTTATTTTGCAAAAGGAAGATAAGCAAGCAGTAAAAGAAAACTTTCCCTAAGCAAACAAGTAACCTAAAAATAGAAAAATGAAGACAAAAAATGACAGGAAAAGTTCAGAATCCTTACCTCTTCTCTGCCCAAATCTGTCGGTTCTGAGTTTCTACCCAAAAACTTCATAGACTGAAATTCATCCTAGGGGGAATGAATTATAGGACTGTATTCATCATAGGGTGGGGCGAATTCCCATTCGTCCCTGGGTAAGATGAATTACAGCTCTGTATCCACCTCCTGATGGAACGAACAACAGTCAACGTATGAAAACTCGGTACCTGCAAGCAAAAACAACCAAGTTTGGATCAGATATCTGATCTTAAAAATAGAGGACAAGGTCCCACCATGATCACCACTGAAAGCATGAGGATACGAAAGCAAAAAGGAAAGCGAAGATGCGATGCAAACCGAACCAAACTTAACGCTAAATCCTAGGAATTTGAAAGTGCATGAAAAGAGGGAAAGCATGAGTGAATCAAAATGAAACAAATGCAAATAAAGAAGACAGCCCTTTTTATTGATATGTTTCACAACTCGGTTACAATGCGCATCCTCCCCTTCCAAGGGCTAGGAGCGTTTAAGTATGCGTTCTTGTTACATCCATGGATGCCCTTCCTTCTTCCGCGTGCCCACATGTAAAATGGGTGGACCAAATATCGCCGCCACTTGCGTTGATGAGTCTTGACTCCTTGCTGCTCCTCCGATGTCTAGACCCTATGTTCAAAGGAACAAGAAGTAGTCAGTAGCACCTGTGGATAAAATAGAGCATGCAATCCCCAAGCCTACGATAAGTGAATGAGAAAAATGAATTAAACTATGACTAAAATGAATCCAAATGCTCTAAAAATTTGATAGGGGCATCAAGACATCCCAAAGAAAATACTACAAATGGAATAGTCAGGAAATTCCTCGCCGATTTGAATTCGCTCTGGGGCGGGACGAATTCACTTGCAACAAAATGCCGAAAAGGTACTGTCCCAAATGTCCTACCTAGGAAGCTCCAAAAGACCTACAAACTTGGGGTTAGCTAATTGGGGGTATTTTGGGAAGACCCAGATGGTCATATTTTCCCAATTTGACCTCCATCAATGGGAATTTGATGATGCTACCTGTAGATTAGTAGAAGCGAGCAAAGATAGAAACATGATCAAAATTGTTCAAAACGAGACGAAATTTAAATGACAACCTATCTAAGCATCATAGAATTGAATGCAAAAATGAAAGAAAGAAAATCTACCATAGAATTCCCATCTCTCCGAAGGGGGGCGATTAGGACTGTAGCAGTGTGGGAGGGGGCGCCCATGGGGCAGGCCGCCCATCGTTTGAGGCCTGATTTCGGCACCAATCCACTTGGGATGGGTCCAAAACCTCTTGTGGGGTATTGTCAAAAAATTGGGTGGGATATTGTGGCCAAATGTTGGGTTTGGCTCCAGATTTGTACTTCCAGTAACCACCCTATGACCTCTTCTCCAAAAGAGATCAAGGATGTGAAAGACACAACTCAAAAGGGTGTGGGTGTGAAAGTAAAATGACAGCACTTCGTTGCTCCAAAATGCTCCTTCTCTCTATATTTTGGGGTGAGGAAACTCACCAATTTATAGACCTGGAGGTCTCTTGAAATGGGCATGCAGAGGCGCCACTTGGCAATCATGCCTTCCCAGGGGGAAGGAGATTCCTCCCTGAATAGGGACTTCATGACTGCCCTTGTAATTGCCTCTAACGCTCGAAAACGCTCACCCATACTCCCATGCGATGAAGGAAGCGTTAAGTGGCGGATCTGAGCTGCCATTTGTCAAGATTTGACTTTTTTCCCGTCAAACCTGCAATTCGCCCCACCCTGGAGCGAATCTAGAATTCGTCCCTGGGTGGGGCGAATCCCAGTTTGAATTCGTTCCAGGGTGGAACGGATATTGAGCAAAGTTCCTGAAGGTGCCAAATTGATCTCTGACCTTCCAAAACTATTGTGAGAGTGGTTAGGACCACTGTTTAACCTCTAGGGGCTGCCCTTGGGGCTGTGTGTGTCAATGCGATCAGTGTTTGCAGTCACATAATCGGATTGGTGCTGTTTTGGTGTCTACAGAAAGTTATAGATACAATGAAGATTTTATACTTTAAAAATTAAAAAATATTATAATAATACATTACTAGAATCTTAGAAAAGTCTTGATTCAAATAACATAAAATCATTGGTAAAAGTTTAAAATTAGTTAAGATCTAGTTTGTTGGATCTAGAGATACATTTAAATGTGTAAACATATATTTTATTAAAATATTTTTTTCATTCTTTGCATCCGAAAATGAAACTAATCTAATGATCCATCACATAAATTTTAAAAATAAAATTTTCATCACATTTGCATAATATTATTTTCTTTATATTATATTATGAAAATACAATATTTGGTATAGGATATTACTTATTTACGAGTATCACGAAAAAAATATTCATTTTTTTTTTTTTTTTTAAAAAAGAAGCAGTGTTAACAATATTTTTTTTAATAAAAAAAAACAAATGGGTGGGGTTAAAAATATCTATGAAAGCTCCCAAGACTTCCACTGTAAAAAAATATTCATCCTTATTAAGTACTTGTGTAGATATTCAAAAGCATCTTTAGATATAAAATAAAGGATCACTAAGGATAATTGCCATTGAAAATTTAACTAACATAACATTCATCATATGGATATGCAACATTTATAATATTATTCATCTATATGATTTTGGAGAAATGCATATATATTCTATTCAAATACTCTTAGTTTTTAACATCCCACATTGATATCAATCTAATGATGAACCATATATATTAAAAAAGTGATTGAATACATTCATGATGATAAGTACATCTGGGATAACACCTTGTATAACATTTTGATCTTTATATTGCATTTATAAAATAAAATATATATTTAATATAGCATAAATCTTACTAATAATATTATTAATTCTCTCAAGATTAGAAAGAGTTTTGATTATTATTGAGTGCTCATAACCACATGACAAGGACTCTAGATGTGAATACAAAATATTTTATTATGATAACACCTAACTAATATATATATATTTTATGAATATATTAGTTAGGTGTTATCATAATAAAATATTTCTTATTTACAACTATAGTCCTTTACATTTTTAGTGTGGTTATCCTTGCATATCATACTATTCTATAAATATATAATCACTATTAGTTTGACCTCTTTTCCTTTTAGGTTTAGTATGACCATTTGTTGAGATTTTGTCAAAGTAGGTTAATTATAAAATATAAATAAAAAATGAAAATATAGGACTTACATATTATATTTTTTTTGGTTAAATATAGTAGGATAAAATTCTATATTTTTTCTTTGTTATTATTTAAATTTTTTTGGATGGAATTAAAATAGGCCAACCTATATTATATCACGACCATATAGTGGTAATACCATAGTTTGGTAGGAAATTATGTATATGTTGTTTGGCATAATTTGAACATAGGTCTCCTCCTTAAATTTTGAGGAATTTATTCCAATGATATTATGCTAAAAACCTCATGGGAATTATTTTCCTTATCTATTAGTCTACTATTAATGGACAACTAGGAAAACATATTTTCTTGGTGCCTTTTAAATTATATACAAAAGAAATAATATTTTGAAATGAATAAGATGTGTATTAAATACAACACAAATAATTTCTATATATATTGAATAATTTTATATAACTTGTACATTTGCATCTATATAGTATATGTGTTCTATAATTTGCCAAATCTCATAAGTGAACCTTAATATTTAACCATGACATATAGGAAAGACATTTAGAAATGAATATTTCCAATTTATAAATAAAATATACTTTAAAATATTTTTAATAAACCTTAATATTTTCGATACATAGCATGAGTTCAACTAGATAAACTTCATGGCCTTCAAACTAGAGATCTAGAATCAAATCTTGCAAAGTGATATATGTGTAATTACGAAGTTATTATAAACCAACATCTCATCATGATGTAATAAAGGTGGGACCCATTTTTATCTAAAAAAATAAAAAAACATAAATATAATCTGTCATTAATTAGAGATAATAGATTCACTATCTTTAATTAGTGATAATAGATTCACTATATGATTTTTAATGAAATTATAAAAAAAAAAATCACACAAATTTACATATAAATATATCTAGTAAACATATAGGCCTTTATGTGTATGCATGCACTTTAATATATTTAGGATTAGGCCATAAATTGTATCTATATACACTTAGTAAAATTTTCTTAAACACAATTAAATAGGAAATAGTACCAATCTTTATACTAGTAAAATATTATAACAAAGTATACCAAAATATAAGATAAAATGTTGCAATGAGTATAAAATAATTTTATAGATTTCATGGAAAGTAGTGTTTTAATAGTAATGGTAAACAAAAATGTGTACTTTAAAAATAAAAACATTGTGTGTTATAGGGATATTCATAAAAGTTATAAACTCAAACTTATGGTATCGCCTTCATTCATGTTTATAGGTATGACAAAGATATTTGATTACTAAAATAGATATAACTATAAAATAATGTATGCATTAGCTCTACATTTATTATGATTTTTGGTATTGTTTTTGTATGGATTTTTATAGCATTATTCTAATCACAATTTTATGTGTACCGACATTTGATCAAACATAGTATCAAACTCCTCATATAGAACTATCTAGATTATAATTTATTATTGATGATCAAATCTTGTAGTGATAAATTATTACAACTGAGCATATAATATCTACGTGCTTGGGTTGTACAAAATATAGCATCTCTAAGGGAATATAATTTGCATCATAATTAACAAAGGTATGGTTAATATAGAATATATCTCTTTCTCTATGTTTGTCATCTCACTATACCAACATATCCCCTAAGCCATAGCCTATGGCAACAATGTATATCA
This sequence comes from Wollemia nobilis, assembly GCA_028583015.1. Lineage (NCBI taxonomy): Eukaryota > Viridiplantae > Streptophyta > Pinopsida > Araucariales > Araucariaceae > Wollemia > Wollemia nobilis. Next base: position 242,685 of record JAQPPZ010000243.1, on the reverse strand, counting down.
ACAAGTACCTAAGAGAATTAGCTAGAACAAGGACATAAAGGGATAAGAGGTAAGTAAGATAGCATTGAACAGAGATTAATAGTCAGTAACCCATTTAAAAACCAAATCCCTTATCAGAAATTTTGTGAAAGGTTGACACTTATTAGCTTATTGAGAACTGAATCTCTTAATAGCTTAGATTTTATATTGGATACTCCTAAGCTAGGTTACAGTTCCAAGGCATGAAATATTGATAATTTCTAATACCATATTAATATCAACATTGATGAGATGTTGGAAAATGATGAATTGCAATAATTTTCTTGATATAGCTTTAAAGATGAACTTTTGAGGCTTTAGGTATTCCTTGTCTTTCCTCAATCACTCAAATATGCATTTTAAGTTATGAATATAATATAGAATAAAATATCAAACACAATAAAATAGGAAATAGTACCAATATTTATACTAGTAAAATATTATATCAAAGTATATTGAAATATAAGGTAAAATGTTGCAATGAATATAAAATCATTTTTCATTGAAAGTAGTGTTTTCATAGTAATAGTAAATAAAAAAGTGTACTTTACAAATAAAAATATTGTGTGTTATAGGGATATTCATAAAAGTTATAAACTCAAACTTATTGTATCACCTTCATTCACGTTTATAGGTATGACAAATATCTTTGATTAGTAAAATAGATACAACTATAAAATAATGTGTGTATTAGCTCTACATTTATTGTGCTCTTTGGTATTATTTTTGTATGAATTTTTATAACATTATTGTAAAATTTTGTTCATTGACATTTGACTAAACATTATACCAAACTCCTCGTGCATGGGACTATCTATATTATAATTTTTTGTTGAGGATCAACTCTTGTAATGATAAATATCTTATGGTTGAGCATATAATGTCTAAGCGTTTGAGTTGAGCATATAAGTTATTCAAAGTGAGATCCCTTAATACAACATTAATAGAGGACTATAGCAATGAATATGATTCAAGAGATAGATTAAGAGGACACATAAAGACTTTAGGATTATCAACCTTTATTACTTGATAGTAATAAAAAGGTTTAAGGTCAATTAGAAAGTGGTATATATTAATCGTATATTCATATTTAATGCAGTATTGGAGAGTTGAAGGGATGGACCACATATATGAATCCACAACCCTCCTAAGAAGAATTTTGTATTTTTAGATCACATATCTTAACATAGAAGAGAGTGTTGAGCATGCGAGGTTAGACTACAAATGGTAAGACTAGCCTCACATTCTACATTGTTAAAAGATATAACAACAAGAATAATTTTCTTTAAATCTTACTTGGTTAGCCTAAAATGACTCATGGACCTTTAGGCTATAAACATTGAAATGAGAACCATTGTTATTTAAATATTGTTTGATAAACTTGTCATCAATATGGTCTGTAATGTAATGTATAATGACTGATATTTGACAAAATAAGGCTGGGGATTACCATCATCCTTATATAATGATGCAGTGTTGTCATTGGGATTGAGATCTTGAGGAACAACTTGTTCACTCAAAATTTTGATTATGATGTATTTATTTGCTAGAGATTTCTTGAGAATTTCAATTACCTATAAGGTCACATTACTGTATCTTTGAAGATAAATATATCATAAGTATAATAGAAAGTAGACCTAAATATAGAAATAGTACACCTAATTTTAAGATAATTAAGTATATTTGGTTTTAAATCTAGCCAAGCTTAACATTATAAAGTAAAATGTAAAAATAAAATAGAAAATGTTACTTACGATCATAATATCCATAACCTATGTGAAGAAATTGAGGGTAAAATATAATGAAATGAGTCCTATGTATTAACCACACTATATCCACTAATATGGGTTACTATTCCTTAGGATATTTGGAAGTTCCTATTCTATATGACAATGAATTATTTTTAAATGTTCATGCTCATTCTATTTTAAATTTGGATCTTGGGATAGTGTAAAAAAAAAGTATCAAATACAAGTATTTGTATAAAATCGCCATTACACTATCAATCAACCTATTTTATTAGTTGAGAATAGAGATATGAGTAACTATATTAAAATACACACATTCTATAAAATATATAAACTAATAAAATACACATACATATAGTCCTTTATTTGTATGCATGCATTTTAATATATTTAGGATTATGTCATAAATTGTATCTATATACATAAAATTTTCTTAAAAACTTCTAGAAAATCATGGGCCAAGATGTCATTGCTGCAGATGAGATCAAAGAAGATTTGTTCGCAATGGAACCTGATAAGGCCTTGGACCCGATGGCTTCCCACCTTGGTTTTTTCAACACTTCTGGGAAATCGTGGGCCAAGATGTCGTTGCTGTAGTTAAATTCTTTCGGAGAGCCAAAAAGATGCCGAAAGAGGCCAATTCCACTTTCATTGTTTTAATCCCCAAGTCCAATGATTGCGCTTCCCTTTCTGATTTCAGGTCGATCAGCCTCTATAGTGTCATTTACAAACTTATCACCAAAGTTATGGCAAATGGGTTGAAAGCCATCCTTCCCTCCATCATCGACTAGTGCCAAGGGAGCTCGGTCAAAGGCAGAATCATCTCGGATGGAGTGATAACCATCCACGAACTGGCCCACTCGACATCTAAAAATAAAAAACCCAACATGTTCCTCAAGCTTGACATGAACAAGGCTTTTGACTGTGTTTCCTAGAAATTTCTTTTCGAAGTCCTGGAAAAGTTTGGGTTTCACAAAGAATGGATCAAGATGGTTCACAAATGTATCTTGACTGCTTGGTTCTCTGTTCTAATCAATGGCTCACTTGTAGGTTTCTTCCAAAATTTCAAAGGCATCTGTCAAGGGGACCCTTTGTCTCCCTTTATCTTCATTATTTTGGTTGAAACCCTTGGAAGAACCCTTTTAGCTACCTGTAACAGGGGTCTTATTTCTGGGATCAAACTAGCCTCAACATCCAAAGCCATATCCCATCAATAGTTTGTTGATGACACTATTCTGACCTCTTATGCTTCCGTTCTTGAAGCAAAAATCATTAAGAACATTACGACTGGTCAGAAAGTCAACTACTGTAAAAGTAAGCTATACTTTCTCAATACCCCCACTCATAGAAAAAATAGGATTGCTGAGATCCTTGGGTGCAACATTGGGAGTCTTCCAACTACTTATCTTGGATTACCTCTTTTCCATGGTAGATCTGTCTCGGCTATGTGGAACCCTATTTTATATCACCTCAACAAGAAACTAGTAGGGTGGAAAAGTTCAATGCTCAGCCAGGTATCCAAAGCCACTTTGGTCCAAGATTGCCTTCAAATTATCCCCATTTTTTTCTTAAATATCTTCAAAGCTCCAACTATCATCTGCCAAAAAATTGAACAAATTCAATGCAGATTCCTTTGGGTTGGAAATGAAAACAAGAATAAATTTTTGCTAGTTTCCTGGAACAGGGTCTGTTCCAAGAAAAAGGATGCAGGACTCAGATTCAGAGACATAAACCAGATTAACATGGCCCTCATTTCCAAGCAGGCCTGGAGACTTACCATCAATGAAAAATTCACATGGATTGATATCATTAAAGCTAAGTATCTTCAACAGTTTTCATTTCTTGGAGAGCACAACCTACCTATCGAATCCCATTTTTGGAATGGCATAATCAAAAAAAGGAAAATCATCATGGAATTATTAAGGTGGTGTTTAGGAACTAGAATGACAATCCATTTTTGGTATGACCCATGGATCCATGATAAACCTCTCAGCCAAGATCTGCATCTTGCAGTGCTCAAGGTGACTACAGAAGCCACCTTTGGTGATAAGGTGTGTCACTTCATTACCCAAGGTCCTACAAGATGTAAATGGAAACACCTGTCTCTTAATGGGCCTAGGCATATCACCAAGGCTCTCATGCAGTTACAAAATTTTTTGAGGACTTGCATCATCTTGAGCTCACACAAAGATGATTCCATGGTCTGGAACCTTGAAGAATCTGGAAATTTCACTGTCAAATCAGCTTACTACAGTCAAGAAACTCCCACAGATGGATGGGACTTATAAAATTAGGTTTGGGTTCCCAAGATCATTCCCAAGATCAAATTATTTTGTTGGTTGGCCATCCAAAATAGAATCCTCACCATAGACAACTTGATAATCAGAGGGTTACTCATTCCCAATTGGTGTATCCTGTGCAAAAATGCCTGTGAGTCAATTTCATGTGTTTTTTTGGAATGTCCCTTCTCTTTAGCAATTCTCAACCAGGTCCATAACACCTTTTGCATCTCCACAACCCTCCCACCTTCCATTCCCCTCCTTATTAAGCAATGGCCCCGACCTTTCAAGATCAACCAACTAAATTTCATGTGGCAAGCATGCCTTCACCTTTACTTGTGGCCGATATGGCTTGAGAGAAACACCAAAATTTTCAAAAATGAAGCCACTGATAAGAAGATTATCATTGTCAAAATCTTGGCCCTATCTACAGAGAATGCCTCTCTTGTTTCTTCTCCAAACTCCCCCCTCCTGGCTTAGAATTGGATCTAGCCAAAATTTTCAATTTGTCTAACATCTTTGTTATGCTTTGTAATTCTATTGACAGGTCTGTCATCAAGTGGGTCTTACCACCTATTGGGTGGCATAAGCTCAATTTTGATGGTTTGGCTAAGGGAAACCCAAGAGCAGCTGGCAGAGGAGGAATTCTCAGAAACCATAGGGGAGAAATAATTTTTATCTTCGCCCAAAACTTGGGAATTCAATCCAACAATATGGCAGAGGCTCGAGCTCTATTCCAAAGTTTGATCCTCATGGAAGGGTTGACCATCAATAAAATTATCATCGAAGGAGACTCGTTGCACTGTATCAACTACCTCAAAGGTACAGCTAAGCCTCCCTAGTCCCTAGCTTTGATTTTCCAAGAATGCAAGGCTCTAGTTGGCAATTACCCAGAATTAGTCATTAAGCATCAGTACCAGGAAGGAAACAAAGTTGTGGACTGGCTAGCTAATAGGGGAGTCGACGAATCTGACATTCAATTGTGGAGAGAATCCTTCCCCATTGGCCTAAGGAATGATCCTACAAGTTTTAATGTTTGTACAATGTGAGTTATTTCCAAGGGGATTGGTATGGTATGTTGATGCTCTAATCACCTACGCCACGCTGGCAAATCCCACGACACTTTTTATTTCTTCTATTTTGGCCACGAAAATGCAACATGTCACAATATCGCGACACTTTTATCTTTTGGCTGTGAAAATACAACATGTCGTGATATCGCGACACTTTTTCCTCCTTTGGCCATGATGCTGCAACATGTTGCGATATCACGACACTTTTTCCTCATTTGGCCGTGACGATGCAACTTGTTGCAATATCGTGACACTTTCTCTCTTTTGGCTGCGATGATGCAACATGTTGCGATATCGCGACAATTTTTCTCCTTTGGCTGCAATGATGCAACATGTCATGATATCGTGACACTTTTTCTCCTTTGGTCATGATGATGCAACATGTCGCGATATCACGACACTTTTTCTCTTTTGGCCGTGATGTTGCAACATGTCACGATATTGCGATACTTTTTCTCTTTTGGCCACAACGATGCAACATGTCGCGATATCACAAAATTTTTTCTCTTTTGGCCATAACGATGCAACATGTCGTGATATCGTGACAATTTTTCTCTTTTGGCCATGATGATGCAACATGTCGCAATATCGTAACACTTTTTCTCTTTTGGCCGCGACGATGCAACATGTCGTGATATCGCGACACTTTTTCTCTTTTGGCCTCGACGATGCAACATGTCGCGATATCACGACACTTTTTATCCTTTGGCCTTGACGATGCAACATGTCACGATATTGTGACACTTTTTCTCCTTTGGTCGCAATGATGCAACATGTCGTGATATCGCGACACTTTTTCTCTTCTGGCCAAAAGAGCAACATGTCGCGATATCGTGACATGTTGCTCTTTTGGCCTTGACGATGCAACATGTCACAATATCGCAACACTTTTTCTTTTGGCCACAATGATGCAACATGTCGCAATATCGTGACACTTTTTATCTTTTGGCCATGATGATGCAACATGTCATGATATCGTGATACTTTTTCTCCTTTTGCTGCAACGATGCAACATGTCGTGATATCGTGACACTTTTTCCTCCTTTGGCCATGACGATGCAACATGTCGCGATATAATGACACTTTTTCCTCCTTGCTTTCTCCCTTTTCTTTGGACCATGAAAATGCAACATGTCGTGATATCACGACACTTTTTTCTCCTTGTGGTGTTTTGCTTTTTCTTTGATCTTTAGCATTTGGGCCACTTCGGTCTTCTTGGAAAACATGCAAAAAAAGGTGGGTCCCCAATTTTGGGGTATGTTGTGGAGCATCCACAACACCTCCAAATGGTGAATTTCTCTGTTTAAGTTTCGCTTTCCCTTTTCTTATTAGCCTCTGGTCATGTTTCCATTTAGTTAGTTCTTCTAGTTGGTTCCTCTGGGCGCCTTTACCTTAGGTGGCCCTTGCTATTTTCAGGATTTCTCGTTCTTCTGCCACAGTTCTTCCCCTTTGCCTCCATCTTCGGAGGCCCACGTTTGTTCTGTATAAGGTTCAGGGACCTTTCAACACCCTTTCAACAAATAAAAAAATAAAAAAATTCTTAAACACAATTAAATAGGAAATAATACCAATCTTTATACTAGTAAAATATTATAACAAAGTATACCAAAATATAAGGTAAAATGTTGCAATGAGTATAAAATAATTTTATAGATTTCATGGAAAGTAGTGTTTTCATAGTAATGGTAAACAAAAGTGTGTACTTTACAAATAAAAACATTATGTGTTATAGGGATATTCATAAAATTTATAAACTCAAACTTATGGTATTGCCTTCATTCATGTTTATAGGTATGACAAAATATTTGATTACTAAAATAGATATAACTATAAAATAATGTATGCATTAGCTCTACATTTATTATGCTTTTTGGTATTTTTTTTGTATGAATTTTTATAGAATTATCCTAATCACAATTTTATGTGTACTGACATTTGATCAAACATAGTATCAAACTCCTCATATAGAACTATCTAGATTAAAATTTATTATTGACGATCAAATCTTGTAGTGATAAATTCTTGCGACTGAGCATATAATATCTAAGTGCTTGGGTTGTATAAACTATAGAAAATAAAATATTCTCTAAGGGAATATATTTGGCATCATAATTAACAAAGGTATGGCTAATATAGAAGATATCTCTTTCTCTATGTTTGTCATCTCACTATACCAACATATCCCCTAAGCATAACCTATGGCAACAATGTATATCAATAAGTGCCTAATGGAATTAGCTAGAACAAGGACATAAGGGATAAGAGGTAAGTAATATAGCATTGAATAGAGATTAATAGTCAGTAACCCATTCAAAAACCAAATCCCTTATCAGAAGTTTTGTGAAAGGTTGAAACTTATTAGCTTATTGGGAAATGAATTTCTTAATAGCTTAGATTTTATATTGGATACTCCTAAGTAGGTTACATTTCCAAGGCATGACATATTGATAATGTCTAATATCATATCAATATCAACATTGATGCGATGTTGGAAAATGATGAATTGCAATAATTTTCTTGATATAGTTTTAAAGATGAACTTTCGAGGCTTTAGGTATTCCTTGTATTTCCTCAATCACTCAAATATGCATTTTAAATTATGAATATAATCTAGAATAAAATATTAAACACAATAAAATAGGAACTAGTACCAATATTTATACTAGTAAAATATTATATCAAAGTATATCGAAATATAAGGTAAAATGTTGCAATGAATATAAAATCATTTTTCATTGAAAGTAGTGTTTTCATAGTAATAGTAAATAAAAAAGTGTACTTTACAAATAAAAACATTGTGCGTTATAGGGATATTAATAAAAGTTATAAACTCAAACTTATTGTATCACCTTCATTCACGTTTATAGGTATGACAAAGAACTTTGATTAGTAAAACAGATACAACTATAAAATAATGTGTGTATTAGATCTACATTTATTGTGTTTTTTGGTATTATTTTTGTATGAATTTTTATAACATTATTGTGAAATTATGTTCATTGACATTTGACTAGACATTATACCAAACTCCTTGTGCATGGGACTATCTAGATTATAATTTGTTGTTGAGGATCAACTCTTGTAATGATAAATATCTTATGGTTGAGCATATAATGTCTAAGCATTTGAGTTGTATACACTATAGTAAGGCAAATCTTCTCTAATAGCATATATCTGGCTTCATAATTAACAAAGGTATGGTTAGTGTAGAAGATATCCTTTTCTCTATGTTTATCATCTTCATATACCAACATATCGCCAAGGCATATCCCGTGGCTACTATGTATAGAAATGAGTGCCTAAGAGAATTAGCTGGGACAAGGATGTAAAGGAATAAGAGGTAATATAGGATATCATCGAATGGTATATAACAATTAGTCTCAACAACCCATTCAAAAACTAAATCCTTTATCAAAAGCTTGGTGAAAAACTTACACTTATTCACTTGTTGTGCAATGAATCTCTTAATGGCTTAGATTTTATACCGAATACTAATAACCTACGTTAGGATTCCAAGGCATGACATATTGATAAGGGATAATATCTTATCAGGATCAATTTGATACCTTTTTGGAAAATGATGAATTCCAATAATTTTCTTGATATTTCTCTAAAGATGAACTTTTGAGGCTTTACGTATACCTTGTTTTTCCTCAATCACTTAAATATGTGTTGTAAGATATGAATATAATCATCATGATTTATAGACCAAATATAATATTATTCAATCATGTAAGAGTTATTACCATGGATTTTATCCTCATTGGGAGTTCCAATATAAATGGAGTAACTTTCCAATTTACCCTTCTTACTAGAAGGAGAGCCTAAGATTTATGGAGACAAAGGGAGGCTGGGTAGATCCAAGTCAAAATTTTTATTGGCTGATTGTTGTTATTAATGTTAATAGGATTAAAACCATGACCCTTAATTTTATTTTTATATAAGTTATTCAAAGTGAGAGGCCTTAATACAACATTAATAGAGGACTATAGCAAAGAAGATGATTCAAGAGATAGATTAAGAGGACACATAAAGACTTTAGGATTATCAACCTTTATTACTTGATAGTAATAAAAAGGTTTAAGGTCAATTAGAAAGTGATATATATTAATCCTATATTCATATTTAAGGCAGTATTGGAGAGTTGAAGGGATGGACCACATATATGAATCCATAACCCTCCTAAAAAGAATTTTGTATTTTTAGATCACATATCTTAACATAGAAGAGAGTTTTGAGCATGCGAGGTTAGACTACAAAGGGTAAGACTAGCCTCACATTCTTCATTGTTAAAAGATATAACAACAAGAATAATTTTCTTTAAATCTTACGTGGTTAGCCTAAAATGACTCATGGACCTTTAGGCTATAAACATTGAAATGAGAACCATTGTTATTTAAATATTGTTTGATGAACTTGTCATCAATATGGTCTGTAATGTAATGTATAATGACTGATATTTGACAAAATAAGGCTAGGGATTACCATCATCCTCATATAATGATGTAGTGTTGTCATTGGGATTGAGATCTTGAGGAACAACTTGTTCACTCAAAATTTTGACTATGATGTATTTATTGGCTAGAGATGTCTTGAGAAGTTCAATTACCTATAAGGTCACATTACTATATCTTTGAAGATAAATATATCATAAGTATAATAGAAAGTAGACCTAAATATAGAAACAGTACACCTACTTTTAAGATAATTAAGTAAATTTGGTTTTAAATCTAGCCAGGATTAACATTATAAAGTAAAATGTAAAAATAAAATAGAAAAGGTTACTTACGATCATAATATCCATAACCTATGTGAAGAAATGGAGGGTAAAATATAAGAAATGAGTCCTATGTATTATCCACACTATATCCACTAATATGGGTTACTATTCCTTAGGGTATTTGGAAGTTCCTATTGTAGATGACAATGAATTATTTTTAGATGTTCCTACTCATTCTATTTTAAGTTTAGATCTTTAGGTATAGTGTAAAAGAAAAGTATCAAATACAAGTATTTGTATAAAATCACCATTACACTATCAATCAACCTATTTTATTAGTTGAGAATAGAGATATGAATAATTATATTAAAATACACACATTCTATAACATTTATAAACTAATAAAATACACATACATTTTAAAGTAGATAAATAAATTATATTCATTAACTTTAAAATGTATTTATATACTTCAATAATTTAATTCATTAATAATATAAATAAAATGTTTTAAAAAATAATTAACATCTAGTATTATATTGCTCAGCAAGCATTGGGTTGAGCAATGAAGGTTATGTGATATCTAAACAACCTTGATAAAAAAAAAAAATGAAATTAAGTATACAATAGTTTGATCATATGAAAGCTGACCATATATAAAAATTATTATGTTAAAATTAATTACTTAAATATAGAACAATTTTGTACAGATTTTGATAATCGTAAAACAAAAATTCAATTTCGATAATGTAACTTTTATTTTCTTTTATATATTTTAAAATTACATTCGAAGAAACCAACTTTTAGGTTTAATTGATTAGAACATTCTATGTTGGGGATATTAAATGATAAAGCTTTCTCTGTCTTGTTATGTGGTTAGTCCAGGGGAGGTGTTCTGGCATCCATATTGGGACTGTATAGCCTGGATTGAGGTTGGGGAGTGGCTCCGATAGGCACGCAAATGGAGTTGGCTGATCGGGCAGCATGGGACCGAGTAGGAGTACTTCCCGTACATTCGGGTGACTCGACAGTTTGGGGTGCACCAGGGATTTCCTGGTGAGCCTTTGATCTATCAACATCAGGGCGACAAGAGGACTCTAGCCTAGCCAATCATTGAGCTACTGGGTGAGGAGTCGGATGCTGTGATTGATGTCCTTGATGTGGACAATGTCGAGGCAACTGTAGAGTATGACCAGTGGTGGATGATGCGGCGATGGCGAGGTGAGGGACCTCTAGGAGGCGTGGATGCGACAACAACATGTGGTGATGATGCAGAGGCATCATGGGAGACTTGGGGAGCTCCGCTTGATGATGCAAATATGGTGGAGGTTGACGACTTGACTGGGGATGACCTAGGGGTTTTAGAGTAACCGAATATATAGGACGTTTTAGAGCAGTGGGTGCCAGAGCAGCCCATCATCCTGGAGATGCCCATGCCTTAGGTAGTTCTAGGGGATATGGGGGCTAGGTATCACATTGAGATAGTACGATTGGAGGATCTACTACAAAGACGATATGAGGAGCATGGGGAGGTTCTATAGGAGAGGGATATCCTACGAAATAAGTTGGCAGAGCGAGAGAATGCATTGGTTGTTTACCGCCAACGGGATGGGGACACAGATGCTTCACGAGAGAGGGATCTACTATAGACTCAGTTGGCATAGTGCGATGACACATTGGCTACGTACCATCGATGGTAGGTGGATTGGTTCCAGCATTGGTTGGATTTAGAGGTAGAGATTATCTGCCTCGATGGGCAGTTACCTGAGCTCACTAGAGGTGGATCCTCGCGCTAAACTAGAGATAGTGAGACTAAGCAGTCTGCTTCCTCTCATTGTAGATAGGTGGGTGAGGGTAGCGCTAGTGGGTGTGATGCAGGGGCTGGCAGCATCCGCCCTGAGAGGTCCCATAGGACCCACACCACTGGAGGTAGTTCCAGTCGCATCGATCCTATGTGATCATGGTGGTCGACTCCCTAGGCTTGGGGTTTTGAGTTTTTGTTGTTTTTGTGAGGTCAGAGGATCGATTTATTATAGCCTATGAGCATTTTGATGATATATAGACATGAATTTATTTTTGGTTATACACTTGTCATTATTTATTATTTATTTTATGCATATTTTAGTTAGTTTTGTATGTATGTGTTATTATGAATGTGATGTTTCTAATTATATGATGTATGCATATGGAATGGATGGAATGATTTGTTGATAACTTGTCAGTGGCACCATAGACTGTACAATATTTACTGGATTTCTATACTATGTGATGATTTTGCATGTGTATATATTGTTTTTGTTTGTATTTTCTGATGGTGATGCAAGAATGGACATGTACAACATTTGTTTTAGAATGTAGTTAAGGTTTTTCTAAGACTCAGATGCTTTAACTAACTAGCCAAGACTGTACATTTATCTTACAAGAATTTTGAACAAGGTACAAATCAGATTTGAGTTTGACCAAATTATTGCACATCCCTGTGTGAGCGATTGAATTTTTTTATGTGGTATTTTTCAGGATACCGCCAGTGCCAGGTAGGCTGTCCACCAAACCTGTACTGAGGATCACCTAATTAGCTCCACTAACTCCTTTGTTGTATTTGGTAAGATTAATCCATAGGATAATCTAAGGTACCATAAGCTAGCTCATACACATGCAAACATTGGTCTGCTCACACGCAAAGCTAATTTGATAGACATATCGTCATGTATTTAGGATACCGCCATTGCCAGGTAGGCTGTCCACCAGACCTCTAATGAGGATCACCTAGATGGGTTTTTGAATCTTGATAATTCTAGGGATTCAAGCTCAGGCATATTTCGATTGCTCAACTTGTTGGGATACTTTCTCTCATACATAGTGATGAAAATCACTATTTATTTTTCTCTTTTGTTTTTCTTTTTGAGCAAGGGGTTTGAATAGTGGTGATAAACACTGTTATTTGATTTTGTATTTTAGGTTTCAAAGTTGAGCTCGTAGGTTTTTGTCTTGTGAATGGAGTTGATCCCTTTTATCTTTAGGGATGACTACCCATCCTATTTAGGGATATGTAGTACGAATCCTTACGAATTTGGGGACCAAATGTGATTGGGGATATTATTATGTAATGGCACTGATCTTTTAGGCCTTGGGGATAACTACCCATCCTTATCAGGGGCGTGTAGTATGAATCCTTATGAATTTTGGGATAAACGGTGATTGGGGATCTGGTTATGTAATGGCATTTATCTTTTAGGCCTTGGGGATGACTACCCATCCTTGTCAGGGGCGTGTAGTACGAATCCTTACGACTTTGGGGATCAAAGGTGTTTGGGGTTTTTTGATAGTGGATTTTAACCACTATTTATTGTGGGGAATTGGATGGGGAAGAGCTTGTCCTTTTTTCAATTCTCAACATTCTCAAACTATTCGCACAGGGGGATGAGTAGGATAACATTTCACCTATGGTATCCTAGACTTCTTTGTAGGTTTCTCTTGCGTTCACACAACTTGGGAATTTTTATGTGTTTTAACTTATGTGGGGATGCTACGTAATGAGGTGTGATCAAAGTAAAACTCTACCTTTGTAAAAATCTGTCTGATGTTGTACAATTTTTTGCTAGAAATCTAAATACAGTTGAATGACAAAAACCCTAAATACATTAGGAGACAACTAACTATGATAAAAAATGTGGATGGTGTTATTATGGATGGATGTGTTTACAAAATGGACTGAATGTAAAAAATTGATGGAATTGCCTAGCAATTACAGTCTATGGTGCTTATGATGTGTATGACCAGCAAATATACCAAGTATGGATGCGATGCCTAATGCAGTTTATTATATATATATATTTTTTATTTTGAAGAGTATGCATGGAAGTGAGATGCAATTTTTTTGTTATTTTTGATTATCTTTTGTTTTTGTTTGTTTTTTAATATTTGTTTTTGACCAAGCGATTGTTGGAACCCTTGGATATTTTGGTTTTACCAAAGAGTTTATGGATACCTTTGGGGCGTTTTAGGTTGACCAAGTGATTGTGGGAATCCCTAGAGCATTTTGGTTTGACCAAAGAGATTATGGGCACCTTTGGGGCATTTTGGGGTTGACCAAGCGATGATGGGAATCCTTGGAGCATTTGGTTTGACCAAAGGGATTATGTGCACCTTTGGGGCATTTTTGGGTTGACCAAGCAATTGTGGGAATCCTTGGAGCATTTGGTTTGACCAAAGGTATTATGTGCACCTTTGGGGCATTTTGGGATTGACCAAGTGATTGTGGGAATCCTTGGAGCATTTGGTTTGACCAAAGGGATTATGTGCACCTTTGGGGCATTTTGGGGTTTGACCAAGTGATTATGGGAATCCTTGGAGCTTTTTGGTTTGACCAAAGGGATTATTGATACCTTTGGGGCATTTTAGGTTGACCAAGCGATTGTGGAAATCCTTGGAGCTTTTTCGGGTGGGCTATGGCTCTCTAAATGTGGAATGGCCTTAAATGACTAATGTTCAAGGGTTCTAGTTCATTGATTCCTTCAAGAGAGGTGATCCGGTATGTTCCAGGTCCTATTTTACTATCAATTACATAGGGACCTAACTAGTTTGTCATGAACTTGTCCCTTAGATGGGGTAGAAAATTAGAATTTTGCTGGTTCTCTTTTAAGACCAAGTCACCAACCTGAAAGTCCCTCAGGTGAACTTTCATGTTGTATGCTTTCTTAAGTTGCTCTTGATAGATACGTAAATGCTCGAGAGCATTGATGCATTGTTCATCGAGCAACGTAAGCTGGTCTAACCGAGCCTACCACATAGTGTCATCATCGATGAAATCTTGCATTGATATGCGCAGGGAAGGTATTTCCAAATTGAGAGGTATGACTACCTCGGAGCCATACACCAACAAAAATGAAGTTGCCTTAGTGGGCATCCGAATGCTAGTGTGATAAGCCCAAAGAGCAAGTGGGATTTGAATGTGCCAATCCTTATGACTATATGTGACCATATTTTTAAGGATGGCAACTAGCATTTTGTTTGACGCCTCTGATTTCCCATTTGCCTGCGGATAATAGGGTATTGAAAAATTGTGCTAAATTTTGTACTTTGTTGTCAAAGCATGCACATAGTTATTTTTAAATGATGTCCCATTATCCGAGATGATATTGTATGGAATACCAAAATGACATATGATGTTATGTAAAATAAACTTTGCAATGCAGGGTCTAATCATAGAGGTAAGAAGAATTGCTTCCACCCACTTGGTGAAGTACTCTATGGCCATTATGATAAATGTGTGACAACCTGACGATGTAGGGGAAATATTTTTGATTAGATCTAAGCCCCACTAAGAAAATGGCCAAGCCGATTGGATTGAATGCAAGGCTTGAGAAGGTACGTGTGTCAAATTAGCATGGTGTTGACATTTCATGCACTTCCTTACATACATGCAAAAATATCACTCTAAATATGACCAATAATAGCCCATGCAAAGAATGTGCTTGGCGATGGCCATACCGCTTGTAGACACCAAAACAACACCAATCCGATTATGTGACAACAAGCGCTGATCGCATTGACACACACAGCCCCTAGGGCAGCCCCCGGAGGTTAAACAGTGGTCCTAACCACTTCCAAAAGTAGTTTTAGAGGTCAAAGGTCAATTTGGCACCTTTTTGGCACCTTGCTCTCTGCTCGTCCCACCCAGGGATGAATACAAACTGGCATTCGTCCCACCCAGGGACGAATAGCAACATTCGCCCCAGGGTGAGGCGAATAGCAAGTTTGACTGGCAAAAAGTCAAACCTCGGTAACTCCGCCAGTTAACTGAGGCTTCAGGCCATGCAATTGCGAGGAATAGCTTTTATTCAAGAAGAGAGACTTCAGTGATGAGTGTCTTTATTTTAGAAACCTCATGCAAGGAGATTTTTAATCAGGGAGTTAGCTTTTCTCTGAAAATAGGATAGTTAACTCAAGTGGCGCCCTCGCATGCGCAATTCAAACAAGGAGACCCTAAGGTCTATAAATTGGTGAGTTTTCTCACCCAAAATATATACAGAGAAGGAGCATTTGAGCAATGAAGTGCTGCCAATTTACATACCTACTTGCGATTTGTGCTTTTACATCCTTAATCTCTCATTCGAAAGGGAGGTTATTGGGTGACTATTGGAAGCGCGAATCCGGACCCAAAACCCAATTTTTGGCCACAAATATCCACAAAATTTGTCGAAAACACCCCATAATCAGTTTTGGACCCATCCCAAGTGGATTGGTGCCAAAAAAGTGTCCCAAACGGTGGGCGTCCTGCCCTCGGGCGCTCCCCAAACTGTCACAGTCCTATTCGCCCCACCCCGGGATGATTAGAAATATGTGATATATTTCTCTAGTTTTTCTTTTGCATTTTATTCTAGATAGGTTAAATAGGTTACAGTTCAAATTTCATTTCATTCTGAGCAATTTTGACCAGGTTTTTGTTATTTCTCGCCTTCACTAACTTGCAGATGGCACCAGAAAAATATGGGTCCTAGAGGAAAAATTGGAGAAATATGACCATCTGGGTCTTCCCAAAACACCCCCAATTAGCTAACCCCAACTTTGCAGGTCTTTTGGAGCTTCCTAAGTAGGACATTGAATAGGGTGCTTTCTGACAAATTGTCATAGTCCTATTCGTCCCACCCTGGAGCGAATACAAATCTGTGAGGAATTTCTAGACTGTTATTTTTGCAGTGGTCTTCTGATAATATTTTTATGCTTCTATAAAAATTTTAGGTCAATCAGAGGTCATTTGATAGTCGTTTTATTATTTTCATGCATACACTGACAGTAGGCCTTGGGAAATACATGTTTCATTCTGTCTGCAGGTGCTACTAATATTTTCTGTTTCTTTGAATGCAGGTTTCCAACAGTAGAGGAGCAGGAAAGAGCAAAGAATCACATACACAAGTGGCGGTGACATTTTGGTCCGCCCATCTTACATGTGGGCACGCGGAAGAAGGATTGTTATCCATGGATGTTGTGACGAGAAACATATTTGACGCTCCTATCCCCTAAAAAGGAAGGAGACGTATTGTAACACAATTTACAAAGTGTATCAATAAAGATATTACCATATTTCATATTGCTTTTATCTTGTGTCAATTTGTATATGTTCTTTCTTGTTCTTTCTTGTGGCATATTCCTTTTTGTTTTCGTATCCTCGTGCTTTCAATGGCGATCACGGTGGGACCTCTGTCCCTTGATTTTTAAGATTAAATTTCTGATTAAAGTTGCTTGTTCTTTTGATTATAGGTACCAAGTTTTCCAACACTGGACTATTTCAGAGCAGAAATTCAGAGACATCTAACTTGGGCGAAGAAGAGGTAGAGGTCTTAAACACCTTTTGTCAATTCTTTGCTTTATGTTCTCTGGTTATTTGCTTGCATAGGAGAGTTTGAATGCTTGCGTGCTTCATTTATGCAACTTAAAAGGAACCCCACACACCACGTGGTAACTGAAACAACAAGGAGTTGGTCGTAAAACCCCAACCCTTGAGCAAGACCAAAGGTGGATTCCATCATCACTTTGGCTTGAGATATTGCATACATTACCCCGATCGCGACTGTTGCTAGACGTAAATCCTGACGAAAGCTGACCAAGTGTAGCGGGGGTGATTCCCAGTGCATGAGGATAAGTCTTCTATGGTAGGTGTCATAAACAGAGTGATCCCCCTTCAGTACCGCCTATGTTCCACGTACCATCTGCTCTCACGTACCAATAGTTTCCCTCACGTAAGGGCGGGTATATAGAGAGGTTGGTATATCGGTCTGGCAATGGTATATCGAAGGGGCGACCATTTTTTGGGAGTCATAAGAGCCCTCATTTTTGCATTTAAATGTTCTTTCAAAAAGCTTTCAAAACAACATCAAAACACACTAAAACCAGATTTTAGGGCACACTTTTAAATCTTTAAACGAGATAACCACTGCATTGATTGTGTGTTTCCTTTCTGTTTAAGTGTAGCGTAAAAAATCCTAAAAGAGATAAAAATCTACTCGTCTTTAGGAGCACATCACCATGGTGTTCACTCGTAGCCGAGCCCAATCACGGGCAAGCACTGCAGAAAGTGCACCAAGGGGGACAAGTCACCTCCGATATAGTCTTGAGGACCTGGTCATCCCGCCTTGGCGGCTTGACACACAAGAGAGTCCACATCATGCCATAACAGAACAAGACTATAGAGGCACCTCTTTGAGGGGCACCCCTACTCAGCATAGGTCCTTCCAAGAAGAGAACCTACACGTAGCACTTAATGTAGATAGGAGACCTCCCTTAGAAGCCCGTTATGGGTGGCCTAGTGATGAAGTGCTAGAGCAACAGAGGGTCCAAATGGAGGGGCCACAGGATTTCGTCATCCCTCCTCTACCTCGCATTACTGTTAGAAACACTAGACAGTGTCCGAGTATCAAGCTTTCCAAGCAGGGCAAGACAATTCTGCCCGCACCTTTTATGCATATGAAAGAGAGGACGAGGAAGATTACCACGTTCCTCAAGAGCAGTACACAGCGTGGGAGCGATGTACCTCTGCGCCTGCCATGTATCAAGATCACCCATCGAGGCTACAGCCTCAAGTTAATGCAGCTAACCTCGACAGAGGAAAGCAGCCCATAGAGGTCTCGGATCACCACGACCGAGGTAGACATATAGGAGAGGCATCTAGGCTTCCTAAACAAGAGACGGCGGAACAAAGTGACTTGGCGTTTGCCAAACATGCCACCCGCCAAGCGCAAATCACGCAGCTTAGGCAAGATCAAGAATAGTTAGAGCATCTTTGTCGGCTTAACAAAGAGCGCATTCAACGTCAGACAACCGAATTGCTTCATAACAATGTGCCTGCGAAGGTTCCAAACCCTCGTGCACACAAAGTAGAAGTGTATGAGAGGCATAACCCTTTGGTATGAGAGAGGTCCATGCGACCTTATCAAGTATTGCCTCCGAGACCTCCTAGACCTGAGCGGGAGGCCACTCCCCGAAACAATGATGGGCACCCTCCACGGGCACCTACCCATGTGCATAGGTCTCGGCCAACCACTCCTCAGGAAGCTTATGAGGAATATGAACAAGAAGAAGAGAGGGCTGAAATGCTCTATCAAGGTAGAGGGGGTGCTACCCAGCTACTTCTCAATAGGCCTCAGGTTCCCCGCAACCCACAATGGGAGCAAACTAAGGAGGAAGAAATTAAATCCTCTGATGCATATAAAGCATTGTTAGAGCGCTTAGAGTCTATGGAGATCAAGACTTCTGGGCCCCAAAAGCCCACTTTACGCCAACTCCATAGTCATCCTGTGCATCCATCAGTGTCGACACCTCCATACCTAGAACACTTTAAGCTGCCCTAGTTGGCACTCTTTAGAGGGGAGGAGGATGCCCAAGAGCATGTGACTAGATTCCTGAGCCAGTGCTTTGGTATTCAGGATAATGATGCTTTGTTGTTAAGAACATTTATAACCACATTCGTAGGCCCTGCCTCGGATTGGTTCACCCAATTACCGAAACATAGCATCAGTAATTTGGATCAGCTAGTGGACGCGTTCCTCGAATGCTTCACCTTCAACACTAAGAAAAAGGCATCATTGAGTGACCTAGCTAGCCTCAAGCAGTATGAGGAAGAGACCATGGTGGCATACGGGAACCGATGGAGGACGTTGCTTTCGAAGCTGCCTTACCTCCCTCCCATGTCAGATCTGACCCAAATGTTCTCAAAAAGTTGTTTGAGATCAATCTCCATGCTATTGCAGCTACAGCAATATGCCAGTTTAGAGGAAGCTCTGGCGCAAGCCAGAGTCATTGAGGAGATTAAGATATAGGATGGCGAGATTGCCAAACCTAAGAAGAAAGAATGGACAAAGAACACTAAACCAGGGACCACGCAACCAAAACCTGCTGCGGTTAATCAAGTTGCCATCAATGTCCCTAAGCCTGCACAAGCAACACAGCCTCAAAAGGCTAATTATCAGGCGGTGCCTCCCAACAACTATGAGAGAGAAAACCAAAGGTAGGAGCAAAATCAGTAGCATCGCCCTAGGCGACAATTTACTCCTTACACAGAGTCCAGGGACTCTTTGTTTGACCGCTTGTCAACGATGAATTTGATCAACCTTCCAGAGATTCAAACTATAGATCCCAATGCACCGAAGCCTAAAGGGTATAGAGAAGACTTGTACTGTAGGTTTCACAGGTGTAAAGGACATGATCTTAATGCATGCTGGAAGTTCAAAGGTTTGGTACAAGATCTCATTGACAACAAGACATTGGCGGTGGACAACCCCGTAGCGCCAAACAACCAACATATGGGAGTATTCAGAGACCCCTTGCCTACCCATGAGGCATCGAAAAAACCCCTTCAAGTTAATGAGGTGCAATAGAATTGCCCTATGCAAGGATATGTGGGGATGATAAGCATAGTGACTAGGAACAAGAAGTACCCAGGAGCTGCTCCCACGGTAGCCACAAGAGAGGTTCCATCAACGTCACAAGCTCAACAACACCCTACGCAACTTCCCCCACCTAGACCAGTGGCCACGATTCGAACTAGACTTACCCAAAGTCTAAGGACCACATCGGCTAGGCTCTCCATATACGAGCTAATTCAACAATCAACGCCCCATCGGGAGGCTCTAATGGAGATTTTAAAAGCAATCGAGCTGCAGCCCCATGAAGCGAACTCTTTCAACAATTTTGTGGGGCATGTAAAACAATGTACAGAACCAGTCATCACCTTTAGAGAAGATGAATTGAAAAT
Source organism: Wollemia nobilis (assembly GCA_028583015.1). NCBI lineage: Eukaryota > Viridiplantae > Streptophyta > Pinopsida > Araucariales > Araucariaceae > Wollemia > Wollemia nobilis. The sequence goes on along the minus strand of JAQPPZ010000243.1, from coordinate 222,097 downwards.
AGTGATCGGTGATGTGGCGGATCCACCCCTGCACGTTATCGCATGGGTCAACGGGATTCCGTATAAGAGAGTGTTGGTGGACACTGGCTCATCCAAGTAATATCATCACTACAGTAGCTCTGAAGCATTTGAAGTTGCCAGCATCTCATATCGTGGCTTCCACTTACACACTACGAGCATTCAACGATGCAATCTGCTCGACAGTTGGCACAATTGTCCTACCTATCCAAGTGGGACAAAAGACCATTCATACATTGTGCCATATCTTGGAAGGCGAGATGGCTTATAATATCCTGCTGGGCCGGCCTTGGATTCGGGACATGAAGTGTGTCCCTTCAATCGCTCATCAGTGCCTAAAGTATACATTTGAAGGATAGGTGCATGTAGTCCCAACGGACTTGGAGCCTTTCAAATACTGCAATACAATGCAATTCATGCCGCAATCGACCCTTCCATCAACACATTTGGATTTTCAATTGAATCCATCTCAACAAGGTCCGATTCCGTAGGCATCTCCAATGATTAATCCATCAAGTCCTCAGTCGGGTCCATCTTCTTCCACCAGTCCTTCCACAATGATGCCACCTACGGTGGCCACATCCAAGGACAAGGGAAAGAAACCCTTAGAAGAAGAACCACCTCTAGTCTCAACCATCTCGACAGAAGAGATGCCTAGCAGAATGGAAGTCGAGACGCCTAGTTCACCCCACATGGAGTGGACTCAGGAAGGACTCCCATTCGCTTCCCCTCAACCGCCAACGGTCACCGTTGAAATGGCCAGCATGGGCCTGGGGGAGTATCTAGTGAGGAACATTATAGCAACGCCCACACTCGAGTCCATGCAAGACATGGGGAGGCCTCGACTCCCCATCGGCTCAGTGGTTCCTTTAGGCTACCCACCCAATCAGACAAACTTTGTTTATGGGGGCCTGGATAATGGCATTGAGATTTGTATGCAAGAAGATGAAGATGAAGAGCCCTTTGTGGAGGATGTCAACTATCTATCCAACCCTGATTTTGCTTTAAGATATCTAGGCCAATGCAATTGGCATGGATATGGGTTGGGTAGGTATGAGCAAGGAGTGCGTGTTCTTTGCCAACCGAGATATCAAATGCCGTATGACAAGTCAGGAGTAGGGTTCAACCACCCCTTGCCCCTAGACATCTTGGTGGAAAACATGCAAGGCCTAGGGATAGGCAACAAGGATGGGTTGGCATCAGGTCCATATGCCAATCCTAACACAAACTATACATTGGGAGATTATCTCCCATTGCTAACAACCAACCTTGTTGACCATAACAACCCTTTCCCGTCGACCGAACAAGGAGAAAATTCAAGGACTCACCCACAAGAGGGATATGGACAAGACCAAGAAGGGTCTTCAGAGGATGAGTCGGAGTACGAGGTAGCCCCTTGGGATCCTTTCAAGTCTGATAACAATCATTCGCAAGTATATCCCATGAATGATGATCAGGAAAGCTTCCTGACAATGTTCCCATTGGCTGCTCCATTTGAGCACATGCCACTTCAAGAGAATCAGGTCCCCCCATAGAGAGCGAAACAACCTCGATGGGACCACATCAATTTTCTCGAACAAGATGAGCCTCATGTGTCACAAGCAACTATTGGAGCTAACGAAGGCTTTTGGATCTCCGACAGTGATTCAAAAGATGAAACTGAGATGGCCTATCTCAACCACATGCGACAGATGCAACAACGATACCCTTTGGACATAGATGACATGTTTGAACACTTGCACATAGGTCCAAGACATAGGTGGCATCTCAACCCAGCATAGTTATAGCAATTACTGCACCCGCCACTCTAGGTACACAGAGAGCATCTTCCACCTGGAGACCCTATCAAACCATCAGTGCCTAGGGTGGACCCTGTCTTCATCTCCATGCATAGGGCTGATCCATTTGTGCCAGTGCCCATAGAGCCAGATCCGGAGCACACAGATTGTCTAGGATGTCCGAGTTATAACACCCATGGTAATGGAGACCATAATCATTTCATCAACATGATCTCCATTGACCTAACCGCCCCCATCCATGATCCAACCGACCCGACACGGTCATTGTATCTAGATCTAGATGCTATCGACTGGGATCATGCTGACACACCACCATCCCCATCAGAGTACTGGCCTTGTGGAGGAATGTTCCATTTCACCCCAGGACAGACTCAGGATGTCTTCCATGCTGAAGAGGAACCTGATGTTCCAAACGATGATCTAAATTCAGCAAACGATATCCATTTGATCCCAACTCCACACCAGTTGGAGGACGGGTCCCACATGTCGGTCGAGGAGATGACTGACGTAGACATCGGCTCAGATCCAGTGAATTTGCAAATCATCAAGCTGGGGGTAAGTTTATCCCCCGAAGAGCAAGCCGACTACATTGCCCTTCTCAAAGAGAAGAAGGAGGTTTTTGCATGGTCATACAAAGACATGCCGGGACTAGACCCACAGCTAGTCACGCATAATCTAACGCTTGATCCGACAATCAAGCCAGTAAAGCAAAAACTACGTAAGATGCACCCAACAGTGGCCTTAATGGTCAAAGATGAGTTACAAAAGTTGTTGGATGCACAGTTTGTCATCTACGTGGATTATCCGCCATGGTTGTCTAACATGGTTCCCGTCAAGAAGCCCGACGGGAGGATTCGCATATGCACCAATTTTTGAGATCTAAACAAAGCGAGTCCTAAGGATGATTTTCCCTTGTCGAGCATCGACGCATTGGTAGACGCTACAATGGGCCACGAAATGCTTTCCCTCATGGATGGTTTCTCAGGATACAATCAAATTCGTATCAATCCTGAGGACCAACTAAAAATGGCGTTCACAATGCCTTGGGGGACATTTTGCTATAAGGTCATGCCTTTTGGCCTTAAAAATGCCGGTGCCACCTACCAACGTGCCATGACGTACATCTTCCATGATTACATGCACAAAACTTTGGAGGATTACATGGATGATTTGTTGGCCAAATCTCTTTTGCGCCCAGATCATCTCGATGATTTAAGCAAGATCCTCGATCGCCTCATGGAGCATAAGGTCAGACTAAACCCCAAGAAGTGCGTCTTTGGCATCACATCTGGAAAGCTCTTGGGTTACATAGTCTCTAAATGAGGAATCGAGGTAGACCCACACAAAGTCAAGGCAATCCTTGAAATGCTTCCCCCAACTACCATCAAGCAGCTCAGGAGTCTGCAGGGAAAGGTCACGTCGATCAAGCGCTTCATAGCGCAGTTATCTGACAAGTGTCGACCCATGAATAAATTATTGCATAAGGGGGTCACATTTCATTGGGATGACGAGTGCCAGTCAGCCTTTGATGACATTAAATAATACTTGGCTTCACCACCAGTATTGGCACCACCTAGACCAGGAGTGTCATTCTATTTATACATCTCAGCTACTGAGGTGGCACTGGGCGCCATGCTGTCCCAAAAAAATGAACTTCACAAAGAACAGGCTACATACTATCTTAGCCGCACCCTGGTCAGTTATGAACTTAACTATGCATACGTTGAGAAGCTCTGCTTGGCAGTGGTGTTTGCTACCAAAAAGCTATGCCACTACATGCTCAACAATACGACGTATGTTGTGTCTAAGGAGAATCCATTGCGATACATGATGAGTCATACTTATCATAGTAGCCGCACGACGAAATGGATCATGTTGTTGATGGAGTTTGACATAGAGTTCATTGGACAGAAATCCATAAAAGGTCAAGTCATCGCCGATCAACTGGCAGAGGCTCCTCTTGAAGACGATCAGCCTCTGACCATAGAATTACTAGATGATGGGGTTTTTCATGTTTCAGAATCGCCAGATTCTGATGAGCCTGAGTCACAGGCTGACATGACCCTATTCTTCGATGGTTCTAAATGTGAGCAAGGAGGTGGCACGAGAATTGTATTCTTCACTCCACAAGGGGCTCCAATGCCTCTGTCATTTAAATTAGACTTCCCGTGCACCAACAACAATGCAGAATATGAAGCCTTGCTCATAGGTCTTCAGACAACAATCACCATGAACATTAAATGTTTAAACATCTTTGGTGATTCATTGTTAATTGTCAATCAAGTAAAGGGGATATTCCAATGTAGATGTCCAGTTCTGTAGGCCTACAAAGCCCTTGTGGACAAATTCCTGGCACAACTTGAATGGTATGACATCGAGGCACTCCCTCGATCATCAAATCATTTTGCGGATACTATGGCCTCCTTGGGGTCACTAATCCCGCAAGACCCTTCTGGTGAAATGACAACCATTCAGGTTAAAACATTATCACAATCCATGATGGAGCATGCAAGCTCTGACCTAATGCCAGGAATCCACCTGATCCAGATTGAACCATCTCTGGATAAGTTCTTTCAAATCCATGATTGTCTGACTCGAGCCAACTGGGGGTCCTTGTTCTCCCCGACCCCTCTTAATAGCAACACAACGCTATTTTTACAAGTTCTTTCCCGCTCAACTTTTGCTAGGGATGGACTTCAAGAGGGATTGGCCATTCATACTATCCAGGTTTTTGATCAGCAGGATTGGTACACACCCATTAGGGATTACCTCAAGCTAGGTAACCTCCCACTTGGATTGACACAAGCCATGAAAAGATCATTCAAATAGAAAGCGGCAAAGCATGTCTTGTTAGGAGACATTTTGTATCATCGGAGCTATGAAGGAATCCTCCTCCGTTGCTTGGACCAAGAAGAGTCCGCTTGGGCGATCACCCAAGCACACGATGGTACATGTGGTGGCCACTTCAGTGGTATGGCCATCGCAAAGCGCATTCTTCGCATGGGCTATTATTGGCCATATTTAGAGCGAGATTGTTGCGCATATGTGAAGAAGTGCATGAAGTGTCAACACCATGCTAATTTGACACACGTACCTTCTCAGGCCTTGCAACCGATCCAATCGGCTTGGCATTTTTTGTAGTGGGGCTTTGACCTAATCGAAAAGATCTCCCCTGCATCGTCTGGTCATCACACATTCATCATAATGGCCACAGAGTACTTCACCAAGTGGGTGGAAGCAATTCCGCTAACCTCTACGACTGGATCCCGCATTGCGGAGTTTATTTTGCATAACATCATATGTCATTTTGGTATTCCATCCAAGATCCTGTCAGATAATGGGACATCATTCAAGAACAAAGATGTGCATGCTTTGACCACAAAGTACAAAATTCAGCATAGTTTTTCAACACCCTATTATCCGTAGGCAAATGGGCAAGCAGAGGCGTCAAACAAAATGCTAGTCACCATCCTCAAAAATATAGTCATAGACAATCATAAGGATTGGCACATTCAGATCCCACTTGCCCTATGGGCTTATCGCACTAGCATCCGGATGCCCACTGGGGCAACTCCATTTTTGCTGGTGTATGGCTCCGAGGCAGTCATGCCTCTTGAGTTGGAAATCCCTTCCCTACGCATTTCAATGCAAGAGTTCATCGATGATGACACTGCATGACAGGCCTAGTTAGACCAACTGACGTTGCTCGATGAACGACGCGTTAATGCTCTCGAGCATTTGCGTATCTATCAAGAGCGACTTAAGAAAGCATACAACATGAAGGTCCACCTAAGGGAATTTTAGGTTGGTGACTTGGTCTTAAAAGAGAACCAACAGAATTCTAATTTGTCATCCCATCTAAGGGACAAGTTCATGGCAAACTGGTTAGGTCCTTATGTCATTGACAGTAGAATAGGACCTGGAACATACCGGCTTGCCTCTCTTGAAGGAATCAAGGAAACATAACCCTTGAACATCAGTCATTTGAGGCCATTCCACATCTAGAGAGCCATAGTCCAACCAAATGCTCCAAGGATTCCCATAATCGCTTGGTCAACCCAAAAATGCCCCAAAGGTATCTATAAACCCTTTGGTCAACCCAAAATGCTCCAAAGGTATCTATAAACCCTTTGGTCAAGCCAAATGCTCCAAGGATTCTCATAATCGCTTGGTCAACCCAAAAATGCCCCAAAGGTATCTATAAACCCTTTGGTCAACACCAAAAGCTCCAAGCATTACCATAATCGCTTGGTCAAAATAAATATTCAAAAACAAACAAAAACAATAAAATCATCAAAAATAAAAAAAAAATTGCATTTCAATTCCATGCATACTCATAAAAATAAAAAATAACAAAAATATTGCATTTCACTTCCATGCATACTCATAAAAATCAAAATACAAAAATATAGGTTGCATTAGGCATCGCATCCATACATTGCATATTTACTAGGTCATACAAGTCAAACGCACCATAGACTGTCATTACTTGGCAAATTCCCTCATTTTCCACATCAAATCCATTTTCATAAACGCATACATCCAGAATAACACCATCACCATTTTTAGCATAGTCAGTTGTCTCCTAATGTATATAGGGTTTTCGTCATTCAACTGTCTTTAAATTTCTAGCCAAAACCTGTACATAGTTAAATAGATTTTACATGGGAAAGTTTTACTTGGATCACGCCTTGTTACGTAGCATCCCAACACAAATTAAAACACATAAAATAATTCCTAAGTTGTGTGAACGCAAGAGAAAGGTTAGCCTGTTCATCCCCCTGTGCGAATGGTTCCAGAATGCTGAGAATTGACAAAAGGATGAGCTCTTCCCTATCCATTCCCCATAATAAATAGTGGTTTTCACCACTCCCACAAATCCCAATCATAGTTGGTCCCCAAAGTTGTAAGGATTCGTACTACACGTCCCTGCCAAGGATGGGTAGTCATCCCCAAGACCTAAAAGGATCAACGCCATTCAAAAACAAAATTCCAACAAACCATCATCACAACCATCTCCACTCACCTTTGGTCTCAAAGTTGTAAGGATTCGTACTACACGTCCCTGACCAGGATGGGTAGTCATCCCCAAGGCCTAAAATATCAATGCCCTTACTTCATAATCTCCATCATCCCCTTGGTTCCCAAAGTCGTAAGGATTCGTACTACACGTCCCTGAACAGGATGGGTAGTCATCCCCAAGGCCAACAGGATCAAGGCCATTCACAAGCTCAACCTTACAAAGCTCAAAATACAAAATCAAATAACAGTGGTTATCACCACTATTCAAAATCCTTGCTCAAAAAGAAAAACAAAGAGAAAAATAAATAGTGATTTTCATCACTATATAGACGAGCAAGTATCCCAAACCATTGAGCCAACACATAACCTGAACTTGAATCTCTGGAATTCTCAGCATTCGAAAAACCATCTAGGTGATCCTCATTACGGGTTTGGTTGATAGCCTACCTGGCAATGGTGGTATCCTAACCGCATGACGATATGTCTGTCACATTAGCTTTGCGTGTGCGTAGACCAATGTTTGCATGTGGATGAACTAGCTTATGGTACCTTAGATTGTCCCGTGGATTAATCTTACTAAATACAACAACGGAGTTAGTGGAGCTAATTAGGTGATCCTCGATACAAGTTTGGTTGATAGCCTATCTGGCACTGGCGGTATCCTGACAAATACCACATAAACGAACTCAATTGCACACACAGGGATGTGAAATAACTTGGTTAAATTCAAGTCGGATTTATACCTTGTTCAAAAGTCTTGCGAGATAAATGTATAGTCTTGGCTAGTTAGTTAAAATATCTGAATCTCAGAAAAGCTTAACTACATTTTAAAACAACTGGTACATTTCATTCCGTACATCACCATCAAAAAATATGCAAAATACAAAAACAAAGTTTTCACATGCAAAGTCATTCCACAAAGTCATCCCATTAGTACAGAAAGTCAACCAAATCTTGCACAGTCTATGGTGCCATCGACAAGTTATCAACAACTCATTTCATTCATTCCATTTGCATACATCATACAAATTAGAAACATCGCATTCATAATAGCATTTGCATACATCAATGTAAAAACATGTACATAAAAACAAACCATGAAAAGTGCATAAACACCAAAAAAGAGTCATCTGTATATATATCATAACAAAAATGCCCGTAGGCTACAATGAACCGGTCCTCTGACCTCGCAACAAAATTCAAAAACTCAAAAACCCCCAAGCCTAGGGCATCGCCCACCATGATCACGTAGGATCGGTGCGATGGGAACTACCCCCCGTAGTGTGGGTCCTATGGGACCTCTCAGGGTGACTGCTGCTCGCCCCTGCATCACGCCCACTAGCGCCTCCCTCATCTAGCCACCTACGATGGGATGATGTTGACTGCTCAGTATCATTGTCTCTCATCCGATGCGACGAGCCACCTCCATGAGGCTCAGGTATCCACCCACCAAGGCGGATAATCTCTCCCTCCATATCCAATCGATACCGATGCCATTCTACCTCCCGTCGACCCCACTCTACCTCCCACCGATGATAGTAAGCTACTACATCATCGCGCTGTGCTAGCTGCACCCGTAGGAGATCCCTCTCCCATGCAGCATCGGTATCCCCCTCCTACCGATGAGATGTAGCCCATGCATTCTCCCACTCTGCCAATTGAGTCCATAGGAGATCTCTCTCCCACAAAGCCTCTCCTAGCTCCCCATCTCGTCTCCATAGTAGGTCCTCCAATCATGCTATCTCAGCATCGTGTCTCGCCTCCACATCCTCCGAACCTGCCTGAGGCATAGGCGAATCCGGGATAGTAGCCTACTCTGGCTCCCACTACTCCAGGACGTCCTGCATCTCCGGCTGATCTGGTACCCCAAAATCCCCTCCAACATCCTCAACCTCGACCATGTCTGCATCATCACGCGGAGCACCCCAACCCTCATCTGGTACCTCTGTACCCTCATCCCCTGCTGCTACTTCTACACCCCCTAGAGGCCCCTCGCCTCACCATCATCATAGAGTCCACCACTGCTCATACTCGATTGTAACCCCGATGTCATCCACATCTGGGATGTCAATAATCGTATCTGAATCCTCACCAAGTGGTGCAATGACTGGCCGGTCTAGAGTCCTCTCATCCCCCCGATGTCGATAGACCACGGGCTCACCAGGCATCCCCTGGTGCACCCCAAACTGTCGGGTCACTCGACCATATGGGAAGAACTCCTGCTTCGTCCCATGCCTCCCAATCAGCCATCGCCCCCTCCATACCCATCGGAGCCACTCTCCAACCTCATGCCAGGCTGGACAGTCCCGATAGGGGCGCTAGAACACCTCTCCAGGAGTAAGTCGAGCAAAGGCATCGACATAGTGCCCTACGACACCTGCCCATCATCGACTCTGTCCCTGCTCCTCTGACCTCCACCATAGTACCCCATATCCAATCTCTCGGTCTACCATCTCCGCCCATGTCATCCAGGGCAGCCCCACCGGCCTCTCCACTGCTATGTGCTGCCAAGCCCAGCACTGCAACAAGTAGCTACAACTGATCCCCTTCCACTTTCGATAGCGGACCTCGTACAACTCATCATAGAGCTATGCCAGTAGAGTCTGTCCCCATCTCATAATCATCGAAGCATCTATCGGACACTCCACCAACCTGAACACCACCTCTAGCAAGTTCCATGGGAACCTCGTGCCAAAAGAGTCGAGGAGCAACATGTTGGAAATGAGGCCCATGAGTAATGCGTGCCTCATTCCCAACACACCCCTCTCTAGCCACCATCGCACCAGTATGCCACCAATCTGGCAATCACTCTCCGCCCTCTCCACGGGGCTCTCCACACCCAACTCCTCTCCATGCCCAAAATAGCGTATCAGTACCGTTGTCCTCCGATCTCGTGGCATCGTCCGGATCGACAGTCCATCTATTGGAATCCGAAGAATCCGATAGACATCCTCCAAGGTCACCGTTATCTCCCCTATTGGGAGATGGAAGGTATTGGTCCGAGGATCCCATAGGTTGATCAGGGCCATCAGATAGGCCCGATCCCCGACCACCGGCTCTAGTCGAGTCACCTGCTTGAGCCCAAGGGCGTCAAGCCAGTCCCAGTCAGCCAAGGTCAGCACCGCACGTGCTTCAGTAAAAATAGTAGGCACCCGATACCGGCTCTTCACAACCTACAAAATAAAACAACACAAAAACATTAAAAACAATGAAAAATTGTACAACCCTAACATGTATATACAATAATGCATTAAAACTGTATAGCCAAAAACAAAACAAAAATTCAAAAAAATTAATTTGTCAGACCTAGGGTTTTTAAACTCTAACTGATTAATTAACAACAAAAACAATTACAAAACAACAAAAAGAAAAGATCAATTGTCAGTCCTAGGGTTTCTAATCCTAACTGATAAATTCAAAAACAAAACAAAAATTCAAAAAATTAATTTGTCAGCCCTAGGGTTTTTAAACTCTAACTGATTAATTAACAACAAAAACACAATAATTTGTCAGATCTAGGGTTTTTAACTCTAACTGATATAAAAAAAAAAACAACAGTCAACTAGGGTTCACGCTACGCTTTCCGCTTAGTTGTACCCTACGTTTTTTAACCTACAGTTTAGATTTTGGTTTCATTCAGGTTCAACGCAGTTTTTAAGTTATGTTCTAAACTAAGTTTCTAAGTTCAGTTTTCAACTAAACTTTTGATCTGTGTTTAACTAGGGTTAAATTAAGTTTTCAGTTAAGTGTTCATAGACTAGGGTTTTCATTTTTAACCATAAACAAAAAAAAAAAAAAACAAAAAACATAAGAAATAAGCAAAATGCGATTTTCAAATGCAACAAAAAGTTAAAAAGAGGAAAAGCACCCACCGGGGTATCGCTTTGGCTCCACCGCTCGATCCGGTGTGTGCACTCATGGTCACAAGAAAATTTGGCAGTGCTTCGCTTCACAGAATTGACCTCCTCCTCAGAGCTCCAAATCGCCAAGAAAAACAAATGCAAATGAGCCCAAAACTCAGTTTTGGCCTTTAAATAGGCTTTTTGAGCTTGTACTCGTTCCACCCTGGGATGAGCACTCTGGTTAGCACTCGTCCCACCCTGGGATGAATACTAAATAGGAATTCGTCCCACCCAGGGACGAATACAGAGCAAAAATTTCAAAAATAGCAAAAAAATGCACAAAAATGCACCAAAACAAGCCCTAAAAGTGTCCGATCAGAATGCTTTTGCACTGGACATTCCGGGCATGCAAAATAGATGTCGGGGTCACAAATCCTCACTATCCTACTCCCTAAGAAGGCTACCATAGCCGGACCACTCCACGGGAAGATGGATTTTTGAGAATTTCATCCCCAAACGACGTCACCAAAACGGGTCAAAACCCATCCAAAAATAGCAATAACATTGCCGAACGAAGGCGCTTTTGCGCCTGACATTCTTGGCATCCAAAATAGACATTGGGGTTACAAATTGTCACTATCCTACTCCCTAAGAAGGCTACCATAGCCGGACCGCTCCACGGGAGGACGAATTTTTGTCAATTTCAGCTCCAAAATGCGTCACAAAAAGGGTTAAAACCCACCAAAAATAGGTCAAAATGTTCGGAAACTGCTTTCGCATTCAATGGTAAACAACTGAAGGCACCCTTACCTAAGTCATCTTGGGTCAAGCGACTCATCGCTTTTCTCATGTCGGTCATTCCCTCATCGATTCGTCGCTTGAGGGGGTAGTCACACTTAGTCGCCAATCAACAACAATATACCCAATCATGGAAATGACACGCATTCAAAGGATCATTGACAAAGACAATCGTGCCCTCGCTTGGGGCAGCAAACAAGCAATTATCACAAGCTGATCAAACACTTGGCATTCGTGAATCATGAACTCAAGGTTCCCACAGACAAAAGGTTGCGCCCTTTGCCTATTCATGACTGATCAATGTCCAAGCTCAAGTAACACCTCACCGAACAAGGTTAACACTTGAATTAAGTTCCTTAGCTCGTCGAAGCAAGGATTCAAGAATGCGTGCCCTTTCCATACTTGGGGCATCAAGAGTTGGTTAGGTTACTGAGAAACCCTAATCATTAGTGCTTTGGTTATCTATTTTTGCTCGGCGCTGCGCCTTGCACAGCGCTTCCCAAAAAGGGGCATCTAGTAGACACCAAAACAAGCACCAATCCGATTACGTGACAACAAGCGCTGATCGCATTGACACACACAGCCCCTAGGGCAGCCCCCAGAGGTTAAAAAATGGTCCTAACCACTTCCAAAAGTAGTTTTAGAGGTCAAAGGTCAATTTGGCACCTTTTTGGCACCTTGCTCTCTGCTCGTCCCACCCAGGGACGAATACAAACTGGCATTCGTCCCACCCAGGGACGAATAGCAGCATTCGCCCCAGGGTGAGGCGAATAGCAAGTTTGATTGGCAAAAAGTCAAACCTCGGTAACTCCACCAGTTAACTGAGGCTTCAGGCCATGCAATTGCGAGGAATAGCTTTTATTCAAGAAGAGAGACTTCAGTGATGAGTGTCTTTATTTTAGAAACCTCATGCAAGAAGATTTTTAATCAGGGAGTTAGCTTTTCTCTGAAAATAGGACAGTTAACTCAAGTGGCGCCCTCGCATGCGCAATTCAAACAAGGAGACCCTAAGGTCTATAAATTGGTGAGTTTTCTCACCCAAAAGATATACAGAGAAGGAGCATTTGAGCAACGAAGTGCTGCCAATTTACATACCTACTTGCGATTTGTGCTTTTACATCCTTAATCTCTCATTCGAAAGGGAGGTTATTGGGTGACTATTGGAAGCACGAATCCGGACCCAAAACCCAATTTTTGGCCACAACTATCCACAAAATTTGTCGACAACACCCCATAATCAGTTTTGGACCCATCCCAAGTGGATTGGTGCCAAAACAGTGTCCCAAACGGTGGGCGTCCTGCCCCCGGGCGCTCCCCAAACTGTCACAGTCCTATTCGCCCCACCCCGGGATGATTAGAAATCTGTGATAGATTTCTCTGGTTTTTCTTTTGCATTTGATTCTAGATAGGTTAAATAGGTTACAGTTCAAATTTCATTTCATTCTGAGCAATTTTGACCAGGTTTTTGTTATTTCCCGCCTTCACTAACTTGCAGATGGCACCAACAAAATCTGGATCCTAGAGGCAAAATTGGAGAAATCTGACCATCTGGGTCTTCCCAAAACACCCCCAATTAGCTAACCCCAACTTTGCAGGTCTTTTGGAGCTTCCTAAGCAGGACATTGAACAGGGTGCTTTCTGACAAATTGTCACAGTCCTATTCGTCCCACCCTGGAGCGAATACAAATCTGTGAGGAATTTCCAGACTATTCTTTTTGCAGTGGTCTTCTGATAATATTTTTATGCTTCTGTCAAAATTTCAGGTCAATCAGAGGTCATTTGATAGTCGTTTTATTATTTTCATGCATACACTGACAGTAGGCCTTGGGAAATACATGTTTCATTCTGTCTGCAGGTGCTACTAATATTTTCTGTTTCTTTGAACGCAGGTTTCCGACAGCAGAGGAGCAGGAAAGAGCAAAGAATCACATACGCAAGCGGTGGCGACGTTTTGGTCCGCCCATCTTACATGTGGGCACGCGGAAGAAGGATTGTTATCCATGGATGTTGTGACGAGAAACACATTTGACGCTCCTATCCCCTAAAAAGGAAGGAGACGTATTGTAACACAATTTACAAAGCGTATCAATAAAGAGATTACCATATTTCATATTGCTTTTATCTTGTGTCAATTTGTATATGTTCTTTCTTGTTCTTTTCTTGTGGCATATTCCTTTTTGTTTCCGTATCCTCGTGCTTTCATCGCTAAAGTGGCCACTGCATGTACCATTGTGCGCTTGGGTGATCGCCCAAGTGGACTCCTACTGGTCCAAGAAATGGAGGAGGATTTCTTCATAGCTTCGACGATACAAAATGTCTCCTAGAAAGACATGTTTGGCCACTTTCTATTTGAATGATCTTTTCGTGGCGTGTGTCAATCCAAGTGGGAGGTTACCTAGCTTGAGGTAGTCTCTTATGGGTGTGTACCAATACTGCTGATCAGAAACCTCGATGGTATGAAATTCCAATCCCTTTTGAAGTTTTTCCCTAGCAAAAGCTGATTCAGACTATCATGGATTCGAGAGAACTTATCCTGAGATGGTTCAATTTGGATCAAGTGGATTCCTAGCATTAGGTCAAAGCTTGCACGTTCCATCGTGGATTGCGATAATGTTTTGACTTGAATGGTTGTCATCTCACCAGAAGGGTCTTACGGGATTAGTGACCCCAAGGAGGCCATAGTTTCCGCAAAATGATTCAATTATGGAGGGAGTGCCTCGATTTCATACCATTCAATCTTTGCCAGGAATTTATCCACAAGGGCTTTGTATGCCTTTAGAACCGAGCATTTGCATTAGAATACCCCTTTTACTTGGTTCACAATTAACAGTGAATCACCAAAGATGTTCAAGCATTTGATGTTCATGGTGATTGTTGTCTGAAGACCTATGAGCAAGGCTTCGTATTCAACATTGTTATTGGTGCACGGGAAATCAAGTTTAAATGATAGAGGCATTGGATCCCCTTATGGTGTGAAGAATACAATTCCCATGCCAACCCCTTGCTCACATTTAGAACCATATAAAAATAGGGTTATGTCGGCCTGTGACTTAGGCTCATCAGAATCTAGCGATTCTGAGACATGGAAGACCCCATCATCGGGTAGTTTTATAGTCAAAGGTTGATCTGCTAGTTGATCGATGATGACTTGACCTTTGATGGACTTCTGTCCAATGAATTCGATGTCAAACTCTATCAACAACATGATCCATTTCACCGTGTGACTATTATGATAAGTATGACTCATCATGTACTGTAATGGATTCTCCTCAGACACAACATATGTCGTATTGCTCAGCATGTAGTGGAATAGCTTTTTGGTAGCAAATACCATTGCTAAACATAGCTTCTCGATGTATGCATAGTTAATTTCATAATTGACCAAGGTGCGGCTAAGATAGTAAGTAGCTTATTCTTTGTGTAGGTCATTTTTCTAGGCTAGCATGGCACCCAGTGCCACCTCAGTAGCTGAGATGTACAAACAAAATGAAACTCCTGGTCTAGGTGGTGCCAATATTGGCGATGAAGCCAAGTATTATTTAATTTCATCGATGGCTAACTGGCACTCATCATCCCAGTGAAATGCTACCCCCTTGTGTAATAATTTATTCATGAGTTAGCACTTGTCAGAAAATTGCGCTATGAAGTGCTTGATTGATGCGACCTTTCCCTGCAAGCTTCTGAGTTGCTTGATGGTGGTTGGGGGAAGAATTTCAAGGATTGCCTTTACTTTTTTTGGATCCACCTTGATTCCTCATTTTGAGACTATGAAACCCAAGAGTTTTCCAGATGTGATGCCAAATACACACTTCTTGGGGTTTAGTTAGACTTTATGTTCGATGAGGCGATCGAGGATATTGCTTAGGTCATCGAGATGATCTGGGCACAAAAGATATTTGGCCAACAGATCATCCATATAGTCTTCTAAAGTTTTATGCATGTTATCATGGAAGATGTATGTCATAGTGCATTGGTAGATGCCACCAACATTTGTAAAGCCAAAGGGCATGACCTTATAACAAAACGTCCCCCATGGAATTGTGAACACCATTTTGATTTGATCGTTAGGATTGATACGAATCTAGTTGTATCCCGAGAAACCATCCATGAGGGAAAGCATTTCATGGCCTTCTGTCGAGTCTACCAATGCGTCGATGCTAGGCAAGGGGAAATCATCCTTGGGACTCGCTTTATTTAGATCTTGAAAATCAATGCATATGCGAATCCTCCTGTCAGGCTTCTTGACGGGTACCATGTTAGACAACCATGGTGGGTAATCCACACAAATGACAAATTATGCATCCAATAGCTGTTTTAGCTCGTCTTTGACCATTAAGGCTACTCTTGGGTGCATCTTACGTAGTTTTTTCTTGACTGGATTGACTGTCGGATCAAGTGTTAGATTATGCGTGACTAGCTACGGGTCTAGCCCTGGCATGTCTTTGTAGGACCATGCAAAAACCTCCTTCTTCTATTTGAGAAGGGTAATGTAATCGGCTTGCTCTTCGAGGGATAGACTTACCCCTAGCTTAATGATTTGTGAATTCATTGGATTAGAGCCAATGTCTATGTCAGTCATCTCTTTGACTAACATGTGGGACCCGTCCTCCAACTGGTGTGGAGTTGGGATCAGGTGGATATCAGTTGATAAATTTAGATCTATGTTTGGAATTTTGGGTTCCTCTTCAGCATGGAAGATATCTTAAGTTGGTCTTGGGGTGAAATGAAGCATCTCATCGCAAGGCCAATACTCTGATGGATATGGTGGCAAGTTAGTGTGATCCCAGTCTATGGCATCTAGGTTCAGATACAATGGTCATGTTGGATCGGTTGGATTGTGTATGGGGGTGGTTAAGTCAATGGAGATCATGTTGATGAAGTGAATTTGGTCTCCATTACCGCGTGGGTGGTGACTCGGACATCCTTGGTGATATTTGTGCTCTAGATCTGGCTTTGTGGGTATTGGCACAAATGGATCGGCCCTATGTGTGGATAAAAGGATAGGGTCTGACCTTGGCACTGATGGCTCTATAAGGTCTCTGGGTGGAGGGTGCTCTCTGTATGCCTGAAGTGGCGAGTGTAATAGTTGATCCAACTATGCTTGGTTTAGGTGCCACCTATGCCTTGGCCCCATGTTTAGCTATTCAAACATGTCATCAATGTCCATTAGGTATTGTTGCTACCACATATGATTGAGATATGCCATCTCAGTATCATATTCATAATCACTATCTGATATCCATAGGCCTTCGTTGGCTCTGATAGCTGTTTGCAGCATGTGAGGCTCGTTTTGCTCAAGCAATTTAATTTGGTCCCATCGAGGTTGTTCCGCTCTCTATGGGAGGACCTGATTCTCTTGAGGTGGCATTTGCTCGATTGGAGCATTCAATGGGAACATCACCATGAAGTCCTCCTAATAATAATCTATAGGTGTCACTTGTGAGTGATTGCTATCAGAATCAAAAGGGTCCCAAGGTGCTACTTCATACTCTGACTCATCTTCTAAAGATCCTTCTTGACCTTATCTATATCCCTCTTGTAAGTGAGTCCTCGAACTTTCTCCTTTCTCGATCGAAGGGAAAGGGTTGTTGAGGTCAACAAGGTTGGTTGTTAACAATGGAAGATAATCCCCCAATGTGTAAGTTGTGTTAGGATTGGCATATGGGTCTTGTGCCAACCCATCCTTGTTGCTTACCCCTAGGCCTTACATGTTCTCTACCAAGATGTCAAGGGGCAGAGGGTGGTTGAACCCTACTCCTGATTTGTCGTACGACATATGATATCTTGGTTGACAAAGAAAGCGCACCCCTTGTTCATATATGCCCAACCCATATCCATGCCAATTACATTGGCCAAGATATTTCAAAGCAAATTCTGGGTTTGACAGGTAGTTAACATTCTCGGCAAAGGGTTCTTCGTCCTCTTCCTCTTGCAGGTAAGGTTCAATGCTGTTGTCGAGGCCCCCATATACAAATTTTTTTTGGTTTGGTGGGTATCCCAAAGGGACAATAGTGTTGATGGGGAGGTGAGGTCTCCCCATGTCCTACATGGACTCAAGTGCAGGTGTTGCTACAATGTTCCACACTAGATACTCCCCCAGGCCCGTATTGGCCATCTCAACGGTGATTGTTGGCGGTTGAGAGGGAGGGAATGGGAGTTCTTCTTGGGTCCACTCCATGTTGGGTGAACTAGGCACCTCGACTTCCATTTGGCTAGGCACCTCTTCGGTAGAGATGGTTGAGATTGATGGCAGTGCCTCTTCTAGGGGTTTCTTCCCATTGTCCTTCGATGTGGCCACCATAGGTGGCATCGTTGGTGAAGGACCAGATGATGAATATGGACCCGATTGGGGATTTGAGGTACTTAACAATGAGGATATATGCGGAATCAGAACCTATTTGGACGGATTCAACTAAAATTCCAAATGTGTCGATGGAAGGGTCGATTGTGGCATCAGCTACACTACATTGCAATACTTGAAGGGTTCTAAGTATGCCAAGACCACATGCACTTGCTCTTCGTATGTGTAATTTAGGCATTGATGGGCTATCGAAGGGACACACTTCATTTCCCTGATCCAAGGCCGGCCCAATAAAATATTATAGGCCATCTCACCTTCCAGAATGTGGCACAACGTAGGAATAGTCTTTTATCCCACTTGGATGGGCAAGACAATTGTGCCAACCATCGAGCATATCATGTCATTGAATGCTCGAAGGGTATAGGTGGATGCCACAATGTGAGATACTGGCAACTTGAGGTGTTTCAATGCTGCTATTATGATTATATTACTGGACAAGCCAATGTCCACTAACACCCTCTTAAATGGAATCCCGTTGACCCACGCAATGACGTGTAGGGGTGGATCCACCATATCACCAGTCATCGATTTCAGTTCGTCTTCTCTAAAGGTGATGACTAGTTTTGTACATCATTTTACATGTCCCACAAAGTTGTTGAAAGATTTTGCTTCATGGGGCTGCAAATCGATGGCTTTTAATATCTCCATTAAAGCCTCCTGATGGGGCGGTTATTGTTGGATGAGCTCATAGATGGAGAGCCTAGCCAATGTGGTCCTTAAAATTTGGGTAAGTTTAGTCCGAATTGTGGCCACTGGTCTAGGTGGGGGGAGTTGTGTAGGGTGCTATTGAGGTGACGTTTATGGAACCTCTCCTATAGCTGTCGCGAGGGAAACTATGCTTATCATCCCTACATACCCCTACATGGGGTAGTTCTGTGTCACGTCATTAACTTGAAGGGTCTTTTCCTGCACATCATGGGTAGGTAGGGGGTCTTTGAAGATCTCCATCTATTGGTTTTTTAGTACCATGGGACTATCCATCGCTAGCATCTTGTTGTCGATTAGGTCTTGCACTAATCTTTTGAACTTCCAACACGCGTAAAGGTTATGTCCTTTCTATCGATGAAATCTATAGTATAAGTCTTCCCTATAGCCCTTGGGTTTTGGCACGTTGGGGTCTACGAGTCAACTTTTTGGCAAGTTTATTAGGTTTACCACGGACAAGCGATCAAACAAGGAGTCTTTAGACTCTATGAAGGGTGTGAATTATTGCCTAGGGCGACGCTGCTAATTTTGCTCTTGCCTATGATTTTCCTTTTCATAGGTGTCAAGAGGAACTACCTAATAATTAGCCTTTGGGGGCTATGTTGCTTGTGCAGGCTTAGGTATGTTTATAGCAACCTGATTGACCATGACGGGTTTCGGTTGCATTGACCCAGTTTTAGCATTTTTGGGCCACTCTTCCTTATGTGGCTTGGCAATCTCGCCATCTTGTATCTTGATCTCCTCTATGATTCTGGATTGCACCAAAGCTTCCTTGAGAGTGGCGTATTGTTGTAGCTACAATAGCATGGAGATTGATCTTAGGTAACTTTTCAAGAACATTTGGGTCAGATCGACCATGGGAGGGAGGTAAGGAAGCTTTGAAAGTAATGTTCTCCACCGATTCCCATAGGCCACCATGGTCTCTTCCTCATATTTTCTAAGGCTAGATAGGTCGCTTAACGATGCCTTCTTCTTGGTATTAAAGGTGAAACATTCGAGGAACACGTCCACTAGCTGGTCTAGGTTGCTGATGCTATGCTTCGGCAATTGGGTAAACTAATCTGAGGCAGGGCTTGCGAACGTGATTATAAATGTTTGTAGAAGCAAAGCATCATTGTCTTGAATGCCAAAGCATTGGCTCAGGAATCTTGTCGCATGCTCTTGGGCATCCTCATACCCTCTAAATATTGCCAATTGAGGCATTTTAAAGTGTTCAGGGTATGGGTGTGCAGGCACTGAAGGATGCATAGGGTGACTACGGAGCTGGCGTAAAGTGGGCTTTTGGGGCCTAGAAGTCTTGGTCTCCACAGACTCTAAGTGCTCTAGTAGCACTTTGTATGCATCAAAAGATTTGATCTCTTCCTCCTTGGTTTGTTTTCGTTGTGAATTACGAGGAACTTGAGGCCTATGGAGGGGTAACCGGGTAGAACCTCCCCTGCATTGGTAGGGCATTTTATCTCGCTCTTCTTCTTGCTCAAATTCCTCATAGGCTTCTTGAGGAGTTCCTGGGCATGACCTATAAACATGGGTGGGTGCCCACGGAGGGTGCCCATCATTGGCTCTAGGGGTGGTCTCCCGCTTAGGTCTAGGAGGTCTTGGAGGTAACATTTGATACGGTCGTGGAGACCTGTCTCGTACCAAGGGTTTGTGCCTCTCATACAACTTTGTCCTATGCATGCGAGAGGTTGGGACCCTATTAAGCACAATGTTCCGGAGCAACTTGTCTATCTGACACTGAATGCGCTCTTTGCTAAGGTGATACAAGTGCTCTAAATGTTGTTGATCTTGCTCAAGCTGCGTGATTTGTGCTCAAAAAACAACATGTTTGGCAAATGCCAAGTCAATTTGTTTCATCGTATTGAGTCTAGGAGGCCTAGATGCCTCCCCTACACATCTATCTCGGTCGTGGTGATCCAAGATCTCTATACATCACTTCCCTCTATCGAGGTTAGTGGTATTCACCCCAGGCTTTGGCTTTAGTGGGTGATCCTGATAAATAGTAGGTGCAGAAGCACACTGTTCCCGCACTATGTATTGCTCTTGAGGAATGTAGTGGTCTTCTTCATGCTCCCTTTCGTATATGTGAAAGGGGCGGGCAGAGTTGGCTCGCCCTATCTAAAGAGCCTTGCGCTCTGGATTTGGACTATTGTTTTTGATAGTAATAAGGGGTAGAGGAGGGATGATGTAATCATGTGGCCCCTCCTTATGGAACCTATGCTGTTCTAGCACTTCATCGCGTGGTGGCCACTCATAATGAGTGTCTAAGGGAGCCCTCCTGTCTATGTTGAGTGCCACGTGTATGGACTCCTCCTGAAAGGGTCTATGTTGAATGGGAGTGCCCCTCGAGGGGGTGCCTCTATAGTCCCATTTTTTCATGATATGATATGGACTATTTTGTGGGTCAGGCTACCAAGGAGGTATGACCAAGTCCTTGGGGCTATAACAGAGGTGACTTGTGCCCCCTTGTACACTTTTCGTAGCTTATGCCCGTGATTGGGCTTGGCTACGGGTGTACACCATGGTGGTGTTTCTCTACAAGATATTTAGGTTTTTATCTTCTTTACAATTTTTATGCTACACTAAACAAATAGGAGCCATACAAACAAAGAAGTGATTATCTCATTTATAGATTAAAGGTGTGCCCTAGATCTGGTTTAGTGTGTTTTGATTTTTGTTTTGAAGCTTTGTAAAGAAAATTTTGTTGTATATGCAATATGAGGGTTCTTATGTCTCCCAAAATGGTCGCCCCTTCAATATATCACTGCCAAGCCATTATACCGAACCTCTCAATATACCAGCCCTTATGTGAGGGAAACTATTGGTACGCGAGAGGAGAACAGTATGTGGAACATAGGTGGTACAAAAGGGGAATCACTCTTTTTTTGACACCTACCATAGAAGACTTATCCTCATGCATTGGGAATCACCCCAACTACACTTGGTTAGCTTTTGTTAGGATTTACGTCTAGCAATAGTAGCAATCAGGGTTATGTATGCAAACTTCAAGCCAAGGTGGTGATGAAATCCATCGTTGGTCTTGATCAAGTGTTGGGGTTTTACAACCAATGCATTAATATTTAGATTATCTCGTGGTGTATGTGGTTCTTTTTACTTGCGCAAAGAAAGGAAACATGCAGTAAAATTTTCTATGCAAGTAAAGAAATAGAAAAATCATAGAAATAGAGACAAAAAATTACAGAGAGTGTTCAGACAACCTACCTCTTCTCTGCCCATACTAGATGCCCCTAAGTTTCTGCTCAAAAACTGCATAGAGAGCTAATCGTCCTAGGGTGGGATGAATAGTAGATCTATATTCATCACAGGGTGGGATGAATGACTTATTCATCCCAGGGTGGCACAAATTCCAGTTTGTATTCGTCACAGGGTGGCACGAGCAGCAGTCCAACATTTGAAGGATTAACACCTGAAAGCAAAAATACACAATTTTGATCAGAAATTTGATCCCAAAACCAAGGGACAGAGTCCCACCATGATATCCATTGAAATCACGAGGATACAAAATCCCATAGGTGTACCGAGTGTGATGCAAACAAAAGCATACGAAACGCTAAGTCCTATGAATGAACAAAGGACTAAAGTGCATGAAAAAGGGAAAACAAATGAACTGAAACGAGATATAAATCAAATGTAAAGTGCAGCCCTTATTTTTATTAATTTTTCTTTGAGACCAAGTTACAATACATCTCCTTACTTTTTAGGATCTAGGAGCGTTAGATATAGCTTTGTTACACCACGAATGGTACGCTTCCCTTCGGGATCTTCCACGTGCCCACATTTGAAATGGGTGGGCCAAACATCATCACCGCTTGCATGAATGTGTCTGTAGTTCCTTGCTGCCCCTCCAGTGTTGAGATCCTACATTCAAAGAAACAACAAACGATTAGTAGCACCTACGGATGGAGGGAAATATGCAATCCCCAAGGCCTCCGGTTAATGCATGCATGAAATAATTAAAATGGTAATCAAAACATGTCAGAATAAGATGAAATTAGGACAAAGGTATGCAAACACTATCAGAAACACACTACAAAAGGAAAATTCGAGAAAACTACTACAGATTTCTAATCGCTCCGGGGTGGGATGATTAGGACTGTCATAAAATGTCAAAAGGAAACCTCCTAAATGTCACATCTAGAGGCCTCCAAAACACCTGCAAAGTTAGGGTTAGGTAAAATGGAGTATTTTGAGATGACCCAGAAGGTCAGATTTTGTAGATTAAGCCCCAATCACCCTGCATCAGAAGATGCTCCCTGCATGTTAGTGAAAGCGAAAATTAATGAAAACACAGTCAAAACTCATCAGAATGGCATGAAATTTGAATGGCAGCATATATGAAAGACATAAAATAAAATACAAAAGAAATAGTAAGGAAATCTGCTACAGATTTCTAATCACTCTGGGGTGGGGCGATTAGGACTGCAGCAGTGCGGGGGGCACCCGGGGGCAGGACGCCTACCGTTTGGGGCTTGGTTTCGGTACCAATCCACTTGGGATGGCTCCAAAACCTCCTAGGAGGTTGTGTCAGCAAATTGGGTGGGGTATGGTGGCCAAATATTGGGCTTTTGGGTTTGAATTGCGCTTCCAATTTTCACCCAATAACCTCCCTTCCAAAAGAGAGATCAAGGATGTAAGACGCACAAGTGAGGGATGAGGATGTAATTTGGTAGCACTCCGTTGCTCCAAATGCTCCTGCTCTGTCCTTTTTTGGGGTGAGAAGACTCACTATTTTATAGACCTGAGGGTCTCTTGTGAATGAGCATGCAAGGGTGCCACTTGGCCATCATGCCTTCCCAGGGGAGAGAAGATTCCTCCCTGATTAAGAGCTCCATGATTGCCTCTATGACTGCCTCTTTGAGCTCAAAAATGCTCACTCACACTCCCATGCATTGAAGGTGGAGTTGAGTGGTGGATCTCAGCTGCCATTTGTCAAGGTTTGACCTTTTGCCCATCAAACCTGCTATTCGCCCCATCCTGGAGTGAATGCTGCTAATCGTTTCAGGGTGGGACGACTACCAGTTTGTAATCGTCCCAAGGTGGAACGAGTAGGGAGCAGAGTGCCTGAAAGGTGCCAAATTGACCTATGATCTTCCAAAACTGCTGTGGGAGTGGTTAGGATTACTGTTTAACCTCTGGGGGCTGCCGTAGGGGCATGTATGTCAATTCGGTCAGTGCTTGTAGTCACATAATTGGTGCTATTTTGGTGTCTACAATGTGATATCTAAACGATCTTGATAAAAAAAAAAAATTAAAATTAAAATTAGATATACAATAGTTCGATTATATGAAAGCTGACCATATATAAAAATTATTACGTTAAAATTAATTACTTAAATATAAAACAATTTTGTACAGAGTTTGATTATCGTAAAACAAAAATTCAATTTCGATAATGTAACTTTTATTTTCTTTTATATTTTTTAAAACCACCTTCGAAGAAACCAACTTTTAGGTTTAATCGATTAGAACATTCTATGTTGGGGATATTAAACGATAAAGCTTTCTCTGTCTTGTTATGTGGTTAGTCCAGGGAATACTTCCCAGCTAAACGGGCAAAGTATTTATTTGGACGCAGTCAGTTCTCAGTTCCAAAGAGAAACACGGTCTTATACCACGAGACGTCTTAGTAAAACTTTATGTTTTTTCTTAGGGCGTGTCCAATACGGAGCTGACCCGAAATGTTATCTTAGACTGTCGGACCCAGCGAGTTCTCAGTTCAAGAGAGAAACACACGTTCTTGAACCACAAGGCGTTTTAGTAAAACTAATGTTTATTCTTATGGCGTGTCCAATACGGAAAGTTGACCGTCGATTGTCGATTTCGTTTGCAATTTGGAGCCTTCACCATATGGTCTATAAATGTCTGGGTAGAAACCATTGCTCATTGCATTCACAGAATTCCACTTCCTATTACATTTTCCTCTACGCGACAGATACATTAAAGTCGATATATCGTTATTTTGTGTTCCATCTAAGAAACATCAAGTACATAACTTGTTGTCCGTGACAGTTTGTCGAACGACATTGCTTTCCATCTACAAATATGGTGAAATCAATGTCTCTATGAATCAAAATCTGCACGCTGCTTGTTGCCCTCAACGTGATATTTATGGTGCATGTATCCGCGCGATACAGCCTAAATACGAATGAAAATACAAGTAACAAAAACAGAGCTAAATATAACGTTGCCAGTGACGTAGAACGGTTGGCATCATGCGATTCACCCAACCCAGATCCTTGCTGCAGTTCACCCAAGAAGGTTGTGGTAGCTGACCAGAAATTGGCATCTGAAGCGGAGAGTTTTTGACGCTTCTATGACTAAGAATAACAAGGATTATATCCCAACTGACGCTTCAATTGCAGACTGACAGTAATACATTGCTCATTCGGTTCTAGATTCTGCCTTGTCCAATTTAATTTTCATTCATCGACATGTTATAGGTTTCTGTTGTGCAGGGATAACACATTTGTTATAAAACTAAGGCCATGACATGGCGTTGCCTATTTGTTGAAGCCAAACTCTTGGATCATTTATACATACATAAATATTACACCTGTTCAGAGTATATAACTTGTACCAAGATATAGCTTCTATCAGAATGCAAATAAGTGATACAAAATGGACAAGCCGGACCAATTGAATGCCAAATTTCAGACATTTTATATAAAGTAGTTATTAATCTTTGGTATCAAATTATGAGTTTGAGACTCAAAATATTGTCATATTTAGTTTATAATTAAAAGCATTTGAACAAAGTGATAGACACAATGAAGATTTTATACTTTAAAAATTAAAAAATGTTATAATAATACATTACTAGAATCTTAGAAAAGTCTTGATTCAAATAACATAAAATCATTGGTAAAAGTTTAAAATTAGTTAAGATCTAGTTTGTTGGATCTAGAGATACATTTAAATGTGTAAACATATATTTTATTAAAATATTTTTTTCATTCTTTGCATCCAACAATGAAACTAATCTAATGATCAATCACATACATTTTAAAATTAAAGTTTTCTTCGCATTTGCATAATATTATTTTCTTCATATTATATTATTGAAATACAACATTTGGTACAGGATATTACTTATTTTACGAGTATGAGGGAAAAAATATTACTCTGTGTAGATATTCAAAAGCAACTTCATATATAAAATAAAGGATCACTAAGGATAATTTCCATTGAAAATTTAACTAACATAACATTCATCATATCATATGGATATGCAAAATTTATAAGATTATTCATCTATATGATTTTGGTGAAATGCATATATATTCTATTGAAATACTCTTAGTTTTTTACATCCCACATTGATATCAATCTAATGATAAACCATTTAAATTTAAAAAGTGATTGAACACATTCATGATGATAAGTACATCTGGGATAACACCTTGTAGAACATTTTGATCTTTATATTGCATTTATAAAATAAAATATATATTTAGTATAGCATAAATTTCACTAATAATATTATTTATTCTCTCAATATTAGAAAGAGTTTTGGTCATTATTGAATGCTCATATGAATAGTATGATATGCAAGGATAACCACACTAAAAATGACAAGGACTTTAGTTGTGAATAACAAATATTTTGTTATGATAACATCTGACTAATATATATATATATATATTTTATGAATATATTAGTTAGGTGTTATCATAATAAAATATTTTTTATTTACAACTAGAGTCCTTTACATTTTTAGTGTGTTTATCCTTGCATATCATACTATTCTATATATATATAATCACTATTAGTTTGACCTCTTTTCCTTTTAGGTTTAGTATGAGCATTTGTTGAGATTTTGTCAAAGTAGACTAATTATAAAATATAAATAAAAAAAAGAAAATATAGGACTTACATATTATATATATTTTGGCTAAATATAGTAAGATAAAATTCTATAATTTTTGTTTGTTATTATTTAAATTTTTTTATATGGAATTAGAATAGGCCAACCTGTATTATATCATGGCCATATACTGGTAATACCACAGTCTGGTAGGAAATTATGTATATGTTGTTTGGCATAATTTGAACATAAGTATCCTTCTTAAATGTTGAGGAACTTAATCCAATTATCTTATGCTACAAACCTCATGGGAATTATTTTCCTTATCTATTAGTCTGCTTTTAATGGACAACTAGGAAAACATATTTTCTTGGTGCCTTTTAAATTATATACAAAAGAAATAATATTTTGAAATGAATAAGATGTGTATTAAATACAACACAAATAATTTCTATCTATATTGAATAATTTTATATAACTTGTACATTTGCATTTATATAGTATATGTGTTCTATAATTTGCCAAATTGTTTGAATCTATCAAATTGTTTCAATAAATATAGCTTGAGTTTGACAAAACATTAAGCATGATAATATTATTTTTATGCGAGAGTGATAATAGAACATACTAGTTCATATACGAATGATTTCATAAGTAGTAGGACATTGTCATAATTACAGTTTATAGCTTTTGTAATGAATTTTACTATAACCTTTCTTTTTGAATTGATGGTTCCTATTTAGGAATATAAATCTATGGTATTTGGATAAATTTCATTTTAGGAATACAATATTGTCATATTTTCTAGTTCATATTCATATCTTTAGGATTTATTCATAGTGAAAAATGGTTATTTTCATCAAAATAAAATTATTTAAAATTTAAAATGAATTTATTGAACATTTTACCATAAAATTATAACTCCAAAGTTTCACCCATGGGGTTTAGAGTAATTTATAGGGAATGAAGATTTTCACCCTCTAACCAATATTCAAATCTCATAAGTGAACCTTAATATCTAACCATGACATATAGGAAAGACATTTGAAAATGAATATTTCCAATTTATAAATAAAATAGACTTTAAAATATTTTTAATAAATCTTAAGATTTTTGATACATAGCATGAGCTCAACTAGATAAACTTTGTGGCCTTCAAACTAGAGATCTAGAATAAAATCTTGCAAAGTGATATATGTGTAATTACGAAGTTATTATAAACCAACATCTCATCATGATGTAATAAAGGTGGGACCCATTTTTATCTAACAAAATAAAAAAAACATAAATATAACCTATCATTAATTAGAGATAATAGATTCACTATCATTAATTATAGATCAAAGATTCACTACATGATTTTTAATGAAATTATAAAAGTTTTTTTCACACAAATTTACATATAAATATATCTAGTAAACATATATGCCTTTATGTGTATGCACACATTCTAATATATTTAGGATTATGTCATAAATTGTATCTATATCCACTTAGTAAAATATTCTTAAACACAATAAAATAGAAAATAGTACCAATATTTATACTAGTAAAATATTATAACAAAGTATACCAAAATATAAGGTAAAAAGTTGCAATGAATATAAAATTATTTTATGGATTACATGGAAAGTAGTGTTTTCATAGTAATAGTAAACAAAAATGTGTACTTTACAAATAAAAACATTGTGGGTTATAGGGATATTCATAAAATTTATAAACTCAAACTTATGGTATCGCCTTCATTTATGTTTATAGGTATGACAAATATCTTTGATTAGTAAAATAGATACAACTATAAAATAATGTGTGCATTAGCTCTACATTTATTGTGCTTTTTGGTATTGTTTTTGTATGGATTTTTATAACAATATTATGTGTACCGAAATTTGATCAAACATAGTATCAAACTCCTTGTATAGAACTATCTAGATTATAATTTATTGTTGAGGATCAAATATTGTAGTGATAAATTCTTACGACTGAGCATATAATATCTAAGTGCTTGGGTTGTATAAACTATAGCAAATAAAATCTTCTCTAAGGGAATATATTTGGCTTCATAATTAACAAAGGTATGGTTAATATAGAAGATATCTCTTTCTCTATGTTTGTCATCTCACTATACCAACATATCCCCTAAGGCATAACCTATGGAAACAATGTATATCAATTAATGCCTAAAGGAATTAGCCAGAACAAGGACATAAAGTATAGGAGGTAAGTAAATATAGCATCGAATAAATCTTAATAGTTAGTAACCCATTCAAAAACTAAATCCCTTATCAAAAGTTTGGTGAAAGGTTGACACTTATTAGGTTATTGGGAAATGAATATCTTAATAGCTTAGATTTTATATCGGATACTCCTAACCTAGGTTACTGTTGCAAGGCGTGACATATTGATAAGGGCTAATATCATATCAAGATCAACATTGATGCGATGTTGGAAAATGATGAATTGCAATAATTTTCTTGATATAGCTTTAAAGATGAACTTTCGAGGCTTTAGGTATTCCTTGTATTTCCTCAATAACTCGAATATGCATTTTAAATATAATCTAGAATAAAATATTAAACACAATAAAATAGGAAATAGTACCAATATTTATACTAGTGAAATATTATATCAAATTATACCAAAATATAAGGTAAAATATTGCAATGAATATAAAATTATTTTATGGATTTCATGGAAAGTAGTGTTTTCATAGTAATAGTAAACAAAAATGTGCACTTTACAAATAAAAACATTGTGTGTTATATGGATATTCATAAAAGTTATAAACTCAAACTTATGGTATTGCCTTCATTCAAGTTTATAGGTATGACAAAGATCTTTGATTAGTAAAATAGATACAACTATAAAATAATGTGTGTATTAGCTCTACATTTATTGTGCTTTTTGGTATTATTTTTGTATGAATTTTTATAACATTATTGTAAAATTATGTGTATCGACATTTGACTAGACATAATACCAAACTCCTCGTGCATAGGACTATCTAGATTATAATTTGTTGTTGAGGATCAACTATTGTAATGACAAATGTCTTATGGTTGAGCATATAATGTCTAAGTGTTTGAGTTGTATACACTATAGTAATGCAAATCTTATCTAATAGCATATATCTGGCTTCATAATTAACAAAGTTATGGTTAGTATAGAAGATATCCCTTTCTCTATGTTTATCATCTTACTATACCAACATATCCCCTAAGGCATAGCCCGTGGCTACTGTATATAGAAATGAGTACCTAAGCGAATTAGTTGGGATAAGGATGTAAAGGAATAAGAGGTAATATAGGATATCATCAAATGGAGTTTAATAGTTAGACTCAACAACCCATTCAAAAACCAAATCCTTTATCAAAATCTTGGTGAAGAACTGACAATTATTTGCTTGTTGGGCAATGAATATCTTAATGGCTTAGATTTTATACCGAATACTCATAAGCTAGGTTAGGATTCCAAGGCATGACATATTGATAAGGGATAATATCTTATCAGGATCAACTTTGATGTCATTTTGGAAAATGATGAATTCCAATAATTTTCTTGATATAGCTCTAAAGATGAACTTTTGAGGCTTTAGGTATACCTTGTTTTTCCTCAATCACTCAAATATGTGTTTTAAGTTATGAATATGATCATCATGATTTATAGACCAACCAAGAAGTATAATATTATTCAATCATGTAAGAGTTATTACCATGAATTTTCTCCTCATTGGGAGTTCCAATATAAATGGAGTAATTTTATATATACACCATTTTACCCTTGTTGCTAGAAGGAGAGCCTAAGGTTTGTGGAGACAAAGGGAGGTTGGTTACATCCAAGTCAAATTTTTTGTTGGCTGATTTGTTGTTATTAATGTTAATGGGATTAAAACCATGACCCTTAATTTTATTGTTATATAAGTTATTTAAAGTGAGAGGCCTTAATACAACACTAATAGAGGACTATAGCAAAGAAGATGATTCAAGCGATAGATTAAAAGGACACAAAGGCTTTAGGATTATCAACCTTGATTACTTGATAGTAATAAAAAGGTTTAAGGTCAATTATAAAGTGATATATATTAATCCTATATTTATATTTAAGGCAGTATTGGAGATTTGAAGGGATGGACCACATATATGAATCCATAACCCTCCTAAGAAGAATTGTTTATGTTTAGATCACATATCATAACATAGAAGAGAGTGTTGAGCATGCGAGGTTAGACTATGAAGGGTAAGACTAGCCTCACATTCTCCATTGTTAAAAGATATAATAACAAGAATAATTTTCTCTAAATATTACTTGGTTAGCCTAAAATGACTGATGGACCTTTAGGCTATAAATATTGAAATGAGAACCATTGTCATTTAAATATTGTTTGATGAACTTGTCATCAATATGGCCTGTAATGTAATGTATAATGACTGATCTTTGACAAAAGAAGGCTAGGGATTACCATCATCCTCATATAATGATGCAGTGTTGTCATTGGTACTGAGATCTTGAGGAACAAAATGCTCACTTAAAATTTTGGTTATGATGTATTTATTGGCTAGAGATGTCTTGAGAAGTTCAATTACCTATAAGGTCACATTACTGTATCTTTGAAGATAAATATATCATAAGTATAATAAAAAGCAGACCCAAATATAGAAATAGTACACCTAATTTTAAGATAATTAAGTATATTTGGTTTTAAATCTAGCCAGGCTTAACATTATAAAGTAAAATATAAAAATAAAATAGAAAAGGTTACTTACGATCATAATATCCATAACCTATGTGAAGAAATGGAGGGTAAAATATAATGAAATGAGTCCTATGTATTATCCACACTATATCCACTAATATGGGTTACTATTCCTTAGGGTATTTGGAAGTTCCTATTGTAGATAACAATGAATTAGTTTTAGATGTTCCTACTCATTCTATTTTATGTTTAGATCTTTAGGGATAGTGTAAAAGAAAAGTATCAAATACAAGTATTTGTATAAAATCACCATTACACTATCAATAAACCTATTTTATTAGTTGAAAATAGAGATATGAATAAATATATTAAAATACACACATTCTATAACATTTATAAAATAATAAAATACACATACATATAGGCGTTTATGTGTATGCATGCATTTTAATATATTTAGGATTATGTCATAAATTGTATCTATATACACTTAGTAAAATTTTCTTAAACACATCTGGAAAATCGTGGGCCAAGATGTCATTGCTACGGATGAGATCAAAGAAGATCTGTTCGTAATGGAACCTGATAAGGCCCCAGACCTGATGGCTTCCTACCCCAGTTTTTTCAACACTTTTAGGAAATCGTGGGCCAAGATGTCATTGCTGTAATTAAATTATTCCAGAAAGCCAAAAAGATGCCGAGAGAGGCCAATTCCACTTTCATTGTTTTAATCCCCATGTCCAATGATTGCACTTCCCTTTATGATTTCAGGCCGATCAGCCTCTGTAGTGTCATTTATAAACTTATCACCAAAGTTATGTCAAATAGGTTGAAATCCATCCTTCCCTCCATCATCGACCAGTGCCAAGGGAGCTCGGTCAAAGGCAGACTCATCTCGGATGGAGTGATAACCGTCCATGAACTGGCCCACTCGGTATCTAAAAATAAAAAACCCAACATGTTCCTCAAGCTTGACATGAACAAGGCTTTTGATCGTGTTTCCTAGAAATTTTTGTTTGAAGTCCTGGAAAAGTTTGGGTTTCACAAAGAATGGATCAATATGGTTCACGAATGTATCTCGACTGCTTGGTTCTCTATTCTAATCAATGGCTCACTCGTAGGTTTCTTCCAAAGTTTCAAAGGCATCCATCAAGGGGACCCTCTGTCTCTCTTTCTCTTCATTATTTTGATCAAAACCCTTGGAAGAACCCTTTAAGCTGCCTGTAATAGGGGTCTTATTTTCGGGATCAAACTAGCCTCAACATCCAAAGCCATATCCCATCAACAATTTGTTGATGACACTATTCTAACCTCTTATGCTTCCGTTCTCAAAGCAAAAATCATAAGAACATTCTTAATTCTTATGAAGAGGTGGCTAGTCAGAAAGTCAACTACTATAAAAGTAAGCTATACTTTCTCAATACCCCCACTCATAGAAAAAATAGGATTGCTGAGATCCTTGGGTGCAACATTGGGAGTCTTCCAACTACTTATCTTGGATTACCGCTTTTCTATGGTAGATCTGTCTTGGCTATGTGGAACCCTATTTTAGATCGCCTCAACAAGAAACTAGGAGGGTGGAAAAGCTCAATGCTTAGCCAGGTAGCCAAAGACACTCTAGTCCAAGATTGCCTTCAAAGTATCCCCATTTTTTTCTTATCTATCTTCAAAGCTCCAACTACCATCTGCCAAAAAATTGAACAAATTCAATGCAGATTCCTTTGGGCTAGAAATGGAAACAAGAATAATTTTTTGCTAGTCGCCTAGAACAGGGTCTGTTCCAAGAAAAAGGATGGAGGACTCGGATTCAGAGACATCAACTGGATTAACATGGCCCTTATTGCCAAGCAGGCCTGGAGACTTACCATCAATGAAAAATTCACATGGATTGATATCATTAAAGCTAAGTACCTTCAACAATTTTCATTTATTGGAGAGCACAACCTACCTATCAGATCCCATTTCTGGAATGGTGTAATCAAAAAAAGGAAAATCATCATGGAAGTATTAAGGTGGTGTCTAGGAATTGGAATTACCATCCATTTCTAGTATGACCCATGGATCCATGATAAACCTCTCAGCCAAGATTTGTATCTTGCAGTGCTCAAGACGACTACAGAAGCCACCTTTGGTGATAATGTGTGTCACTTCATTACCCAAGGTCCTACAAGACGTAAATGGAAACACCTAGCTCTTAACGGGCCTAGGAATATCACCAAGGCTCTCATGCAGTTACAAAACTTTTTGAGGACTTGCATCATCCCAAGCTCACACAAAGATGATTCCATGGCCTGGAACCTTGAATAATCTGGAAATTTCACAGTCAAATCAGCTTACTATAGTCAAGAAACTCCCACAGATGGATGTGACTTATCAAATTAAGTCTGGGTTCCCAAGATCATTCCCAAGGTCAAATTATTTTGCTGGTTGGCCACCCAAAATAGAATCCTCACCATAGACAACTTGATAATCAGAGGGTTACTCATTCCCAATTGGTGTATCCTATGCAAAAATGCCTGTGAGTCAATTTCGCATGTTTTTTTGGAATGTCCCTTCTCTTTAGCAGTTCTCAAACAGGTCCATAACACCTTTTGCATCTCCACATCCCTCCCAACTTCCATTCCCCTCCTTATTAAGTAATGGCCCTGGCCTTTCAAGAGAAACCAACTAAATTTCATGTGGCAAGCTTGCCTTCACCTTTACTTGTGGCAGATATGGCTCAAGAGAAATGCCAGAATTTTCAAAAATAAAGACATTGATAAGAATATTATAATTGTCAAAATATTGGACCTATCTATAGAGAATGCCTCTCTTGTTTCTTCTCCAAACCTCCCCCCCTCCTGGCTTAGAATAGGATCTAGCCAAAATTTTCAATCTGTCTAACATCTTTGTTATGCTTTGTAATTCTATTGATAGGTCTGTCATCAAATGGGTCTTACCACCTACTGGGTTGCATAATCTTAATTTTGATGGTGCAGCTATAGGAAACCCAAGAGCAGATGGCGGAGGAGGAATTCTCAAAAACCACGAGGGAGAAATAATTTTGGCCTTCGCCCAAAACCTGGGAATTCAATCCAACAATATGGTAGAGGCTCGAGCTCTATTCCAAAGTTTGATCCTCATGGAAGGGTTGACCATCAATAAAATTATCATCGAAGGAGACTCGTTACACTGTATTAACTACCTCAAAGGTACAACTAAGCCTCCCTAGCCCCTAGCTTTGATTTTCCAAGAATGCAAGGCTCTAGTTGGCAATTACCCAGAATTAGTCATTAAGCATCAGTACCGAGAAGGAAACAAAGCTATGGACTAGATAGCTAACAGGGGAGTTGGCGAATCTGACATTCAAGTGTGGAGAGACTCCTTCCCCATTGGCCTAAGGAATGATCCTACAAGTTTCAATGTTTGCACAATGTGAGTTGTTTCCAAGGGGATTGGTATGGTATGTTGATGCTCTAATCACCTATGCCACTCTGGAAAATCCCATGACACTTTTCTTTCTTCTCTTTTGGCCGCAAAAATGCAACATGTCGCAATATCACGACAATTTTATCTTTTGGTTGTGAAAATACATGTCGTGATATCGCGACACTTTTTCCTCCTTTGGCCACGACACCGCAACATGTCGCGATATTGTGACACTTTTTCCTCATTTGGCCGTGATGATGCAACTTGTAGCAATATCGCAACACTTTTTCTCTTTTGGTCGCGATGATGCAACATGTTGCAATATCGCGAAACTTTTTCTCCTTTGGCCGTAACGATGCAACATGTCACAATATCGTGACACTTTTTTCTCCTTTGGCCATGATGATGCAACATGTCGCGATATCGTCACACTTTTTCTCTTTTGGCCGCGACACTGCAACATGTCACGATATTACGACAATTGTTTTCTTTTGGCCATGACGATGCAACATGTCACAATATCGCAACAATTTTTCTCTTTTGGCCATGACGATGCAACATGTCACGATATCATGACACTTTTTCCCTTTTGGCCACGATGATGCAACATGTCGCGATATCACAACACTTTTTCTCTTTTGGCCGCGACGATGCAACATGTCGCAATATCGCGAAACTTTTTCTCTTTTGGCCTCGATGATGCAACATGTCATGATATCATGACACTTTTTCTCCTTTGGCCTTGACGATGCAACATGTCGTGATATCATGACACTTTTTCTCCTTTGGCCGTGATGATGCAACATGTCATGATATCCTGACACTTTTTATCTTTTGGCCTCGACGATGCAACATGTCGCGATATCGTGACATGTTGCTCTTTTGGCCTCGACAATGCAACATGTCGCAATATCGTGACACTTTTTCTCTTTTGGCCATGACGATGCAACATGTCACAATATTGCGACACTTTTTCTCTTTTTGCCATGACGATGCAACATGTCACGATATCGCAACACTTTTTCTCCTTTGGCCGCAACGATGCAACATGTCACAATATCGTGACACTTTTTCCTCCTTTGGTCGTGACGATGCAACATGTCGCGATATCACGACACTTTTTCCTCCTTGCTTTCTCCCTTTGCTTTGGACCGCGAAAATGCAACATGTCGCGATATCGCGACACTTTTTTTCTCCTTGTGGTGTTTTGCTTTTTCTTTGATCTTTAGCATTTGGGCCACTTCGGTCTTCTTGGAAAACATGCAAAAAAAGGTGGGTCCCCAATTTTGGGGTACGTTGTGGAGCAGCCACAACACCTCCAAATGGTGAATTTCTCTATTTAAGTTTTGCTTTCCCTTTTTTGATTAGCCTCTGGTCATGTTTCCCTTTAGTTAGTTCTTCTAGTTGGTTCCTCTAGGCGCCTTTACCTTAGGTGGCCCCTGTTGTTTTTAGGCTTTCTCGTTCTGCTGCCATCGTTCTTCCCCTTTGCCTCCATATTCGGAGGCCCACGGTTGTTTTGTACAAGGTTTAGGGACCTTTCAACACCCTTTCAACCAATCAAAAAAAAAAAAATTCTTAAACACAATTAAATAGGAAATAGTACCAATCTTTATACTAGTAAAATATTATAACAAAGTATACCAAAATATAAGGTAAAATGTTGCAATGAGTATAAAATAATTTTATAGATTTCATGGAAAGTAGTTTTTTCATAGTAATGGTAAAAAAAAATGTGTACTTTACAATAAAAACATTGTGTGTTATAGGGATATTCATGAAAGTTATAAATTCAAACTTATGGTATCGCCTTCATTCATGTTTATAGGCATGACAAAATATTTGATTACTAAAATAGATATAACTATTAAGTAATGTGTGCATTAGCTCTACATTTATTATGCTTTTTGGTATTGCTCTTGTATGGAATTTTATAGAATTATCCTAATCACAGTTTTATGTGTACCGACATTTGATCAAACATAGAATCAAACTTCTCATATAGAACTATCTAGATTATAATTTATTATTGACGATCAAATCTTGTAGTGATAAATTCTTACGACTGAGCATATAATATCTAAGTGTTTGGATTGTATAAACTATAGCAAATAAAATATTCTCTAAGGGAATATATTTGGCATCATAATTAACAAAGGTATGGCTAATATAGAAGATATCTCTTTCTCTATGTTTGTCATCTCACTATACCAACATATCCCCTAAGCATAACCTATGGCAACAATGTATATCAATAAGTTCCTAATGGAATTAGCTAGAAAAAAGACATAAGGGATAAGCGGTAAGTAAGATAGCATCGAATAGAGATTAATACTCAGTAACCCATTCAAAAACCAAATTCCTTATCAGAAGTTTTGGGAAAGGTTGACACTTATTAGCTTATTGGGAAATGAATCTCTTAATAGCTTAGATTTTATATTGGATACTCCTAAGCTAGGTTAGAGTTCCAAGGCATGACATATTGATAATGTCTAATATCATATCAAGATCAACATTGATGCGATGTTGGAAAATTATGAATTGCAATAATTTTCTTGATATAGCTTTAAAGATGAACTTTTGAGGCTTTAGGTATTCCTTGTATTTCCTCAATCACTCAAATATGCATTTTAAATTATGAATATAATCTAGAATAAAATCTTAAACACAATAAAATAGGAACTAGTACTAATATTTATACTAGTAAAATATTATATCAAAGTATACCGAAATATAAGGTAAAATGTTGCAATGAATATAAAATCATTTTTTATTGAAAGTAGTGTTTTCATAGTAATAGTAAATAAAAAAGTGTACTTTACAAATATAAACATTGTGCATTATAGGGATATTCATAAAATTTATAAACTCAAACTTATTGTATCACCTTCATTCACGTTTATAGGTATGACAAAGATCTTTGATTAGTAAAATAGATACAACTATAAAATAATGTGTGTATTAGCTCTACATTTATTGTGTTGTTTGGTATTATTTTTGTATGAATTTTTATAACATTATCGTAAAATTATGTTCATCGACATTTGACTAGACATTATACCAAACTCCTCGTGCATGGGACTATCTAGATTATAATTTGTTGTTGAGGATCAACTCTTGTAATGATAAATATCTTATGGTTGAGCGTATAATATCTAAGCGTTTGAGTTGTATACACTATAGTAAGGAAAATCTTCTCTAATAGCATATATCTGGCTTCATAATTAACAAAGGTATGGTTAGTGTAGAAGATATCCTTTTCTCTATGTTTATCATCTTCATATACCAACATATCCCCTAAGGCATAGCCCGTGGCTACTATGTATAGAAATGAGTGCCTAAGAGAATTAGCTGGGACAAGGATGTAAAGTAATAAGAGGTAATATAGGATATCATCGAATGGTATATAACAATTAGACTCAACAACCCATTCAAAAACTAAATCCTTTACCAAAAGCTTGGTGAAAAACTTACACTTTTTTCAATTGTTGTGCAATGAATCTCTTAATGGCTTAGATTTTATATCAAATACTAATAACCTACGTTAGGATTCCATGGCATGACATATTGATAAGGGATAATATCTTATTAGGATCAATTTGATGCCTTTTTGGAAAATGATGAATTCCAATAATTTTCTTGATATTGCTCTAAAGATGAACTTTTGAGGCTTTATGTATACCTTGTTTTTCCTCAATCACTTAAATATGTGTTGTAAGAAATGAATATAATCATCATGATTTATAGACCAAACAAGAAGTATAATATTATTCAATCATGTAAGAGTTATTACCATGGATTTTATCCTCATTGGGAGTTCCAATATAAATGGAGTAACTTTATATATACACAAATTTACCCTTGTTACTAGAAGGAGAGCCTAAGATTTATGGAGACAAAGGGAGGCTGGTTAGATCCAAGTCAAATTTTTTATTGGCTGAATTGTTGTTATTAATGTTAATAGGATTAAAACCATGACACTTAATTTTATTGCTATACAAGTTATTCAAAGTGAGAGGCCTTAATACAAAATTAATAGAGGACTATAGCAAAGAAGATGATTCAAGAGATAGATTAAGAGGACACATAAAGACTTTAGGATTATCAACCTTTATTACTTGATAGTAATAAAAAGGTTTAAGGTCAATTAGAAAGTGATATATATTAATCCTATATTCATATTTAAGGCAGTATTGGAGAGTTGAATGGATGGACCACATATATGAATCCACAACCCTCCTAAAAAGAATTTTGTATTTTTAGATCACATATCTTAACATAGAACATAGTGTTGAACATGCGAGGTTAGACTACAAAGGGTAAGACTAGCCTCACATTCTCCATTGTTAAAAGATATAACAACAAGAATAATTTTCTTTAAATCTTACTTGGTTAGCCTAAAATGACTCATGGACCTTTAGGCTATAAACATTGAAATGAGAACCATTGTTATTTAAATATTGTTTGATGAACTTGTCATCAATATGGTCTGTAATGTAATGTATAATGACTGATATTTGACAAAATAAGGCTAGGGATTACCATCATCCTCATATAATGATGTAGTGTTGTCATTGGGATTGAGATCTTGAGGACCAACTTGTTCACTCAAAATTTTGACTATGATGTATTTATTGGCTAGAGATGTCTTGAGAAGTTCAATTACCTATAAGGTCACATTACTGTATCTTTGAAGATAAATATATCATAAGTATAGTAGAGAGCATACCTAAATATAGAAATAGTACACCTAATTTTAAGATAATTAAGTATATTTGGTTTTAAATCTAGCCAGGCTTAACATTATAAAGTAAAATGTAAAAATAAAATAGAAAATGTTACTTACGATCATAATATCCATAACCTATGTGAAGAAATGGAGGGTAAAATATAATTAAATGAGTCATATGTATTATCCACACTATATCCACTAATATGGGTTACTATTCCTTAGGGTATTTGGAAGTTCCTATTGTAGATAACAATGAATTAGTTTTAGATATTATGCTACAAACCTCATGGGAATTTTTTTCCTTATCCATTAGTCTGCTATTAATGGACAACTAGGAAAACATATTTTATTGGTGCCTTTTATATTATATATAAAATAAATAAAATTTTGAAATGAATAAGACATGTATTAAATACAACACAAATAATTTCTATCTATGTTGAATAATTTTATATAACCTGTACATTACTAGTTCATATACGAATGATTTCATAAGTAGTAGGACATTGTCATAATTACAGTTTATAGCTTTTGTAATGAATTTTACTATAACCTTTCTTTTTGAATTGATGGTTCCTATTTAGGAATATAAATCTATGGTATTTGGATAAATTCCATTTTAGGAACACAATATTGTCATCTTTGCTAGTTCATATTCATATATTTAGTATTTATTCATAGTGAAAAATGGCTATCTTTATCAAAATAAAATTATTTAAAAATTAAAATGAATTTATTGAATATTTTACCATAAAATTATAAATACAATGTGTCACCCATGGGGTTTAGAGTAATTTATAGGGAATACATATTTTCACACTCTAACCAATATTCAAATCTCATAAGTGAACCTTAATATCTAACCATAACATATAGGAAAGACATATGAAATGATTATTTTCAATTTATAAATAAAATAGACTTTAAAATATTTTTAATAAATCTTAACATTTTCGATACATAGCATGAGCTCAACTAGATAAAATTCGTGGCCTTCAAACTAGAGATCTAGAATAAAATATTGCAAAGTGATATATGTGTAATTACGAAGTTATTATAAACCAACATCTCATCATGATGTAATAAAGGTGGGACCCATTTTTATCTAACAAAATAAAAAAAACATAAATATAACCTATCATTAATTAGAGATAATAGATTCACTATCATTAATTAGTGATAATAGATTCACTATATGATTTTTAATGAAATTATAAAAAAAAAATCACACAAATTTACATATAAATATATCTAGTAAATATATAGGCCTTTATGTGTATGCA
Organism: Wollemia nobilis; assembly: GCA_028583015.1. Classification (NCBI taxonomy): domain Eukaryota; kingdom Viridiplantae; phylum Streptophyta; class Pinopsida; order Araucariales; family Araucariaceae; genus Wollemia; species Wollemia nobilis. Next base: position 181,617 of record JAQPPZ010000243.1, on the reverse strand, counting down.
TGCAATTTAATATATTTAGGATTATGTCAAAAATTGTATCTATATACACTTAGTAAAATTTTCTTAAACACAATTAAATAGGAAATAGTACCAATCTGTATACTAGTAAAATATTATAACAAAGTATACCAAAATATAAGATAAAATGTTGCAATTTGTATAAAATAATTTTATAGATTTGATGGAAAGTAGTGTTTTCATAGTAATGGTTAGCAAAAATGTGTACTTTACAAATAAAAACATTGTGTATTATAAGGATATTCATAAAAGTTATAAACTCAAACTTATGGTTTCACCTTCATTTACATTTATAGGTATGACAAAGATATTTGATTTGTAAAATAGATACAACTATAAAATAATGTGTGCATTAGCTCTACATTTATTGTGCTTTTTGGTATTGTTTTTGTATGGATTTTTATAGCATAATCCTAATCACAATATTATGTGTACCGACATTTGATCAAACATAATATCAAACTCCTCATATAGAACTATCTAGATTATAATTTATTATTGAGGATCAAATCTTGTATTGATAAATTCTTACGACTGAGCATATAATATCTAAGTGCTTGGGTTGTATAAACTATAGCAAATAAAATCTTCTCTAAGGGAATATATTTGGCTTCATAATTAACAAAGGTATGGATATTATAGAAGATATCTCTTTCTCTATGTTTGTCATCTCACTATACCAACATATCCCCTAAGGCATAACCTATGGCAACAATGTATATCAATAAGTGCCTAAAGAAATTAGCTAGAACAAGGACATAAGGGATAAGAGGTAAGTAAAGATAGCATTGAATAGATATTAATAGTCAGTAACCCATTCAAAAACCAAATCCCTTATCAGAAGTTTGGTGAAAGGTTGACACTTATTAGCTTATTGAGAAATGAATCTCTTAATAGCTTAGATTTTATATTGGATACTCCTAAGCTAGGTTACAGTTCCAAGGCATGACATATTGATAATGTCTAATATCATATCAAGATCAATATTGATGTGATGTTTGAAAATGATGAATTGCAATTATTTTCTTGATATAGCTTTAAAGATGAACTTTTGAGGCTTTAAGTATTCCTTGTATTTCCTCAATCACTCAAATATACATTTTAAGTTATGAATATAATATAGAATAAAATATTAAACACAATAAAATAGGAAATAGTAACAATATTTATACTAGTAAAATATTATATCAAATTATACTAAAATATAAGGTAAAATGTTGCAATGAATATAAAATCATTTTTCATTGAAAGTAGTGTTTTCATAGTAATAGTAAATAAAAATATGTACTTTACAAATAAAAACATTGTGTGTTATAGGGATATTCATAAAAGTTATAAAATCAAACTTATTGTATCGCCTTCATTCACATTTATAGGTATGACAAAGATCTTTGATTAGTAAAATAGATACAATTATAAAATAATGTGTGTATTAGATCTACATTTATTGTGTTGTTTGGTATTATTTTTGTATGAATTTTTATAACGTTATTGTAAAATTATGTTCATAAACATTTGAATAGAAATTATACCAAACTCCTCATGAATGGGACTATCTAGATTATAATTTGTTGTTGAGGATCAACTCTTGTAATGATAAATATCTTATGGTTGAGCATACAATGTCTAAGCGTTTGAGTTGTATACACTATAGTAAGGAAAATATTTTCTAATAGCATATATCTGGATTCATAATTAACAAAGTTATGGTTAGTGTAGAAGATATCCTTTTCTCTATATTTATCATCTTCATATACCAACATATCCCCTAAGGCATAGCCCGTGGCTACTATATATAGAAATGAGTGCATAAGAGAATTAGCTCAGACAGGATGTAAAGGAATAAGAGGTAATATAGGATGTCATCGAATGGTATATAACAATTAGATATCACATAACCTTCATTACTCAGCCCAATGTTTGTTGAGTAATATAATACTAGATGTTAATTATTTTTAAAACATTTTATTTATATTATTAATAAATTAAATTATTGAAGTATATAAATACATTTTAAAGTTAATGAATATAATTTATTTATCTACTTTAAAATGTATGTGTATTTTATTAGTTTATAAATGTTATAGAATGTGTGTATTTTAATATAGTTATTCATATCTCTATTTTCAACTAATAAAATAGGTTGATTGATAGTGTAATGGTGATTTTATACAAATACTTGTATTTGATACTTTTCTTTTACACTATCCCTAAAGATCTAAACTTAAAATAGAATGAATAGGAACATCTAAAACTAATTCATTGTTATCTACAATAGGAACTTCCAAATACCCTAAGGAATAGTAACCCATATTAGTGGATATAGTGTGGATAATACATAGGACTCATTTCTTATATTTTACCCTCCATTTCTTCACATAGGTTATCGATATTATGATCGTAAGTAACCTTTTCTATTTTATTTTTACATTTTACTTTATAATGTTAATCCTGGCTAGATTTAAAACCAAATTTACTTAATTATCTTAAAAGTAGGTGTACTGTTTCTATATTTAGGTATGCTCTCTACTATACTTATGATATATTTATCTTCAAAGATACAGTAATGTGACCTTATAGGTTATTGAACTTCTCAAGACATCTCTAGCCAATAAATACATCATAATCAAAATTTTGAGTGAAGAAGTTGTTCCTCAAGATCTCAATCCCAATGACAAAACTGCATCATTATATGAGGATGATGGTAATCCCTAGCCTTCTTTTGTCAAATATCAGTCATTATACATTACATTACAGACCATATTGATGACAAGTTCATCAAATAATATCTAAATAACAATGGTTCTCATTTCAATGTTTATAGCCTAAAGATCCATGAGTCATTTTAGGCCAACCAAGTAAGATTTAAAGAAAATTATTCTAGTTGTTATATCTTTTAACAATGGAGAATGTGAGGCTAGTCTTACCCTTTGTAGTCTAACCTCGCATGCTAAACACTCTCTTCTATGTTAAGATATGTGATCTAAAAATACAAAATTCTTTTTAAGAGGGTTGTGGATTCATATATGTGGTCCATTCCTTCAACTCTCCAATACTGCCTTAAATATGAATATAGGATTAATATATATCACTTTCTAATTGACCTTAAACCTTTTTATTACTATCAAGTAATAAAGGTTGGTAATACTAAAGTCTTTATGTGTCCTCTTAATCTATCTCTTGAATCATCTTCTTTGCTATAGTCCTCTATTAGTGTTGTATTAAGGCCTCACTTTGAATAACTTATATAACAATAAAGTCCTCTATTACATTTTCCTCTACATGACAGATACATTAAAGTCGATATACCATTATTTTGTCTTCCATATAAGAAACACCAAGTACATAACTTGTTATCTGTGACATTTTGTCGAACGACATTGCTCCCCACCTACAAATATGGTGAAATCAATGGCTCCGAGAATCAAAATCTGCATGCTGCTTGTTGCCCTCAACGTGATATTTATGTGCATGTATCTGCTTGATACAGCCTAAATATGAATGAAAATACAAGTAACAAAAACAAAGGTAAATATAACATTGCCAATGATGTAGAACTGTTGGCATCATGCGATTCTCATACGAGCTGTGGAGGTAGTGCACCAAACCCAAACCCTTGCTATAGTTCACCCAAGAAGGTTGTGGTAGCTGACTAGAAATTGGCATCTGAAGCGGAGAGTCTTTGATGCTTCTATGACTAATAATAACAAGGATTATATCCCAACTAACCCTTCAATTGTAGACTGACAATAATACATTGCTCATTCGGTTCTAGATTCTACCTTGTCCAATTTAATTTTCTTTCATCGACATGTTATAGGTTTCTGTTGTGCAAGGATAACACATTTGTTATAAAAGTAATGCCATGACATGGTGTTTCCTATTTGTTGAAGCCAAACTCTTGGATCATTTATACTGATGGGGGGTCACAAAAAAATCACCAAACTTAAAAATTTTCAATCTACTATTTTCTTTACTGAAAATAAATTTTACATCACTTGAAACCGATTTACAATACTAGCCCATAGGCGTAGTTTTCTATTTTCTAATGCAAGCTGCCTCACGTTCGGTGATCTGCCTACGCTCCCAGGAAGAATACCTTCTTCCAATATCCAAAACTTGGCTTCTCCCCCCTCTTGTCACTGTCATCTTCACCTCTTTTTATCCTATCCAAAAACTGCCACCGGGTTAGCCACGAAAACACGCATTGATGAGCCATCTGAACATCTCTGACCTTTGGGCATAGCAGTCGAGTGGCCGCCATGCTTAGCAAACTTATCGGGCAAGAAATCTTGCATTAATGAGGCCTTTGACCACCTCGAGAAACATCGTCTGGTAATGCGTGCCTTCTCGAATCGTGAACCAACAGTATGTCGCGATATCATGATATTTTTCTTCCATGCTGTCTTTCTCTCCTTCGGGTCATGATATCACGACATGTCGCGATATCGTGACATTTCTCTTCCTCGTTGCCTTCCTTTCTTTCGGGTCGCGATATCATGACATGTCGCGATATCGCGACATTTTCCTTTCTCGCTGTCTCTTCCTCCTTTGGGTCATGATATCGTGACATGTCGCGATATCATGACATTTTCTTTCTCGTTGTCTTCTTCTCCTTCGGGTCACGATATCGCGACATGTCGCGATATCGTGACATCTTTGCTCTCTACTTTCTCTCTCCACTTTGGGTCGTGATATCGTGACATGTCGTGATATCGTGACAACTTTGCCTTCCACCTTCGCTCTCTGCTTCGGGTCATGAAATCGTGACATGTCGCGATATCGTGACAGTTTCCTTCCTTGGCTTCTTCCTGCTCCTTCGGTCGTGATTTCATGACATGTCACGAAATCGCGACATTTTCTCCTTGCTGCTTCTCCTTTTCTTCGGTCGCGATTTTGTGACATGTCATGAAATCATGACATTTTTCTCCTTACTACTTCTCCTTTCCTTCGGGTCACGATTTCGTGACATGTCACGAAATCGCGACATTTTTCTCCTTTGTCCTTCCCTGTCTGCTTTGGTCGTGATTTCGTGACATGTCACGATTTCGCGACATGCCACAATTTCGTGATGTTCTTCCTCGGACCCTCTCTCTCCTCTACTTTGGTCACGATTTCGTGACATGTCACGAAATCGTGACATCTTCTGCGTATGCCTTCTCTTTCCTGCTTCGGTCGTGATTTCGCGACATGTCACGAAATCATGACATTTTTCACTCCTACGCCTTGCTTCATCATTTGGTCGTGATAATGCGACATGTCATGATATCATGACACTTTTCCTCCCTTGTGCCTTCTTTCATCTTTTGGTCATGATTTCGTGACATGTCATGATATCGCGACATCTTTGCTCCATGTCTTCTCTCTCCTGCTTTGGTCGCGATTTCATGACATGTCACGAAATCGTGACATTTTCTTTGTGCACCTTCTCTCACCTGCTTCGGTCGTGATTTCATGACATGTCATGAAATCATGACATTTCTCCTCCGTGCCTTCTCTCTCCTCCCTGAGTCACGAAAACATGACATGTCGCGATATCGCGACACTTTTTCCTGTCACGATATCGTGACACCAAGGCAAACACTTAGAAATTTTTTTGTTGGTGAGAGATTGCTCTGCTGCCACCGGATGCTCCTGCATCAGACAACCGAGGTGGATTGAGAAGTGACCTTCACTTCTGTGCTATTCTATCACCTTCTCACAACTTGCAAAATCTTCAACCTCTTCAACCTCCACCCTCATTGTTGTCAGCAACCTCCTTTCATCCATCCCCTTCAGCAAATAGATTCTAGTGCTGCTACATACCCCTTCGCCCGCCTCCTTCAAGGGCTTCAACTTATGGCGCACTCCATTCTTCGTCACTGAGTAAGTGTTGGCATGACCATCATGCACTGCACACCGATCAAACTACCATGGCCTTCCCAACAACAAATGGCAAGCATCCATAGGCAGGATGTCACACAGGACCTCATCACAGTAATTCCCAATATTAAATTTGACCAAGGACTGTTCACTGACCAATGTCCTATGGTCCTTCCACAACCACGCAATCCGATATGGATGCGGGTGTCTCCTCCTCTCTAGCTGTAACTTAGTAACCATTTCTTTAGAGACCAAGTTATCAGTACTACCATTATCTATAATCACATTACAGACCTTACCCAAACTCTTGCACCTTGTGCGAAATAGGTTCCTCCTCTGGTCTGATCCTTTCCCCTCATTCAACAAGGTTCTCCTTGTGAACATCACTTCTCCTCTCTCTACCTCCTCAGAATGTTCTGATTCAGCATCTTCATCTGCTACAACAGCTCTGGTAGGACCCTCAGGTCTCTTATTCATCCTTTCTCGGTGTTGTGGACACTCAAATGCTCGATGTCCTTCTTCACCATAGTGGAAATAGGTTCCACAAAATCCTCCTCTTCCATACCCACGTCCAGATCTACCTCTTCCTCTTGGGTAGCCATTGTTCTGATCATGGGGTCTATAATCATTATCTCCCTTCTAGGCCTGACTGCTGCTAGCTTCTTCTTTCTTCTCATCTCTTCCTCCATCTTTTCTTCCACCAGTCCTTCCTCCATGACCTCTTCCTCTTTGCTTACCCTCAAACCTTCTGTTCAGCTTCTCTTCAACCCTCAGGGCAAACTGGTAAGCATCCTCTATGGTGGTCATTCTGACCAGACTTAACTCCTCTTGAATACTTGCTCTCAACCCATTGATGTAATGGGCCACCTTCTCCTTGTTAGCCTCTGAATGGCCAGTTCTGATGGAGATTTTATAAAACTCCTCTATGTATTCCTTGACAGACTTGCTTGCCTGCTTCAAACCTTGCATTTTCTTCAGCAGATCCATCTCATAGTCAGCTGGGATGAACTGTCTCTTCAACTTCTCTACCATTCTATCCCATCTGGTTATTCTCTCCTTCCCTCTTCTATTTCTTTCCAGTTGTACTCCCTTCCACCATATGCTGGCATGACCCTTCAGCTTGGTCTTGGCAAACCTGACCCTATCAGGATCTTCAACTTCTTCATACTCAAAGTATTCTTCCAAATCATTGATCCAGTCAATCAACTCCTCTGGATCAAGATTTCCAGAATACGTAGAAACCTCCATCTTTGGTCTCTTTCCAATCTGAGAGATGGCTCTGTATAACCTGGCTTGTGCAGGATCTACAACCTCTTCTTCTTCCTCAAACTGGTCCTCTTCTTCATCAACTTCATCTTCACTTCCTTCTTCTCCTCTGGGTTCAAGCCCTCTGCGTAGCTCCTCTTGCAGGGCCTGAACTTGCCTCTGCAAAGCTCTGAAATCTTCTGCTAGCACCATGTTTCTTCCACCACCATGGTTTCTTCATGGAGGCATTCTGCTTCACTCTCTTCTCACAACCCTTCCATAGATCCTGGTGTAAACTGCCTCACTTTCGGCGATCTATTTACACACTCAGGAACTCCCACTCTGATACCACTTGATGGGGGGGCACAAAAATCACCAAACTTAAAAATTTTCAATCTGCTATTTTCTTTACTGAAAATAAATTTTACATCACTTGAAACCGATTTACAATACTAGCCCATAGGCGTAGTTTTCTGTTTTCTAATGCAAGCTGCCTCATGTTCGATGATCTGCCTATGCTCCCAGGAAGAATACCTTCTTCCAATCTCCAAAACTCGGCTTCTCCCCCCCTTGTCACTATCATCTTCACCTCTTTTATCCTATCCGACAACTGCCACCGGGTCAACCACGAAAACATGCATTGATGAGCCATCTGAACATCTCTGACCTCTGGGCATAGCAGTCGAGTGGCCGCCATGCTCAACAAACTTATCGAGCAAGAAATCCTGCATTAATGAGGCCTTTGACCACCTTGAGAAACACTGTCTGGTAATGCGTGCCTTCTCGAATCATGAACCAGCAGTATGTCGCGATATCATGACATGTCGTGATATCGTGACATTTTTCTTCCTTGCTATCTTTCTCTCCTTCGGGTCACGATATCGTGACATGTCATGATATCATGACATTTCTCTTCCCTGTTGCCTTCCTTTCTTTTGGGTCACGATATCATGACATGTCATGATATCGCGACATTTTCCTTTCTTGTTGTCTCTTCCTCCTTCGGGTCGCGATATCGTGACATGTCACGATATCATGACATTTTTCTTTCTCATTGTCCACTTCTCCTTTGGGTCATGATTTCGTGACATGTCGCGATATCACGACATTTTCTTTCATCACTGTCTTCTTCTCCTTTGGGTCACGATATCACGACATGTCGTGATATCGCGACATCTTTGCTCTTTGCTTTCTCTCTCCACTTTGGGTCGTGATATCATGACATGTCACGATATCGCGACAACTTTGCCTTCCACCTTCGCCCTCTGCTTTGGGTCATGAAATCGTGACATGTCACGATATCACGACGGTTTCCTTCCTTGGCTTCTTCCTGCCCCTTCGGTCGCGATTTCATGACATGTCGCGAAATCGTGACATTTTCTCCTTGCTGCTTCTCCTTTTCTTCGGGTCACGATTTCACGACATGTCATGAAATCATGACATTTTTCTCCTTACTACTTCTCCTTTCCTTTGGGTCGTGATTTCACGACATGTCATGAAATCGTGACATTTTTCTCCTTTGTCCTTCTTTGACTCCTTCGGTCGCGATTTCGTGACATGCCACGATTTCGTGACATGTCATGATTTCATGATGTTCATCCTCGGACCCTCTCTCTCCTCTGCTTCGGTCGTGATTTCGTGACATGTCACGAAATCGTGACATCTTCTACGTATGCCTTCTCTTTCCTGCTTCGATCACGATTTCATGACATGTCACGAAATCGTGACATTTTTCACTCTTGCGCCTTGCTTCGTCATTTGGTCGCGATAATGCGACATGTCACGATATCGTGACACTTTTCCTCCCTTGCGCCTTCTTTCATATTTTGGTCATGATTTCATGACATGTCATGATATCGTGACATCTTTGCTCCGCTTCTTCTCTCTCCTGCTTTTGTCGCGATTTCGTGACATGTCACGAAATCATGACATTTTCTTCATGCACCTTCTCTCACCTGCTCTGGTCACGATTTTGTGACATGTTGCAAAATCGAGACATTTCTCCTCAGTGCCTTATTTCTCCTCCCTGAGTCACGAAAATGCGACATGTCGCAATATCGCAACACTTTTTTCTGTCACGATATCGCGACACCAAGGCAGACACTTAGAAATTTTTGTGTTGGTGAGAGATTGCTCTGCTGCCACTGGATGCTCCTGCATAATATACATACATAAATATTACACCTCTTTAGAGTATATAACTTGTACCAAGATATAACTTCTATCAGAATGCAAACAAGTGATACAAAATGGACAAGTCGGACCAATTGAATGCCAATTGTGATATAAAACATTTCAGACATTTTATATAAACTAGTTATTAATATTTGGTATCAAATAATGAGTTTGAGACTCAAAATATTGTCATATTTAGTTTATAATTAAAAGCATTTGAACAAAGTTATAGACACAATGAAGATTTTATACTTTAAAAATAGAAAAATATTATAATAATACATTACTAGAATCTTAGAAAAGTCTTGATTCAAATAACATAAAATCATTAGTAAAAGTTTGAAACTAGTTAAGATCTTGTTTGTTGGATCTAGAGACATTTAAATGTTTAAACATTTATTCTATTAAAATATTTTTTCATTCTTTGCATCCGACAATGAAACTAATCTAATGATCAATCACATAGATTTTAAAAATAAAGTTTTCATCGTATTTGCATAATATTATTTTCTTTATATTATATTATTAAAATACAATATTTGGTATAGGATGTTACTTATTTTACGAGTATCACGAAAAAAATATTCATCCTTATTAAAAATTGCCATAAAAAATTTAACTAACATAACATTCATCATATGGATATGCAACATTTATAAGATTATTCATCTATATGATTTTGGAGAAATGCATATATATTCTATTCAAATACTCTTAGTTTTTTACATCCCACATTGATATCAATCTAATGATGAACCATATACATTAAAAAAGGGATTGAATACATTCATGATGATAAGTACATCTGGGATAACACCTTGTATAACATTTTGATCTTTATATTGCATTTATAAAATAAAATATATATTTAATATAGCATAAATATTACTAATAATATTATTAATTCTCTCAAGATTAGAAATATTTTTGATCATTATTAAGTGCTCATAACCACATGACCAAGACTCTAGATGTGAATAAAAAATATTTTATTATGATAAAACCTAACTAGAGCTGTTCCAGTAGAGTCTGACCCCATCTCATAATCATCGGAGCATCTGTCGGACACTCCACCAACCTGAACACCACCTCTAGTAGGTTCCATGGGAACCTCACACCTGAAGAGTTGGGGAGCAGCATGTTGGAAATGAGGCCCATGAATAATGCATGCCTCATTCCCAACACACCCCTCTTTAGCCACCATCGCACCAGTATGCCACCAATATGGCAATTGCTCTTCGCCCTTTCCATGGGGATCTCCACACCCAACTCCTCCCCATGCCCAAAACAACATATCAGTACTATTGTCCTCTGATCTCGTGACGTCGTCTAGATCGACAATCTGTATTTTGGAATTCGAAGAATCTGATAGACATCCTCCAAGGTCATTGTCATCTCCCCTATTGGAAGATGAAAGGTATTGGTCCAAGGATCCCACATATTGATCAGGGCCATCAGATAGGCCCGATCCTCGACCACCGGCTCTAGTCGAGTCACCTGCTTGAGCCCAAGGGTGTCAAGCCAGTCCCAGTCAACCAAAGTTAGCGCCGCACATGCTTCAGTGAACACAGTGGGCACTTGGTACCGACTCTTCACAACCTGCATAAGAGAGAACCATAAAAATATTAAAATAATGAAAAAAAAACTATACAACAATACCATGAATATACAGCAAATGCATCAAAATGTACATCACAAAAAACAAAATAATAATAACAACATTCAAAAACCTAATTTGTCAGATCTAGGGTTTTTAACTCTAACTGATAAATTAACAACAAAAAAAAATTAAAAAACAAAAAATCATTTGTCAGTTCTAGGGTTTTAACTCTAACTGATAAATTAAAAAACAACAAACATTCAAAAACCTAATTTGTTAGATCTAGGGTTTTTAACTCTAACTGATAAATTAACAACAAAAAAAATTAAAAAAATCATTGGTCAGTTCTAGGGTTTTTAACTCTAACTAAAAAATTAAAAAAAAAAAAAAAAACATACAACAGTCAACTAGGGTTCACGCTACACTTTCTGCTTAGTTTTACCCTACGTTTTTCACCTACAATTTTAATCTTGGTTCTATTCAGGTTCAACGAAGTTTTTAAGTTATGTTCTAAACTAAGTTTCTAGCTTAGTTTTCAACTAAACTTTTGATCTGTGTTTAACTAGGGTTAAATTAAGTTTTTAGTTAAGTGTTCATAGACTAGGGTTTCCTTTTTACAATTTGAACAAAACCAGAAAAACAATAAAACACAAGCAATAAACACAACTTGCGATTTTCTAGTTGTAATGTAAAATAATAAAGAGGATGGGCACTCACTGGTATCGCTTCGGCTCCGCCGCTCAATCCGGTATGAGAACTCATGGTCACAAGAAAATTTTGGCAGTGCTTTGCTTCACAGAATTGACCTCCTCCTCAAAGCTCCAAATCGCTAGGAAAAACAAATGCAAATGAGCCCAAAACTCAGTTTTGGCCTTTAAATAGGCTGTTTGAGCCTATACTTGTCTCCCCTTGGGATGAGCACTCTGGTTAGCACTCGTCCTACCCTAGGACGAATTCTAAACAGGAATTTGTCCCACCCAGGGATGAATACAGAGCGAAAATTTCAAAAATAGCAAAAAAATGCACCAAAACAAGCCCTAAAAGTGTTTGATCAAAGTGCTTTTTCACTTGAAATTTTGGGCATGCAAAAAAGATGTCAGAGTCACAAATCCTCACTATCCTATTCCCTAAGAAGGCTACCATAGCCGGACCGCTCCACGAGAAGACGAATTTTTGAGAATTTCATCCCCAAACAACATCACCAAAATGGGTCAAAACCCATCCAAAAATAGCAATAACATTGCCGAACGAAGGCGCTTTTACACCTAACATTCTTGGCATCCAAAATAGACGTTGGGGTTACAAATTTTCACTCTCCTACTCCCTAAGAAGGCTACCATAGCTAGACCACTCCATGAAAGGATGAATTTTTGCCAATTTCAACTCCAAAATGCATCACAAAAAGGGTTAAAACCCACCAAAAATAGGTCAAAATGTTTGGAAACTGCTTTCACATTCAATGGTAAACAACTAAAGGCACCCTTACCTAAGTCATCTTGGGTCAAGTGACTCGTTGCTTTTCTCATGTCGGTCATTCCCTCATCGATTCGTCGCTTGAGGGGGTAGTCACACTTAGTCACCAATCAACAACAATATACCCAATCATGGAAATGACACACATTCAAAGGATCATTGACAAAGACAATCGTGCCACTGCTTGGGGAAAAAAAAAGCAATTATCACAAGCTGATCAAACACTTGGTATTCGTGAATCATGAAATCAAGGTTCCCATAGACAAAAGGTTGCGCCCTTTACCTATTTATGACTTTAGTTCCTTAGCTCGCCAGAAGTAAGGATTCAAGAATGTGTGTCCTTTCCATACTTGGGGCATCAAGAGTTGGTTAGGTTACTGAGAAACCCTAATCATTAGTGCTTTGGTTATCTATTTTTGCTCGATGCTGCACCTTGCATAGCGCTTCCCAAAAAGGGGCATCTATAGACACCAAAATAGCACCAATTTGATTATGTGATGACAAGCGTTGATCGCATTGACACACAGCCCCAAGGGCAGTCCCCAGAGGTTAAACAGTGGTCCTAACCACTTCCAAAAGCAGTTTTAGAGGTCAGAAGTCAATTTGGCACATTTTTAACACCTTGCTCTCTGCTCATCCCACCCAGGGATGAATACAAACCAGCATTCGTCCCACCCAGGGATGAATAGCAGCATTCGTCCCACCTAGGGATGAATAGCAGCATTCATCCCAGGGTGAGGTGAATAGCAAGTTTGACTAACAAAAAGTCAAACCTTGGTAACTCTGCCAGTTAACTGAGGCTTCAGGCCATGCAATTGCGAGGAATAGCTTTTATTCAAGAAGAGAGACTTCAATCATGCATGTCTTTATTTTAGAGACCTCATACAAGGAGATTCTAAATCAAGGAACTAGCTTTTCTCTGAAAATAGGATAGTTAACTCAAGTGACGCCCTCACATGCACAATTCAAATAAGGAGACCCTAAGGTCTATAAATTGGCGAGTTTTCTCACCCAAAAGATATACAGTTAAGGAGAATTTGAGCAACGAAGTGCTCCTAATTTACATACCTACTTGTTATTTGTGACTTCACATCCTTAATCTCTCATTCGAAAGGGAGGTTATTGGGTGACTATTAGAAGTGCAAATTTGGACCCAAAACCCAATTTTTGGCCATAACTATCCACAAAATTTATTGACAACACTCCATAATCAGTTTTGGACCCATCCCAAGTGGATTGGTCCTAAAACAGTGTCCCAAAAAGTGGGCGTCCTGCCCCCGGGCACTTCCCAAACTGTCATAGTCCTATTCGCCCCACCCCGGGATGATTAGAAATATGTGATAGATTTCTATAATTTTTATTTTGCATTTGATTCTAGATATGTTAAATAGGTTACAGTTTAAATTTCATTTCATTCTGAGCAATTTTGACTAGATTTTTGTTATTTCTCGCCTTCATTAACTTGCAGATAGCACCAGAAAAATCTGTGTCCTAGAGGCAAAATTGGAGAAATCTGACCATTTGGGTCTTCCCAAAACACCCCCAATTAGCTAACCCCAACTTTGCAAGTCATTTGGAGCTTCCTAAGCAGGACATTGAAGAGGATGCTTTCTGATAAATTGTTGTAGGCCTATTCGTCCCACCCTGGAGCGAATACAAATCTGTGAGGAACTTCTAGATTGTTCTTTTTGCAATGGTATTCTGATAATATATTTATGCTTCTTTCAAAATTTTAGGTCAATCTGAGGTCATTTTATAGTCGTTTTAATATTTTCATGCATACACTGACAGTAGGCCTTGGGAAATACATGCTTTATTTTATCTGCAGGTGCTACTAATCTTTTTTGTTTCTTTGAACATAGGTTTTCGACATCAAAGGAGCAGGAATAAACAATCATATACGCAAGCGGCAGCGACGCTTTGGTCCGCCCATCTTACATGTGGGCACACGGAAGAAGGATAGTTATCCATTGATGTTGTGACAAGAAACATATTTGACGCTTCTATCCCCTAAAAAGGAAGGAGACGTATTGTAACACACTTTAAAAAACATATCAATAAAGATATTACCATATTTCATATTGCTTTTATCTTGTGTCAATTCATATATGTTCTTTTTTGTTCTCTTGTGGCATATTCCTTTTTGTTTCCGTATCCTCGTGCTTTCAATTTATTAATAATATAAATAAAATGTTTTAAAAAATAATTAACATCTAGTATTATATTACTCAACAAACATTGGGCTGAGTAATGAAAGTTATGTGATATCTAAACAATCTTCATTAAAAAAAAAAAAATTGAAATTAGATATACAATAGTTCGATCATATGAAAGCTGGCCATATATAAAAATTATTATGTTAAAATTAATTACTTAAATATAAAACAATTTTGTACAGGGTTTGATAATCGTAAAACAAAAATTCAATTCCGATAATGTAACTTTTATTTTCTTTTATATATTTTAAAACTACCTTCGAAGAAACCAACTTTTAGGTTTAATTGATTAGAACATTCTATGTTGGGGATATTAAACGATAAAGCTGTCTTGTTATGCAGCTAAACGGGCAAAGTATTTATTTGGACACAGTCAGTTCTCAAATCCAAAGAGAAACACGGTCTTATACCACGAAACGTCTTAGTAAAGCTTTATGTTTTTTTTTCTTAGGGCGTGTCCAATACGGAGCTGACCCGAAATGTTATCTTAGACTGTCGGACCCAGCGAGTTCTCAGTTCAAGAGAGAAACACACGTTCTTGAACCACAAGGCGTTTTAGTAAAACATACGGAAAGTTGACCGTCGATTGTCGATTTCGTTTGCAATTTGGAGCCTTCACCATATGGTCTATAAATGTGTGAGTAGAAACCATTGCTCATTGCATTCACAGAATTCCACTTCCTAATACATTAAAGTCGATATACCGTTATTGTGTTCCATCTAAGAAACATCAAGTACATAACTTGTTGTCCGGGACAGTTTGTCGAACGACATTGCTCTCCATCTGCAAATATGGTGAAATCAATGTCTCTAAGAATCAAAATCTGCACGCTGCTTGTTGCCCTCAACGTGATATTTATGGTGCATGTATCCGCTCGATACAGCCTAAATACGAATGAAAATACAAGTAACAAAAACAGAGCTAAATATAACGTTGCCAGTGACGTAGAACGGTTGGCATCATGCGATTCTCATACGAGCTGTGGAGGTAGTGCACCAGACCCAGACCCTTGCTGCAGTCCACTCAAGAAGGTTGTGGTAGCTGACCAGAAATTGGCATCTGAAGCGGAGATTTTTTGACGCTTCTATGACTAATAATAACAAGGATTATATCCCAAATGACCCTTCAATTGCAGATTGACAATAATACATTGCTCATTCGGTTCTAGATTTGTCCAATTTAATTTTCTTTCATCGAAATGTTATAGGTTTCTGTTGTGCAGGGATAACACATTTGTTATAAAACTAAGGCCATGACATGGCGTTGCCTATTTGTTGAAGCCAAACTCTTGGATCATTTATACATACATAAATATTACACTTGTTTAGAGTATATAACTTGTACCAAGATATAGCTTCTATCAGATTGCAAATAAGTGATACAAAATGGACAAGCCGGACCAATTGAATGCCAATTGTGATATAAAAAATTTCAGACATTTTATATAAAGTAGTTATTAATCTTTGGTATCAAATTATGAGTTTGATACTCAAAATATTGTCATATTTAGTTTATAATTAAAAGCAATTGAACAAAGTTATAGACACAATGAAGATTTTATACTTTAAAAATTAAAAAATATTATAATAATACATTACTAGAATCTTAGAAAAGTCTCGATTCAAATAAAATAAAATCATTAGTAAAAGTTTGAAATTAAAGGTCCGAGGTGTAGACCAATTGGTTCATCCAAACTCCATAACGGGGGCGGAGGTCCAAGGTTCAAATCTCGGGCCTTGCCGGACTGAATGCTTGTCCCTTTTCTGGTGTTTTTAGTGGCGTAAAAGGTTTAAAACGATTGTGACATGGTGGTTATAAGGACGGACTACGTGAAGATCTATGTGACGGCTTTTGGAACGGACAGTGCAGAATACTCTAGCGGCCATAAAAACTCCGGACTGAATGCTTGTCCCTTTTCTGGTGTTTTTAGTGGCGTAAAAGGTTTAAAACGATTGTGACATGGTGGTTATAAGGACGGACTACGTGAAGATCTATGTGACGGCTTTTGGAACGGACAGTGCAGAATACTCTAGCGGCCATAAAAGCTGGACAACCTGCCCGGATTCATGGCGGCTACCGATTCCACCATGTAAATACAAAAAAAAAAAAGTTTGAAATTAGTTAAGGTCTTGTTTGTTGGATCTAAAGAGACATTTAAATGTTTAAAAATTTATTCTATTAAAATATTTTTTTCATTCTTTGCATCCGACATTGAAACTAATCTAATGATCATCACATACATTTTAAAAATAAAGTTTTTATCACATTTGCATAATATTATTTTCTTTATATTATATTATTAAAATAAATTTTACTAGTATCATGAAAAAAATATTCATCTTTATTAAGTACTTGTGTAGTCAGTGGGTCTAGGTGGATTGGTAAGTTGGGGCATTTACTGAGAGGAGACCTAGGTTCCAATCCCACAGGCTTGCCCATGCACAGACAGTAGCCCAGATCTGATTCATTTGAGTGGTGCACCAGATTGATGATGACGGTGCAACCCCTG
The DNA here is from genome assembly GCA_028583015.1 of Wollemia nobilis. Classification (NCBI taxonomy): domain Eukaryota; kingdom Viridiplantae; phylum Streptophyta; class Pinopsida; order Araucariales; family Araucariaceae; genus Wollemia; species Wollemia nobilis. The sequence continues at coordinate 164,518 of JAQPPZ010000243.1, read as the reverse complement.
TGCGTCCGACGGTCCCCATCTCACGTGGGGTTACCATGTACTGAGACGGTGAAAGTCCTGGGAGCCTTCATAGATAGTTTGAACCCTACCAGTTGTGTTGGTAGTTACTAAAAATCGTGATTGTAACCATTGCTTCTATATACCAAAAAAAAAAAAAATAGTACTTGTGTAGATATTCAAAAGCATCTTCATATATAAAATAAAGGATCACTAAGGATAATTGCCATTGAAAATTTAACTAACATAACATTCATCATATGGATATGCAACATTTATAAGATTATTCATGTATATGATTTTGGAGAAATGCATATATATTCTATTCAAATACTCTTAGTTTTTTACATCCCACATTGATATCAATCTAATGATGAACCACATATATTAAAAAAGTGATTGAATACATTCATGATGATAAGTACATCTGGGATAACACCTTGTATAACATTTTGATCTTTATATTGCATTTATAAAATAAAATATATGTTAAAATATATATTTAACATAGCATAAATCTTAGTAATAATATTATTAATTCTCTCACGATTAGAAAGAGTTTTGATCATTATTGAGTGCTCATAACCATGTGACAAGGACTCTAGATGTGAATAGAAAATATTTTATTGTGATAACACCTAACTAATATATATATATATATATATATATATATATATATATATATATATATATATATATATATATATATATATTATGAATATATTAGTTAGGTGTTATCATAATAAAATATTTCTTATTTACAACTAGAGTCCTTTACATTTTTAGTGTGTTTATCCTTGCATATCATACTATTCTATATATATATAATCACTACTAGTTTGACCTCTTTTCTTTTTAGGTTTAGTACGACCATTTGTTGAGATTTTGTGAAAGTAGGTTAATTAAAAAATATAAATAAAAAACAAAAATATAGGACTTACATATTATGCTACAAACCTCATGGGAATTTTTTTCCTTATCCATTAGTTTGCTGTTAATGGACAACTAGGAAAACATATTTTGTTGGTGCCTTTTATACTACATATAAAAGAAATAATATTTTGAAATGAATAAGACATGTATTAAATACAACACAAATAATTTCTATCTATGTTGAATAATTTTATATAGCTTCTACATTTTTACTCATATAGTATACGTGTTTAATAATTTGCCAAATTGTAGGTCCAAGGTGTAGACCAATTGGTTCATCCAAACCCCATAAGGAGGGCGGAGGTCCAAGGTTCAAATCTCGGGCCTCATCGAACTAAACGCTTGTACCTTTCTGGTGCTTTCAATGGCGTAAAAGGTTTAAAATGATTGTGGCATGGTGGTTATAGGGGCGGATAGCGCAAAGATCTGTGTGGCGGCTTATGGGGTGGCAGACAACGCAAAATACTATGGCGGCCATAAAATCTGGAAAGCCTTCTTGAATTTGCAAAGATCTGTGTGGCGGCTTCTGGGGCGGCGGACATCGCAAAATACTGTGGCGGCCATAAAAGCTGAAAATCCTTCCCAAATTCATGGCGGCTACCGATTCCACCATGTAAATTAAAAAATAAAAAAAATAATAAATAAATAAATAAATAATAATTTGCCAAATTGTTTGAATCTATCAAATTGTTTCAATAAATATGACTTGAGTTTGACAAAACATTAAGCATGATAATATTATTTTTATAAGAGAGTGATAATAGAACATACTAGTTCATATATGAATGATTTCATAAGTAGGAAGACATTACCATAATTATAGTTTATAGGTTTTGTAAGAAATTTTACTATAACTTTTTTTTTTTGAATTGATGGTTCCTATTTAGGAATTTAAATCTATGGTATTTGGATAAATTCCATTTTAGGAACACAATATTGTCATATTTGCTATTTCATATTCATATCTTTAGTATTTATTCATTGTGAAAAATGGTTATCTTCATCAAAATAAAATTATTTAAAATTTAAAATGAATTTATTGAATATTTTACCATAAAATTATAACTACAATGTGTCACCCATGGGGTTTAGAGTAATTTATAGGGAATGAATATTTTCACACTCTAACCAATATTCAAATCTCATAAGTGGACCTTAATATCTAACCATGACATATAGGAAAGACATATGAAATGAATATTTTCAATTTATAAATAAAATAGACTTTAAAATATTTTTAATAAATTTTAATATTTTCGATACATAGCATGATCTCAACTACATAAACTTTGTGGCCTTCAAACTAGAGATCTAGAATAAAATCTTGCAAAGTGATATATGTATAATTACGAAGTTATTATAAACCAACATCTCATCATGATGTAATAAAGGTGGGACCAATTTTTATCTAACAAAATAAAAAAATATAAATATAACCTATCATTAATTAGAGATAATAGATTCACTATCATTAATTAGTGATAAAAGATTCACTATATGATTTTTAATGAAATTATTAAAAAAAAAATCGCTCAAATTTAAATATAAATATATCTAGTAAACATATAGGCCTTTATGTGTATGCATCATTTTAATATATTTAGGATTATGTCATAAATGTTATCTATATACACTTCGTAAAATTTTCTTAAACACAATTAAATGGGTAATAGTACCAATCTTTTTACTAGTAAAATATTATAACAAAGTATACCAAAATATAAGGTAAAATATTGCTAAAATAATTTTATAGATTTCATGGAAAGTAGTGTTTTCATAGTAATGGTAAACAAAAATGTGTACTTTACAAATAAAAACATTGTGTGTTATAGGGATATTCATAAAAGTTATAAACTCAAACTTATGGTATCGCCTTAATTCACGTTTATAGGTATGACAAAGATATTTGATTACTAAAATAGATACAACTATAAAATAATGTGTGCATTAGTCTACATTTATTATGCTTTTTAGTATTGTTTTTGTATGGATTTTTATAGCATTATCCTAATCACAATATTATGTGTACCGACATTTGATCAAACATAGTATCAAACTCCTCATATAGAACTATCTAGATTATAATTTATTATTGAGGATCAAATCTTGTAGTGATAAATTCTTACGACTGAGCATATAATATCTAAGTGCTTGGGTTGTATAAACTATAGCAAATAAAATCTTCTCTAAGGGAATATATTTGGCTTCATAATTAACAAAGGTATGGTTAATATAGAAGATATCTCTTTCTCTATGTTTGTCATCTCACTATACCAACATATCCCCTAAGGCATAACCTATGGCAACCATGTATATCAATAAGTGCCTAAGGGAATTAGCTAGAACAAGGACATAAGGGATAAGAGGTAAGTAAAGATAGCATTGAATAGAGATTAATAGTTAGTAACCCATTCAAAAACCAAATCCCTTATCAGAAGTTTGGTGAAATGTTGACACTTATTAGCTTATTGGGAAATGAATCTCTTAATAGCTTAGATTTTATATTGGATACTCCTAAGCTAGGTTATAGTTCCAAGGCATGACATATTGATAATTTCTAATATCATATCAAGATCAACATTGATGCGATGTTGGAAAATGAGTAATTGCAATAATTTTCTTGATATAGCTTTAAAGATGAACTTTTGAGGCTTTAGGTATTCCTTGTTGTAGACACCAAAATAGCACCAATCCGATTATGTGACTGCAAACATTGATCGCTTTGACACACACAGCCCCAAGGGCAGCCCCCAGAGGTTAAACAATGGTCCTAACCACTCTCACAGTAGTTTTGGAAGGTCAGAGATCAATTTGGCACCTTCAGGAACTTTGCTCAATATTCGTTCCACCCTGGAATGAATTCAAACTAGGATTCACCCCACCCAGGGATGAATTCTGAATTCGCTCCAAGGTGGGGCGAATTGCAGGTTTGACGGGCAAAAAGTCAAATCTTGACAAATGGCAGCTCAGATCCGCCACTCAACGCTTCCTTCATCGCATGGGAGTATGGGTGAGCATTTTTGAGCGTTAGAGGCATTTGCAAGGTCAGTCATGAAGTCCCAATTCAGGGAGGAATCTCCTTCCCCTCGGGAAGGCATGATTGCCAAGTGGCGCCTCTGCATGCCCATTTCAAGAGACCTCCAGGTCTATAAATTGGTGAGTTTCCTCACCCCAAAATATAGATAGAAGGAGCATTTTAGAGCAATGAAGTGCTATCATTTTATTTACATACCTCACACCTTTTGGATTTGCGCCTTTCACATCCTTGATCTCCTTTAGAGGGGAGGTCATTGGGTGACTATTGGGAGGACGAATCTCGAGCCCAAAACCTGAAATTTGGCCACAATATCCCACCAAATTTTTCGACAATACCACACAAGAGGTTTTGGACCCATCCCAAGTGGATTGGTGCCAAAATCAGGCCTCAAACGGTAGGCGGCCTGCCCCATGGGCGCCCCCTCCCACACTGCCACAATCCTAATCGCCCCCTTTCGGAGCGATGGGAATTCCATGGTAGACTTGTTTTATTTCATTTTTGCATTCAATTCTATGATTCTTAGATAGGTTGTCATTTGAATTTCGTCTCGTTTTGAACAATTTTGACCATATTTCTATCTTTGCTCGCTTCTACTAACCTACAGGTAGCATCATAAAATTCCCATTTATGGAGGATAAATTGGGAAAATATGACCATCTGGGTCTTCCCAAAATGCCCCCAATTAGCTAACCCCAAGTTTGTAGGTCTTTTGGAGCTTCCTAGGTAGGACATTTGGATAGTACCTTTTTGGCATTTTGTTGTAGGTGAATTCGTCCCACCCCAGAGCGAATTCAAATCGGTGAGGAATTTCCCAACTGTTATTTTTGTAGAGCCTTCCTGGTGGTGTCTTGATGCCTCTATCAAATTTTTAGAGCATTTGGACCTATTTTAGTCATAGTTTAATTCATTTTTCTCATTCACTTATCGTAGGCTTGGGGATTGCATGCTTTGTTTTATCCGCAGGTGCTATTGACCATTTCTTGTTCCTTTGAACATAGGGTTTGGACATTGGAGGAGTAGCAAGGAGTCAAGACTCATCAATGCAAGTGGCGGCGATGTTTGGTCCACCCATTTTACATGTGGGCACGCGGAAGAAGGAAAGGCACCCATGGATGTAACGAGAATGCACGCTTAAACGCTCCTAGCCCTTGGAAGGGGAGGATGCGCATTGTAACCGAGTTGTGAAACATATCAATAAAAAGGTCTGTCTTCTTTATTCACATTTGTTTCATTTTGATTCGCTCATGCTTTTCCCTCTTTTCATGCACTTTCAAATTCCTAGGATTTAGCGCTAAGTTCGGTTCTGTTTGCATCGCATATTCGCTTTCCTTTTTGCTTCCGTATCCTCATGCTTTTAGTGGTGATCATGGTGGGACCTTGTCCTCTATTTTTAAGATCAGAGATCTGATCCAAACTTGGTTGTTTTTGCTTGCAGGTACCGCGTTTTCATACGCTGACTGTTGTTCGTTCCATCAGAGGGTGAATACAGAGCTGTAATTCGTCTCACCCAGGGACGAATGGGAATTCGTCCCACCCTAGGATGAATACAGTCCTGTAATTCATTCCACCCCAGGATGAATTCTAGTCTATGAAGTTTTTGGGCAAAAACTCAGAACCGACAGATTCGGGCAGAGAAGAGGTAAGAATTCTGCACTTTTCCTGTCATTTTCTGTCTTCAGTTTTTCTATTTTTCTGGTTTCTTTTTTTGCGTGCATAGAAAAATTTTTGCTGCATGTTTATTTTGTTTAATGCAAAATAAAAAGAACCCCACACACCACGTGGAAAATTAAACACCAAGGAGTTGGTCGTAAAACCCTAGCCCTTGATCAAGACCAACGGTGGATTTCATCACCACCTTGGCTTGAATTTTGCATTCATAAACCCCGATCGCTACTATTGCTAGACGTAAATCCTGATGAAAGCTGACCGAGTGTAGCTGGGGTGATTCCCAGCACACGAGGATAAGTCTTCTATGGTAGGTGTCATAAACAGGGTGATTCCCCTTCCGTACCGCCTATGTTCCACGTACCATCTGCTCTCACGTACCTATAGTTTCCCTCACGTAAGGGCGGGTATATAGAGAGGTTGGTATATCGGCCTGGAAATGGTATATCAAAGGGGCGACCAATTTTGGGAGTCATAAGAGCCCTCATTTTGCATTTAAATGTTCTTTACAAAAACCTTCAAAAAAAAAAAAAACAAAACACACTAAACCAGGTTTAGGACACACTCTCAATATTTAAACGAGATAATCACTATTTGTGTATGTGTGTGCTCTTTTCTGTTTAGTGTAGCATAAAAAAATCATAAAAAGAGATAAAAATCTATTTAGCTTGTAGAAAAGCAACACCATGGTGTACACCCGTAGCCAAGCCCAATCAAGGGCAGAAGCTACAAAAAGTGTACAAGGGGGCACAAGTCACCTCCGCTATAGCCCTAAGGACTTGGTCATACCGCCTTGGTGGCCTGACCCACAAGAGAGTCCACGTCATTCCATGTCAAGGTGGAATTATAGGGACACCCCTTTGGGGGACACGCCCATTCATCATAGCCCCTTTCAGGAAGAATCCTTACACGTGGCACTCAACATAGACAAGAAAGCTCCCTTAGAAGCTCGATATGAGTGGCCACCACGCGATGAAGCGCTAGAGTGGCATAGTGTCCATGAGGAGAGGCCACATGACTATGGCATCCCTCCTTTGCCCCCCATCACTGTTAGAACCAATAGACAAACCCCAGAGCGTAGGGCTCTTCAAGCAGGGTGAGCTAACTCCGCCCACCCCTTTCACACATACGAAAGGGAGCACGAGGAAGACCATTACATTCCTCGAGAGCAATGTACAATGTGGGAGCCATGCGCTTCTGCACCCGCTATGTACCATGGTCACCCATTGAGGCCAGAGCCTCGGGTAAATGCCGCCAACCTCGATAGAGGGAAGCGACCCATTGAGATCTCGGATCATCGTGATCAAGGTAAATGCATAGGAGAGGCATCCAGGCCTCCAAGGCTCAAGATGGCAGAACAAATTGACCTAGCAGTCACCAGACATGCCGCCCGCCAAGCCCAGATCATGCGGCTTGAGCAAGATCAATAGCAGCTAGAGCATCTATACCGCCTTAGCAAGGAGTGCATTCAGTGCCAAATAGATGAGATGCTTCATAACCCAGTTGAGAGGGTTCCAACCCCTCGCACCCAAAGAGCGGAACCATATGAGAGGCATAATCCCTTGGTGCGAGATAGGTCTCCGTGACCTTATCAAGTTTTGCCTCCGAGACCCCCTAGACCTGAGAGGGAGGCCACTCCCCGGAACAATGATGGGTACCCTCCGCGGGGACCCACCCAGGGTCATAGGTCTCGCCTAGAGACTCCTCAAGAAGTTTACGAGGAGTATGAACAAGAAGCAGAGTGGGCCGAAATGCCCTACCAAGGTGGAGGGGTTGCTATCCGGCCACCCCCCCATAGGCCTCAAGTCTCCCACAACCCACAACGGGAGCAAACTAAAGAGGAAGAGATTAAATCTTTCGATGCATACAAAGCGCTACTAGAGCATTTGGAGTCTATGGAAACCAAAGCTTCTGGGCCCCAAAATCCCATGTTACGCCAACTCCGCAGTCATCCTGTGCATCCGTCAGTGCCTGCACCCCCTTACCCCAAACACTTTAAGCTGCCTCAGTTGGCAATCTTTAAGGGTGAAGAGGATGCCCAAGAGCATGTGACCAGATTCTTGAGCCAATGTTTTGGCATTCAGGACAATGATGCATTGTTGCTAAGGACATTTATAACCACATTCATGGGCCCTACCTCGGATTGGTTCACTCAGTTGCCAAAGCACAACATCAATAACTTGGATCAGTTAGTGGATGCATTCCTCGAATGCTTCACCTTCAACACCAAGAAGAAGGCATCACTAAGTGACCTGGCCAGCCTCAAGTAGTATGAGGAAGAGACCATGGCGGCCTACGGGAATCGATGGAGGACTCTGCTTTCCAAGCTACCCTACCTCCCTCCTATGTTCGACCTTACACAAATGTTCTCACGAAGTTGTTTGAGATCGATCTCTATGCTATTGCAGCTGCAACAATATGCCACCTTAGAGGAAGCTCTGGCACAATCCAGAATCATCGAAGAGATCAAGATACAGGATGGCAAGATTGCCAAACCTAAGAAGAAAGAATGGAACAAGAACACAAAAATAGGGACTACGCAACAAAAACCCACTGCGGTCAATCAAGTTGCTATAAATGTCCCTAAGCCTGCACAAGAAATACAGCCTCAAAAGGCTAACTATCAGGTAGTGCCTCCTAATAATTATGAAAGAGAAAACCAGAAGTAGGAGCAAAATCAGCAGCGTCACCCTAGGTGACAGTACACACCTTATACAGAGTCTAGAGACTCCCTATTCGACCGCTTGTCAGCGGTGAACTTGATCAACCTTCCAGAGATCCAAACCATAGATCCCAATGCTCCCAAGCCTAAGGGATATCAGGAGGACTTGTATTGTAGGTTCCACAGGCGGAGGGGACATGACCCGAATGCATGTTGGAAGTTCAAAGGATTGATACAAGACCTGATTGACAATAAGACGTTGGCAGTGGACAACCCCATAGTGCCAAACAACCAACAGATGGGAGTTTTCAAAGACCCCTTGCCTGCCCATGAGGCACAGGAAAAACCCCTTCAAGTCAATGAGGTGCAACATAATTTCCCCATGCAAGGGTATGTAGGAATGATAAGCATAGTGACTAGGAACAAGAGATACCCAGGAGTTTCCCCCGAGGCAGCCACAAGAGAGGTTCCATCAACGTCACAACCTCAACAACACCCTATGCAGCTACCTCCGCCTAGACCCACGGCCACGATTCGGACCAAACTCATGCAGAGTTTGAGGACCACGTCGGCTAGGCTCTCCATATATGAGCTTATACAGCAATCAACACCCCATCGGGAGGCTCTAATGGAGATATTGAAAGCCATCGAGTTGCAGCCCCACGAAGTGAATTCCTTCAACAATTTCATGGGACATGTCAAACGATGCATGGATCCAGTCATCACCTTTCGAGAGGATGAAGTTAAATCAGTGTTTGATGACATGGCAGATCCACCCCTGCACGTTATCGTGCGGGTCAACGGGATCCCGTATAAGAGGGTGTTGATAGACACTGTCTCGTCTAGTAACATCATTACCATAACATCATTGAAACATCTAAAGTTGCCAGCCTCTCACATCATGGCTTCCACCTATACACTGCGAGCATTCAATGATGCGATATGCTCGACAGTTGGCACAATTGTCCTACCCATTCAAGTAGGACAAAATATGATACCTACATTGTGCCATATTTTGGAAGGCGAGATGGCTTATAACATCTTGCTAGGGCGGCCATGGATCGGGGACATGAAGTGTGTCCCTTCGATAGCTCATTAGTGTTTGAAGTATACATTTGAAGGGGAAGTACATGTAGTCTCGATGGACTTAGAACCCTTCAAATATTGCAATGCGGTGCAACTGATGCCGCAATCGACCCTCCCATCGATGCACTTGGATTTTTAGTTAAATCCATCTAGACAGGGTCCGATGTCGCAAGCACCACTGGTGATAAATCCATCAAAACCCCAGCCAGGTGCATCTTCATCTTTCGGTCCTTCACCAACAATGCCACCTATCATGGCTAAACAAAAGGACAAAGGGAAGCAAACCCTGGAAGAGGCTCAACCCCTAGAAGAGGCACTGCCAATAGTATCAACCATCTCTACCGAAGAGATGCCTAGCACAATGGAAGTTGAGGCTCCTAGTTCACCCAACATGGAGTGGACTCAGGAAGAGCTTCATTTCCCTCCCTCTCAATCACCAACAATTACTTTTGAAATGGCCAGTACGGGCCTGGGGGAGTATCTGGTGTAGAATGTTGTAGCAATGACCACGCTAGAGTCCATGCAAGACATGGGGAGACCTCACCTCCCCATCGGTACAATTGTTCCTTTAGGCTACCCACCAAACCAGACAAATTTTGTGTATGGGGGCCTTGATCATGGTACTGAGCCATGCATGCAAGAGGATGAAGATGAAGAGCCCTTTGCAGAAGATGTCAACTATCTGTCTAACTTGACGCCAAGAATCCACATGATCCAGATTGAACCATCCTCGGATAAGTTCTCTCGAATCCATGATCGTTTGAAACATGCCAACTAGGGGTCCTTGTTCTCCCCTACTCCCATTAATAGCAACACAACGCTATTCTTACAAGTTCTCTCTCGCTCAAAGTTTGCTAGGGATGAACTTCAAGAGGGATTGGCTGTTCATACCATCGAGGCTTCCGATCAGCAAGATTGGTATTCACCCATAAGGGACTACCTCAAGTTAGGTAATCTCCCACTTGGATTGACACATGTTGCAAAATGAGCATTCAAGTAGAAAGTGGCTAAGTATGTCTTGTTAGGAGACATTTTGTACCGTCGTAGCTACAAAGGAATCCTCCTTCATTGCTTGGACCAACAAGAGTCCACTTGGGCGATCTCCCAAGCGCACGATGGTACGTGTGGTGGCCACTTCAGTGGTATGGCCATCACAAAGTGCATTCTTCGCATGGGCTATTATTGGCCATATTTAGAGAGAGATTGTTGCACATATGTAAGGAAGTGCATGAAGTGTCAACACCATGCTAATTTGACACATGTACCTTCCCAGGCCTTGCAGTCGATCCAGTCGGCTTGGCCATTTTTGCAGTGGGGCTTAGATCTAATCAAAAATATCTCCCCTACGTCGTCAGGTCATCACATGTTTATCATAATGGCCACAGAGTATTTCACCAAGTGGGTGGAAGCAGTTCCGCTTACCTCTATGATAGGACCCCGCATTGTGGAGTTCATTTTGCATAACATCATATGTCATTTTGGTATTCCATCCAAAATAATCTCGGATAATGGGACGTCATTCAAGAACAAAGACGTGCGTGCTTTGACCACAAAGTACAAAATTCAGCACAATTTTTTGACACCCTATTATCCGTAGGCAAATGGGCAAGCAGAGGCGTCAAACAAAATGCTAGTTGCTATCCTCAAAAAGACAATCGCAGATAGTCATAAGGATTGGCACATCCAAATCCCACTTGCCCTATGGGCTTATCGCACTAGCATTCGGACACCCACTAGGGCAACTCTATTTTTGCTCGTGTATGGCTCCGAGGTAGTCATGCCTCTCGAGTTGGAAATTCCTTCCCTACGCATATCAATGCAAGAGTTCATCAATGATGACACTGCATGGCCCGGTTAGACCAACTTACGTTGCTTGACGAACGACGCGTTAATGCTCTCGAGAATTTACGTATCTATCAAGAGCGACTTAAGAAAGCTTACAACATGAAAGTCCACCTGAGGGACTTTCAGGTTGGTGACTTGGTCTTAAAAGAGAACCAATAGAACTCTAGTTTTTCATCCCATCTAAGGGACAATTTATAAGGTACAATTTCATGGAAAATTGGTTAGGTCCCTATGTAATTGATAGAAAAATAGGACCCGGGACATACCGGCTAGCCTCTCTTGATGGAATCAAGGAACTAGAACCCTTGAACATCAGTCATTTGTGGCCATTCCATATCTAAAAGAGTCGTATCCCAAAAAAAATGCTCCAAGGATTCCTACAATCGCTTGGTCAATCCCAAAATGCTCCAAGGATTCCTACAATCTCTTGGTCAATCCCAAAATGCTCCAAGGATTCCTACAATCGCTTGGTCAATCCCAAAATGCTCCAAGGATTCCTATAATCGCTTGGTCAATCCCAAAATGCTCCAAGGATTCCTACAATCGCTTGGTCAATCTCAAAATGCCCCAAAGGTACCCATTACCGCTTGGTCAACCAAAAATCTCCAAGGATTCCCACAATCGCTTGGTCAAAAATAAGAAAATTCAAAAATAGTAAAATCATCAAAAATAACAAAAATTTGCATCTCATTTCCAGGCATACTCCAACTCATCACAACAATAAAGAGAGCTCTTCTCGCATCTCATCTTCATATTCACAAAAAAATCAATCCATCAAAAACACAAAAATATGTAGCTGCATTAAGCATCACATCCATACATTGCATATTTGTGATCATACAGGTCAAAGGCACCATAGACTGTAATTACTCCGCCAACCCATCTTGTTCCACATTTCTCCATTCTATAAGCAGTCCATCAAAAATAAACGCCATTCACTTCTTTTTACCATACCAGAGTCAGTGGTCTTCTAATGTATCAAGAGTTTTTGTCCTTTAGTCATTATATAGCTTTCTAGCCATGTACTATACCAAGTCAAATATATTTTACAAAGGTAGAGTTCTACTTGGATCACACCTTGTTACGTAGCATCCCAACACAAATTAAAACACATAAAAATTCCAAAGTTGTGTGAATGAAAGATGAAACTTGCATAACAATCTAGGTCACCATAAGCATGTAGACACCAAAACAACACCAATCCGATTATGTGACTGCAAACACTGATCGCTTTGACACACACAGCCCCAAGGGCAGCCCCTAGAGGTCAAACAGTGGTCCTAACCACTCTCACAGTAGTTTTGGAAGGTCAGAGATCAATTTGGCACCTTCGGGCACTTTGCTCGATATCGTTCCACCCTGGGATGAATTCAAACTGGGATTTGCCCCACCCAGGGATGAATTCTGGATTCGCTCCAGGGTGGGGCGAATTGCAGGTTTGACGGGCAAAAAGTCAAATCTTGACAAATGGCAGCTCAGATCCGCCACCCAACGCTTCCTTCATCGCATGGGAGTATGGGTGAGCATTTTCAAGCGTTAGAGGCATCTGCAAGGTCAGTCATGAAGTCCCAATTCAGGGAGGAATCTCCTTCCCCCTGGGAAGGCATGATTGCCATGTGGCGCCTCTGCATGCCCATTTCAAGAGACCTCCAGGTCTATAAATTGGTGAGTTTCCTCACCCCAAAAGAGGGAGAGAAGGAGCATTTTAGAGCAACGAAGTGCTGTCATTTTATTTACATACCTCACACCTTTTGGATTTGCACCTTTCACATCCTTGATCTCCTTTAGAAGGGAGGTCATTGGGTGACTATTGGGAGGACGAATCTCGATCCCAAAACCCAAAATTTGGCCATGATATCCCACCAAATTTGCTGACAATACCACACAAGAGGTTTTGGACCCATCCCAAGTGGATTGGTGCCGAAATCAAGCCTCAAACGGCGGGCGGCCTGCCCCATGGGCGCCCCCTCCCCACACTGCCACAGTCCTAATCGCCCCCTTTCGGAGTGATGGGAATTCCATGGTAGACTTGCTTTCTTTCATTTGTGCATTCAATTCTATGATGTTTAGATAGGTTGCCATTTGAATTTCGTCTCGTTTTAAACAATTTTGACCATATTTCTATCTTTGCTCGCTTTTACTAACCTACAGGTAGCATCATCAAATTCCCATTGATGGAGGCTAAATTGGGAAAATATGACCATCTGGGTCTTCCCAAAATGCCCCCAATTAGCTAACCCCAAGTTTTTAGGTCTTTTGGAGCTTCCGAGGTAGGACATTGGGACAGTACCTATTCGGCATTTTGTTGTAGGTGAATTCGTCCCACCCCAGAGCGAATTCAAATCGGTGAGGAATTTTCTGACTGTTCTTTTTGCAGAGCCTTCTTGGTGATGTCTTGATGCCTCTATCAAATTTTCATAGCATTTGGACTTGTTTTAGTCATAGTTTAATTCATTTTTCTCATTCACTTATCGTAGGCTTGGGGATTGCATGCTTTGTTTCATCCGCAGGTGCTACTAATCGTTTCTTGTTCTTTTGAACGTAGGGTTTGGACATTGGAGGAGCAGCGAGGAGTCTAGACTCATCAACGCAAGTGGCGGTGACGTTTGGTCCACCCATTTTACATGTGGGCACGCGGAAGAAGGAAAGGCGCCCATGGATGTAACTAGAACGAATGCTTAAACGCTCCTAGCCCTTGGAAGGGGAGGATGCGCATTGTAACCGAGTTTGGAACATATCAATAAAAAGGGCTGTCTTCTTTAATTCACATTTGTTTCAGTTCGATTCGATCATGCTTTTCCCTCTTTTCATGCACTTTCAAGTTTTTAGGATTTAGCGCTAAGTTCGGTTCCGTTTGCATCGCATGTTAGCTTTCCCTTTTTGCTTCCGTATCCTCGTGCTTTTAGTGGCGATCATGGTGGGACCTTGTCCTCTATTTTTAAGATCAGATATCTGATCCAAACTTGGTTTTTTGCTTGCAGGTACCACGTTTTCATACGCTGACTGTTGTTCGTTCCATCAGGGAGCGAATACAGACCTGTAATTCGTCTCACCCAGGGACGAATTGGAATTCGTCCCACCCTGGGGTGAATACAGTCCTGTAATTCATTCCACCCCGGGATGAATTCCAGTCTATGAAGTTTTCGGGCAGAAACTCAGAACCGACAGATTCGGGCAGAGAAGAGGTAAGAATTCTGCACTTTTCCTGTCATTTTCTGTCTTCAGCTTTTCTATTTTTCCTGGTTTCTTTTTGCGTGCATAGAAAAATTTGTTGCATGTTCATTTTGTTTAATGCAAAATAAAAATAACCCCACACACCACGTGGAAAATCAAACACCAAGGAGCTGGTCGTAAAACCCCAGCCCTTGATCAAGACCAACGGTGGATTTCATCACCACCTTGGCTTGAATTTTGCATTCATAAACCCCGATCGCTATTGTTGCTAGACGTAAATCCTGACGAAAGCTGACCGAGTGTAGCTGGGGTGATTCCCAGTGCACGAGGATAAGTCTTCTATGGTAGGTGTCATAAATAGGGTGATTCCCCTTCCGTACCGCCTATGTTCCACGTACCATCTGCTCTCACGTACCTATAGTTTCCCTCACGTAAGGGCGGGTATATAGAGAGGTTGGTATATCGGCCTGGCAATGGTATATCGAAGGGGCGACCAATTTTGGGAGTCATAAGAGCCCTCATTTTGCATTTAAACATTCTTTACAAAAACCTTCAAAAACAAAAGAAAAACAAAAACAAAACACACTAAACCAGGTTTAGGACACACTCTCAATATTTAAACGAGATAATCACTATTTGCGTATGTGTGTGCTCTTTTCTATTTAGTGTAGCATAAAAAATCATAAAAGAGATAAAAATCCATTTAGCTTGTAGCACAACAACACCATGGTGTACACCCATAGCCAAGCCCAATCAAGGGCAGAAGCTACAAAAAGTGTACAAGGGGGCACAAGTCGCCTCCGCTACAGCCCTAAGGACTTGGTCATACCACCTTGGTGGCCTGACCCACAAGAGAGTCCGCGTCATTCCATGTCAAGGTGGAATTATAGGGACACCCCTCTGGGGGACACGCCCGTTCATCATAGCCCCTTTTAGGAAGAATCCTTACACGTGGCACTCAACATAGACAGGAAGGCTCCCTTAGAAGCTCGATATGAGTGGCCACCGTGTGATGAAGCGCTAGAGTGGCATAGTGTCCAGGAGGAGAGGCCACATGACTATGGCATCCCTCCTTTGCCCCCCATCACTATTAGAACCAATAGACAAACCCCAGAGCGTAGGGCTCTTCAAGCAGGGCGAGCTAACTCCGCCCACCCCTTTCACACATACGAAAGGGAGCACGAGGAAGACCACCACATTCCTCGAGAGCAATGTATAGCATGGGAGCCATGCGCTTCCGCACCCGCTATGTACCATGGTCACCCATTGAGGCCAGAGCCTCGGGTAAATGCCGCCAACCTCGATAGAGGGAAGTGACCCATTGAGATCTCGGATCATTGCGACCGAGGTAAGTGCATAGGAGAGGCATCCAGGCCTCCTAGGCTCAAGATGGCAGAACAAATTGACCTGGAAGTCGCCAGACATGCCGCCCGCCAAGCGCAGATCACGTGGCTTGAGCAAGACCAGCAGTAGCTAGAGCATCTATATCGCCTTAGCAAAGAGCGCATTCGGTGCCAAACAGATGAGCTGCTCCATAACCCGATACCTGAGAGGGTTCCAACCCCTCGCACCCAAAGAGCAGAACCGTATGAGAGGCATAATCCCTTGGTGCGAGATAGGTCTCCACGACCTCATCAAGTTTTGCCTCCGAGACCCCCTAGACCTGAGAGGGAGGCCACTCCCCGGAACAACGATGGGTACCCTCTACGGGGACCCACCCAGGGTCATAGGTCTCGCCCAGAGACTCCTCAGGAAGTTTACGAGGAGTATGAACAAGAAGTAGAGTGGGCCGAAATGCCCTACCAAGGCGGAGGGGTTGCTATCCGGCCACCCCCCCATAGGCCTCAAGTCTCCCACAACCCACAATGGGAGCAAACTAAAGAGGAAGAGATTAAATCTTCCGATGCATACAAAGCGCTGTTAGAGCATTTGGAGTCTATGGAAACCAAAGCTTCTGGGCCCCAAAAGCCCACGTTATGCCAACTCCATAGTCATCCTGTGCATCCGTCAGTGCCTGCACCCCCTTACCCCGAACACTTCAAGCTGCCTCAGTTGGCAATCTTTAAGGGTGAAGAGGATGCCCAAGAGCATGTGACCAGATTCTTGAGCCAATGCTTTGGCATTCAGGACAATGATGCATTGTTGCTAAGGACATTTATAACCACATTCATGGGCCCTGCCTCAGACTGGTTCACTCAGTTGTCGAAGCACAACATCAATAACTTGGATCAGTTAGTGGATGCGTTCCTCGAACACTTTGCCTTCAACACCAAGAAGAAGGCATCACTAAGTGACCTGGCTAGCCTCAGGAAGTATGAGGAAGAGACCATGGCGGCCTATGGGAATCGGTGGAGGACTTTGCTTTCCAAGCTACCCTACCTCCCTCCTATGTCCGACCTTACACAAATGTTCTCACGAAGTTGTTTGAGATCGATCTCTATGCTATTGCAACTGCAGCAATATGCCACCTTAGAGGAAGCTCTGGTGCAAGCCAAAATTATCGAAGAGATCAAGATACAGGATGGCGAGATTGCCAAACCTAAGAAGAAATAATGGAACAAGAACACAAAAATAGGGACTACGCAACAAAAACCCGCTGTGGTTAATCAAGTTGCTATAAATGTTCCTAAGCCTGCACAAGAAATACAACCTCAAAAGGCTAACTATCAGGCAGTGCCTCCTAATAATTATGAAAGAGAAAACCAAAAGCAGGAGCAAAATCAGCAGCGTCACCCTAGGCGACAGTACACCCCTTATACGGAGTCTAGGGACTCCCTATTTGACCGCTTGTCAGCGGTGAACTTGATCAACCTTCCAGAGATTCAAACCATAGATCCTAACGCTCCCAAGCCTAAGGGATACCGGGAGGACTTGTATTGTAGGTTCCACAGGTGGAGGGGACATGACCTAAATGCATGTTGGAAGTTCAAAGGATTGATACAAGACCTGATTGACAATAAGACATTGGCAGTGGACAACCCCGTAGCGCCAAACAACCAACAGATGGGAGTTTTCAAAGACCCCTTGCCTGCCCATGAGGCTCAGGCGAAACCCCTTCAAGTCAATGAGGTGCAACAACATTGCCCCATGCAAGGGTATGTAGGAATGATAAGCATAGTGACTAGGAACAAGAGATACCCAGGAGTTGCCCCCGAGGCAGCCACAAGAGAGGTTCCATCGACGTCACAACCTCAACAACACCCTATGCAGCTACCTCTGCCTAGACCCGCGGCCATGATTCGGACCAAACTCACGTAGAGTTTGAGGACCACGTCGGCTAGGCTCTCCATATACGAGCTTATACAACAATCAACGCCCCATCGGGAGGCTCTCATGGAGATTTTGAAAGCCATCGAGTTGCAGCCCCATGAAGCGAATTCCTTCAACAATTTCGTGGGACATGTCAAACGATGCATGGAGCCAGTCATCACCTTTCGAGAGGATGAAGTTAAATCAGTGTCTGATGACATGGCAGATCCACCCCTACACGTTATCACGTGGGTCAACGGGATCCCGTATAAGAGGGTGTTGATAGACACTGGCTCATCCAGTAACATCATTACCATAGCAACACTGAAACATCTGAAGTTGCCAGCCTCTCACATCATGGCTTCCACCTACACACTGCGAGCATTCAATGATGCAATATGCTCGATAGTTGGCACAATTGTTCTACCCATTCAGGTAGGACAAAAGACGATACCTACATTGTGCCATATTTTGGAAGGCGAGATGGCTTATAACATCTTGCTAGGGTGGCCATGGATCAGGGACATGAAGTGTGTCCCATCAATAGCTCATCAGTGTTTGAAGTATACATTTGAAGGGGAAGTACATGTAGTCCCGATGGACTTAGAACCCTTCAAATATTGCAATGCGGTGTAGCTGATGCCGCAATCGACCCTCCCATCGATGCACTTGGATTTTTAGTTAAATCCATCTAGACAGGGTCCGATGCCGCAAGCACCACTGGTGATAAATCCATCAAAACCCCAGCCAGGTGCATCTTCATCGTCAGCTCCTTCACCACCAATGCCACCTATCATGGCTAAACAGAAGGACAAAGGGAAGCAAACCCTGGAAGAGGCTCAACCCCTAGAAGAGGCGCTGCCAATAGTATCAACCATCTCTATCGAAGAGATGACTAGCACAATGGAAGTTGAGGCTCCTAGTCCACCCAACATGGAGTGGACTCAGGAAGAGCTTCCATTCCCTCCCTCTCAATCACCAACAATTACTGTTGAAATGGCCAGTACGGGCCCTGGGGAGTATCTAGTGCGGAATGTTGTAGCAACGACCATGCTAGAGTCCGTACAAGACATGGGGAGACCTCGCCTCCCCATCGGTACAATTGTTCCTTTAGGCTACCCGCCAAACCAGAAAAATTTTGTGTATGGGGGCCTTGATCATGGTACTGAGCCATGCATGCAAGAGGATGAAGATGAAGAGCCTTTTGCAGAAGATGTCAACTATCTGTCTAACTCGGACTTTGCTCTGAGATATCTGGGCCAATGCAATTGGCATGGATACGGGCTAGGCAGGTATGAGCAAGGAGTGCGTGTCCTTTGCCAGCCAAGATACCAAATGCCTTATGACAAATCGGGAGTCGGGTTCAACCACCCCCTGCCCTTAGACATCTTGGTGGAAAACATGCAAGGCCTAGGGATAGGCAACAAGGGTGGGTTGGCATCAGATCCTTATGCCAACCCAAACACAACATATACATTGGGAGATTACCTCCCATGGTCAACAACCACCCTTGTCAAACTCAATAACCCTTCTCCTTTGCTAGAGAGAGGTGAAAGTTCGAGGACTCACTTTCAAGGAAGGTATAAACAGTGTCAAGAGGGATCTTCGAAGGATGAATCAGAATGTGAACCAACGTCATATGATCCCTTCGAATCCGATAGTGATCACTCACAAGTGATCCCCATGAATGACCTTCAAGAGAGCCTCTTGACTATGTTCCCTCTAGAGGCTCCAAGCGAGCCAGTGTCGCGTCAAGGGAATCAGGTCCCCCCATGGAGCGTGGAACAACCACAATGGGGCCAGATTAATTTGCTTGAGCAGGATGAGCCTGTAATGCCTCAAATAGTTGTCGAAGCCAACGAGGGCTTTTGGATCTCCGATAGTGATTACGAAGATGAAACAGAAATGACATATCTTAATCACATGCGATAGAGGCCGCAACCATACCCCTTGGAGATTAACGACATATTTGAATAGATGGGCATAGTGCCAGGGCACGAGTGGTACGTAGACCCAGCAGGGTGGGATCAAGTGTTGGATCCGCTGCTCCAGGTATACGAAGAGCACCTTCCACTCCGAGACCCTAGGGTGATATCAGTGTCGAGGGTAGACCCTATCCTCCTATTAGCACATAGGGCCGATCCATTCATGCCAGTACCCCTAGAGCCAGATCCAGAGCATAGAGAACATCCAGAGTGTTCAAGTCATCACACCCGTGGTAATGGAGACCAAAATCATTTCATCAACATGATCTCCATTGACTTAACCGCACCCATCCACAATCCGACCGATCCAGCATGGTCCTTGCATCTAGACATAGATGCCATTGACTGGGATCACGTCAATTCACCTCCATCCCCATCAGAGTACTAGGCTTTTGGTAAAATGCCTCATTTTACCCCAGGGACAACTCAGGATATCTTTCATGCCGAAGAGGAACCCGAGGTTCCCAACGTAGATTTAAACTCGACAAATGATATCCACTTGATCCCAACTCCACATCAGTTGGAGGACGGATCCCACATGTCGATCGAGGAGACGATTGACGTAGACATCGGCTTGGATCCAATGAATCCATAGATTATCAAGTTGGGGGTAAGCTTATCCCCTGAAGAGCAAGCCGACTACATTGCCCTTCTCAAAGAGAAGAAGGAGGTTTTTGCATGGTCATACAAAGACATGCCGGGGCTAGATCCGTAGCTAGTCATGCATAATCTAACGCTTGATCTGACAGTCAAGCCAGTTAAGCAAAAACTACGTAAGATGCACCCAAAAGTGGCCTTGATGGTCAAAGATGAATTGCAAAAGCTATTGGATGCACAGTTTGTCATCTACGTGGATTATCCACCATGGTTGTCCAACATGGTGCCCGTCAAAAAGCTCGATGGGAGGATTCGCATATGCACTAATTTTTGAGATCTAAACAAAGCGAGTCCTAAGGATGATTTCCCCTTGCCAAGCATCGATGCATTGGTAGACGCTACAGTAGGTCACGAAATGCTATCCCTCATGGATGGTTTCTCGGGATACAATCAGATTCGTATCAATCCCGAGGACCAACTAAAAATGGCGTTCACAACTCCTTGGGGGACATTTTGTTATAAGGTCATGCCCTTTGGCCTTAAAAATGCTGGTGCCACCTACCAACGTGCAATGACGTACATCTTCCATGATTACATGCATAAAACTTTGGAAGATTACATGGATGATTTGTTGGCCAAATCTCTTTTGCGCCCAGATCATCTCGATGACTTAAGCAAGATCCTCGATCGCCTCATGGAGCATAAAGTCAAACTGAATCCCAAGAAGTGCGTCTTTGGCGTCACATCTGGAAAACTCTTGGGTTTCATAGTCTCAAAGTGAGGCATCGAGGTGGACCCAAACAAAGTCAAGGCAATCCTTGAAATGGTGCCCCCAACTACCATTAAGCAGCTCAAAAGTCTGTAGGGAAAGGTCACATCAATTAAGCGCTTCATAGCGCAGCTATCTGACAAGTGCCGACCCATGAACAAATTATTGCACAAGGGGGTAGCATTTCACTGGGATGACGAGTGCCAGTCAGCCTTTGATGACATCAAATGATACTTGGCTTCGTCGCCAGTATTGGCACCACCTAGACCAGGAGTGTCGTTCTACTTATACATCTCAGCTACTGAGGTGGCACTGGGTGCCATGCTAGCCTAGAAGAATGAACTTCACAAAGAATAGGCTACTTACTATCTTAGCCGCACCCTGGTCAGTTATGAACTTAACTATGCATACGTCGAGAAACTCTGCTTGGTAGTGGTGTTTGCTACCAAAAAGCTATGCCACTACATGTTGAGCAACACTACGTATGTTGTGTCTAAGGAGAATCCATTGCGGTACATGATGAGTCGTACTTATCATAGTAGTCGCACGATGAAATGGATCATGTTGTTGATGAAATTTGACATAGATTTTATTGGACAAAAATCCATCAAAGGACAGGTCATAGCCGATCAACTAGCAGAGGCTCCTCTCGAAGATGATCAGCCTCTGGTCATAGAACTACTTGATGATGGGGTCTTCCATGTCTCAGAATCGCTAGATTCTGATGAGCTTGAGTCACAGGCCGACATAACCCTATTTTTTGATGGTTCTAAATGTGAGCAAGGTGGTGGCATGGGAATTGTATTCTTCACACCGCAAGGGGCTCCCATACCCCTATATTTTAAATTAGACTTCCCGTGCACCAACAATAATGCAGAGTATGAAGCCTTGCTCATAGGTCTTCAGACAACAATCACCATGAACATCAAATGATTGAACATCTTTGGTGATTCATTGTTAATTGTCAACCAAGTCAAAGGGGTATTCCAATGCAAATGCCCAGTTCTGCAGGGCTTATAAAGCCCTTGTGGACAAATTCTTGGCGAAGCTTGAGTGGTACGACATCGAGGCACTCCCTCGGTCATCGAATCATTTTATGGACACTATGGCCTCCTTGGGGTCACTAATCTCGCAAGACCTTTCTGGTGATATGACAACCATTCAATTCAAAACACTATCGCAATCCATGATGGAGCGTGCAAGCTCTGACTTGGCACCAGGAATCCACATGATCTAGATTGAACCATCCTCGGATAAGTTCTCTCGAATCCATGATCGTCTGAAACATGCCAACTGGGGGTCCTTGTTCTCCCCTACTCCCATTAATAGCAACACAATGCTATTCTTACAAGTTCTCTCCCACTCAGCGTTTGCTAGGGATGAACTTCAAGAGGGATTGGTTGTTCATACCGTCGAGGCTTCCGATCAACAGGATTGGTATTCACCCATAAGGGACTACCTCAAGTTAGGTAATCTCCCGCTTGGATTGATGCATGCCGCAAAATGAGCATTCAAGCAGAAAGTGGCTAAGTATGTCTTGATAGGAGACATTTTGTACCATCGTAGCTATGAAGGAATCCTCCTTCGGTGCTTGGACCAGCAAGAGTCCACTTGGGCGATCGCCCAAGCGCACGATGGTACATGTGGTGGCCACTTCAGTGGTATGGCCATCATGAAGCGCATTCTTCGCATGGGCTATTATTGGCCATCTTTAGAGCGAGATTGTTGCGCATATGTGAGGAAGTGCGTGAAGTGTCAACACCATGCTAATTTGACACACGTACCTTCCCAGGCCTTGTAGACAGTCCAGTCAGCTTGGCCATTTTTGTAGTGGGGCTTAGATCTAATCGAAAAGATCTCCCCTGCATCGTCAGGTCATCACATGTTTATCATAACGGCCACAAAGTATTTCACCAAGTGGGTGGAAGCAGTTCCGCTTACCTCTACGACAGGACCCCGCATTGTGGAGTTCATTTTGCATAACATCATATGTCATTTTGGTATTCCATCCAAAATAATCTCGGATAATGGGACGTCATTCAAGAACAAAGACGTGCGTGCTTTGACCACAAAGTACAAAATTCAGCACAATTTTTTGACACCCTATTATCCGTAGGCAAATGGGCAAGCAGAGGCGTCAAACAAAATGCTAGTTGCCATCCTTAAAAATACCATCGTAGACAGTCATAAGGATTGGCACATCCAAATCCCACTTGCCCTATGGGCTTATCGCACTAGCATTCGGACGCCCACTGGGGCCACTCCATTTTTGCTCGTGTATGGCTCCGAGGCAGTCATGCCTCTCGAGTTGGAAATCCCTTCCCTACGCATATCAATGCAAGAGTTCATCGATGATGACACTACATGGTAGGCCCGGTTAGACCAGCTTACGTTGCTTGATGAACGATGCGTTAATGCTCTCGAGCATTTACGTATCTATCAAGAGCGACTCAAGAAAGCATACAACATGAAAGTTCACCTGAGGGACTTTCGGGTTGGTGATTTGGTCTTGAAGGAAAACCAACAGAACTCTAGTTTGCCATCCCATCTAAGGGACAAGTTCACGGAAAATTGGTTAGGTCCATATGTAATTGATAGCAAAATAGGACCCGGGACATACCGGCTAGCCTCTCTTGATGGAATCAAGGAACTAGAACCCTTGAACATCAGTCATTTGCGACCATTCCATATCTAAAGCAGCCAATCCCAAAATGCTCCAAGGATTCCTACAATCGCTTGGTCAATCCCAAAATGCTCCAAGGATTCCTACAATCGCTTGGTCAATCCCAAAATGCTCCAAGGATTCCTACAATCGCTTGGTCAATCCCAAAATGCTCCAAGGATTCCTACAATCGCTTGGTCAATCTCAAAATGCCCCAAAGGTACTCATTACCGCTTGGTCAAAAACAAGAAAATTCAAAAACAGTAAAATCATCAAAAATAACAAAAATTTGCATCTCATTTCCAGGCATGCTCAAACTCATCACAACAATAAAGAGCTCTTTTACATCTCATCAAAAAAAAAAAAAAATCAATCCATCAAAAACACAAAAATATGTAGCTGCATTAAGCATCACATCCATACATTGCACATTTGTGGTCATACAGGTCAAAGGCACCATAGACTGTAATTACTCCGCCAATCCATCTTGTTCCACATTTCTCCATTTTATAAGTAGTCCATCAAACATGAATGCCATTCACTTCTTTTTACCATACCAGAGTCAGTGGTCTTCTAATGTATCAAGGGTTTTCATCCTTCAGTCATCATATAGCTTTCTAGCCACGTACTGTACTAAGTCAGACAAATTTTAAGAAGGTAGAGTTCTACTTGGATCACACCTTGTTACGTAGCATCCCAACACAAATTAAAACACATAAAAATTCCCAAGTTGTGTGAATGAAAGATGAAACCTGCACAACAATCCAAGTCACCATAAGCGAAATGGTTATCTTGCTCATCCCCCTGTGCGAATGACCCCAAGAATGTTGAGAGTTGGAAAAAGGACAAGCATCCTCCCTACCCAATTCCCCAAGAATCCCAAGTTATCAAAAGTTGCAAACATCATAAAATTTTGCAAAAAGTCAAAACTCCAAAAATTTGACATCACCACCAAAGTGCATACATCAAAAGGCACATACAATAGTGATTCTCATCACTCGAAATTCAAATCCCTTGCTCAAAAGAAAAATATAAAATAAAATAAACAGTGATTTTTATCACTACAAAAGAGCAAGTATCCCAGTACAATTGAAGAAAAGAAGGGAGTCAAACTTGAATCCCTGGAACTCTCAGCATTCCGACAGGTCATGAGGCAAACCTCAGTACCGGTTTGGTGGATAGCCTATCGGTCACTGGTGGTAAACCTCCCGCATGATGATATATCTGTCACATTAACTCATGTACAGATCAATGTTTGCATGTGGATGAGCTAGCCTATGGTATCCTAGATAGCACCGCAGATTAATCTGGCTAAATACAACAAAGGAGTTAGTGGAGCTAATCAGGTGATCCTCAGTATAGGTTTGGTTGATAGCCTATCTGGCACTGGCGGTATCCTGCCCAATACCACATAAATGAACTCAATTGCACACACAGGGATGTGAAATAACTTGGTCTAAGACAAGTCCGATTCATACCTTGTCCAAAAGTCTTGGAAGATAAAGTACAGTCATGGCTAGTGAGTTAAAACCGTCTGAGTCTCAGAAAACCTTAGCTACATTTCTAAACCAACTGTGCTATCTTTTCATCTTCGCATTGCCATCAACAATCGCCAAAATCACAAAGGTCTAAACAGTCTATGGTGCCCTCGCCAAACAACACAAATTCCATTCATCCATTCCATCTTGCATATCACATATAAATCAAAAACATTTGCATTCATCATAACATATGCATCCATCAAAATAAATTAACATGCATACATCCATACTCATCACTCATCATGCATAAAATCAAATCAACACTCGCATAAGCAAAATCAAGTCATCTGTATATATCATCAAAAATGCCCGTAGGCTACAATAAACTGGTCCTGTGACCCCGCAACAAAATCCAACAGCTCAAAAACCCCCAAGCCTAGGGCGTCGGCCACCATGATCATGCAGGATCGATGCGACGGGAACTACCCCCCATGGTGTGGGTCCTATGAGACCCCTCAGGGCGGCTGTTGCTAGCCCCCGCATCACGCCTACTCGCCCCCCTCATCCAGTCGCCTGCGTCGAGAGGATTCTAATTGATCCAGTCTCACTCCCTCTCGAGCGGCACGATGATCCCCCTCTCGAACGTAGGGACCCACCCACCAAGGCGGCTAATCTCTGCCTCCAGCTCTAACCGTTGCCGCACCGAGTCCATCTCCCACTGGTGATACGTCGCCAAGTTCTCCTCACACTGCACCAAAGCCCTATCCCTCTCTGCCAGTTGCATCCATAGGAGATCCCTCTCCCATGCAACATCAGTACCCCCATCCTACCGATGATAGGCCACCAATGCATGCTCTCGCTCTATCAGCTACATGCGCAGGAGATCCCTCTCCTGCAACGCATCCCCCAGCTCCTCATCGTGCCTCCGTAGCAACCCCTCCAACCATGCAATCTCAACGCGTAGCCTAGACTCCATGTCCTCCGCATCCGCCTAAGGCGTAGGCATCTCTGGAATAGCAGCCTGCTCTGGCTCCCACTGCTCCGTGACGTCCTACCTCTCCGGCTGATCTGGAACCCCAAAATCCACATCCTCATCCTCCACCTCCACCATGTCTGCATCCTCCCGAGGAGCTCCCCAATCATCTCCTGGTGCCTCGGCACCCTCCCTGCCTGCTGCTACCACCTTCGTGCCTCCTAGTGGCCCCTCTCCCCGCCATCACCGTAGTACCCACCACTGGTCGTACTCTACGGTAGTCCCGACGTCATCCACGTCCGGGACGTCGATCACTACGTCTGAATCCTCGCCTAGTGGCGAGATGACCGGTCGATCCAGAGTCCTCTCGTCCCCCGATGCCGATAGACCACGGGCTCACCAGGAAACCCCTGGTGCACCCCAAACTATCGTGTCACCCGGCTGTAAGGGAAGAACTCATGCTCGGTCCCATGCCGCCCAATCAGCCACCGCTCCCTACGTACCCATCGGAGCCACTCTCCAGCCTTCGGCTAGGCTGGACAGTCCCGATAGGGGTGCCAGAACACCTCCCCTAGAGTCAGCCGAGCGAGGGCATCGACATAGTGCCCTACGACACCTACCCACCATCGACTCTGTCCCTGCTCCTCAGACCACTGCCATAGAGCCGCATAGCCTATATCCTTATCCTCCATCTCCGCCCGAGTCATCCATGGTAACTCGACTGGCCTCTCCACCGCTATGTGTTGCCAAGCCCAGCTCTACAACAGATAGCTACAGCTAATCCCCTTTCACCTTCGATAGCGGACCTCGTACAACTCACCATAGAGCTGTGCCAACAATGTCTACCCCCACCTCATGATCAGTGGTGCCTCTGTCGGGCACTCTACCAGTCGCCAGACCACATCCAGTAGGTTCCATGGGAACCTCGCACCTGACGAGTCAGGTAGCAGCATGTTGGAAATGAGGCCCATAAGGAATGCATGCCTCACTCCCAACACCCCCCTCTCCAGCCACCATCGGACCAAAATCTTACCAATATGGCAGTCGCCCTCTGCCCTCTCCACTGGGCTCTCCACGCCTAGCTCCTCCCCATGCCCGAAGCATCGTATCAGTACAGTTGTCCACTGGTCATGAGGTGACGTTCTGATTGCAGTCCATCTATCAGAATCTACAAAATCTGATAGACATCCTCTAAGGTCATTGTCATCTCCCCTATTGGGAGATGGAAGGTGTTGGTCCAGGGATCCCACAGATTGATCAGGGCCATCAGGTAGGCCCGATCCCCAACCATAGGCTCCAGTTGAGCCACCTGCTTGAGCCCAAGGGCATCAAGCCACTCCTAGTCAGCCACAGTTAGCGCCCCCACGCTTCAGCAAAAGCAGTGGATACATGGTACTGGCTCTTAACAACCTACAAAAGAAAACAACACAAAAACATTAAAAACAATGGCAAACTGTACAACCCTAACATGTATATATAGGACTGCATTAAAACGATAAATTTAAAAACAAAATGAAAAGTTCAAAAAATTAATTTGTCAGTCCTAGGGTTTCTAATCCTAACTGATAAATTTAAAAACAAAACAAAAATTTAAAAAATTAATTTGTCAGTCCTAGGGTTTATAATCCTAACTGATAAATTTAAAAACAAAACAAAAAATTCAAAAAAATTAATTTGTTAGTCCTAAGGTTTATACAGTTGTCAGTCTCGGGATTTCTGTATTTTAAGTTTAAAAAGTCTGTACAAACAACACAAAATTAAAATAACAGTTTTTTAACCTAGGGTTTTCACCTACGTTTTAAAACTGACAAGCTCAGCCTAAAAAACTAGGGTTTTACGTTCTGTTTATCCTAGGGTTTTAGTTAAAAGCAAAAATAAAGATTTTTCACCTAGGTTTTAGCTACGTCCTCCATTCAATTTTTAGCTAAAGTCTTGGTTTGTGTTCAGCTCAGTTTTAGGGTTTCAATTTTAATTTTGAGAAAACAACATAAACAAAGAAAAATAAACAAATAACTTGCAATTTTAAAAACACATAACAAACGAAAGCAATAACACTAAGGAGCACTTACTGGTCTCGCTTCGGCTCCATCGCTCGATCCGGTTTGTGCACTCATGATGTCGAGAGAAATTTGGCAGTGCTTCACTTCATGAATTAACCTCCTCCTCCCCAGAGCTCCAAATCGCAAGAAAATTCAGATGCAAATGAGCCCAAACCCTAGTTTTGGCCTTTAAATAGGCCTTGTAAGCTTATATTCATTCCCCCTTGGGATGAGCACTCTGGTTAGCACTCGTCCCACCCTGGGATGAATACTAAGCTAGAATTCGTCCCACCCCGAAATGAATTCAAGGCAAAAATTTCAAAAAACAACAAAAATTGAACAAAAATGCACCAAAATAGCTAATAAACTTGCCCGATGAGAGTGCTTTGGCACTTGACATTCCGGGCATGCAAAATAGGTGTCGGGGTCACAAATCCTCACTATCCTATTCCCTAAGAAGGCTACCATAGCCGGACCGCTCCACGGGAAGACGGATTTTTGAGAATTTCATCCCCAAATGGCATCAACAAAAGGGTCAAAAACCCACCCAAAAATAGTAATAACATTGCCGAACGAAGGCGCCTTCACGCCTGAAATTCTTGGCATCCAAAATAGATGTTGGGGTTACAAATTGTCACTATCCTACTCCCTAAGAAGGCTACCATAGCCGGACCGCTCCACGGGAGGACGGATTTCTGCCAATTTTAGCTCCAAAAAGCGTCACCAAAAAGGGTTAACACCCGCCAAAAATAGGTCTAAATGTCAGAAAACTGCACACACGTTCAAGGATAAGAATCTAAAGGCACCTTTGCACAAGTCATCTTGGGTCAAGCGACTCGTCGCTTTTCTCATGAAGGTCATTCCCTCATCGATTCGTCGCTTGAGGGGGTAGTCACACTTAGTCACCAATCAACAAATACACACCCAATTAAGGAAAACGACATGCATTCAAAGAATCATTGACAAAGACAATTACGCTCCTGCTTGGGGCAGTAAACAAGCAATAATCACAATCTGATCAAATCACTTGGCATTTCGTGAATCATGAACTCAAGGTTCTCACAGACAAAAGGTTGCGCCCTTTGCCTATTCATGACCGATCAATGTCCAAGATCAAGTAACACCTCACCGAAAAAGGTTAACACTTGAATTGAGTTCCTTCGCTCGTCAGAAGCAAGGATTCAAGAATGCATGCCCTTTCCATACTTGGGGCATCAAAATTTGGTTAGGTTATTGAGAAACCCTAATCATTAGTGCTTTGGTTATCTATTTTTGCTCGACGCTATGCCATGCACAGCGCATCCCAAAAAGGGGCATCTATAGACACCAAAACAGCACCAATCCGATTATGTGACTGCAAACACTGATCGCTTTGACACACACAGCCCCAAGGGCAGCCCCCAGAGGTCAAACAGTGGTCCTAACCACTCTCACAATAGTTTTGGAAGGTCAGAGATCAATTTGGCACCTTCAGGCACTTTGCTCAGTATCCATTCCACCCTGGGACGAATTCAAACTGGGATTCGCCCCACCCAGGGACGAATTCTGGATTCGCTCTAGGGTGGGGCGAATTGCAGGTTTGACGGGCAAAAAGTCAAATCTTGACAAATGGCAGCTCAGATCCACCACCCAATGCTTCCTTCATCGCATGGGAGTATGGGTGAGCGTTTTCAAGCGTTAGAGGCATCTGCAAGGTCAGTCATGAAGTCCCAATTCAGGGAGGAATCTCCTTCCCCCTGGGAAGGCATGATTGCCATGTGGCGCCTCTGCATGCCCATTTCAAGAGACCTCCAGGTCTATAAATTGGTGAGTTTCCTCACCCCAAAAGATGGAGAGAAGGAGCATTTTAGAGCAACGAAGTGCTGTCATTTTATTTACATACCTCACACCTTTTGGATTTGCGCCTTTCACATCCTTGATCTCCTTTAGAAGGGAGGTCATTGGGTGACTATTGGGAGGACGAATCTCGATCCCAAAACCCGACATTTGGCCATGATATCCCACCAAATTTTCCAAAAATACCACACAAGAGGTTTTGGACCCATCCCAAGTGGATTGGTGCCGAAATCAAGCCTCCAACGACGGGCGGCCTGCCCCATGGGCGCCCCCTCCCCACACTGCCACAGTCCTAATCGCCCCCTTTCGGAGTGATGGGAATTCCATGGTAGACTTGCTTTCTTTCATTTGTGCATTCAATTCTATGATGTTTAGATAGGTTGCCATTTGAATTTCGTCTCGTTTTAAACAATTTTGACCATATTTCTATCTTTGCTCGCTTTTACTAACCTACAGGTAGCATCATCAAATTCCCATTGATGGAGGCTAAATTGGGAAAATCTGACCATCTGGGTCTTCCCAAAATGCCCCCAATTAGCTAACCCCAAGTTTTCAGGTCTTTTGGAGCTTCCGAGGTAGGACATTGGGACAGTACCTATTCGGCATTTTGTTGTAGGTGAATTCGTCCCACCCCGGAGCGAATTCAAATCGGTGAGGAATTTTTTGACTGTTCTTTTTGTAGAGCCTTCTTGGTGATGTCTTGATGCCTCTATCAAATTTTCATAGCATTTGGACTTGTTTTAGTCATAGTTTAATTCATTTTTCTCATTCACTTATCGTAGGCTTGGGGATTGCATGCTTTGTTTCATCCGCAGGTGCTACTGATCATTTCTTGTTCTTTTGAACGTAGGGTTTGGACATCGGAGGAGCAGCGAGGAGTCTAGACTCATCAACGCAAGCGACGATGATGTTTGGTCCACCCATTTTACATGTGGGCACGCGAAAGAAGGAAAGGCGCCCATGGATGTAACTAGAACGAATGCTTAAATGCTCCTAGCCCTTGGAAGGGGAGGATGCGCATTGTAACCGAGTTTGGAACATATCAATAAAAAGGGCTGTCTTCTTTAATTCACATTTGTTTCAGTTCGATTCGATCATGCTTTTCCCTCTTTTCATGCACTTTCAAGTTTCTAGGATTTAGCGCTAAGTTCGATTCCGTTTGCATTTCGCATGTTAGCTTTCCCTTTTTGCTTTCGTATCCTCGTGCTTTCAAAGTGAAATGGTTCTTTCTCCCCTCGTCCCCGATGTAGAATTGGCAAAGGACTGCATCTTGCCCCCCCCGTCCCGTCAAAGTAAACTATATTTCAAAAAGTTAAACTCTAAATTTACATACAAAAAGTATTAAAACTAACTCATCACTCAAAATTCAAATCCCTTGCTCAAAAGAAAAATATATAAAAATAAATAGTTATTTTTATCACTCCAAAAGAGCAAGTATCCCAATACAATTGAAGAAAAGAAGGGAGTCAAACTTGAATCCCTGGAACTCTCAGCATTTCGATAGGTCATGAGGCAAACCTAAGTACCGATTTGGTGGATAGCCTATCGGTCACTGGTGGTAAACCTCTCGCATGACGATATATCTATCACATTAACTCATGTATAGATCAATGTTTGCATGTGGATGAGCTAGCTTATGGTATCCTAGATAGCACCATAGATTAATCTGGCTAAATACAACAAAGGAGTTAGTGGAGCTAATTAGGTGATCCTCAGTATAGGTTTGGTTGATAGCCTATCGGGCATTGGTGGTATCTTGACAAATACCACATAAACAAACTCAATTGTGCACACAGGGATGTGAAATAACTTGGTCAAAGACAAGTCCGGTTCATACCTTGTCCAAAAGTCTTGTAAGATAAATTACAGTCATGGCTAGTTAGTTTAGACCGTTTGAGTCTCAGAAAACCTTAGCTACATTCTAAACCAATGGTGCTATCATTCATCCTCACACTGCCATCAACAATCGCCAAAACAACAAAGTTCTAAATAGTCTATGGTGCCCTCGCCAAACAACACAAATTCAATTCATCCATTACATTTGCATATCCTAAAAATTAGAAACATTTGCATTCATCATAACATATGCATCCATCAAAAATAAATTAACATGCATACATCCATACTCATCACTCATCATGCATAAAATCAAATCATCACACTCGCATAAACAAAATAAATTCATCTGTATATATCATCAAAAATGCCCGCAGGCTACAATGAACCGGTCTTGTGACCCCGCAAAAAAATCCAAAATCTCAAAAACCCCCAAGCCTAGGGCATTGGCCACCATGATCACGCAGGATCGGTGCAACGAGAACTATCCCCCATGGTGTGGGTCCTATGAGACCTCTCAAGGCGGCTGCTACTAGCCCCCGCATCATGCCTACTCACCCCCCCCTCATCCAGTCACCTACATCGAGAGGATGCTGATTGCTCAGTTTCACTCCCTCTCGAGCGGCACAACGATCCACCTCTACTGAATGTAGGGACCCACCCACCAAGGCAGCTAATCTTTGCCTCCAGCTCCAACCACTACCACACCGAGTCCATCTCCCACTGGCGATACGTAGCCAAGTTCTCATCACGCTATGCCAAAGCCCTATCCCTCTCTATCAAGCTACGTCCATAGGATATCCCTCTCCCGTGTAGCATCAATCCCCCATCCTATCGGTGGTAGGTAGCCAATGCATTCTCTTGCTCTGCCAGCTACATGTGCAAGAGATCCCTCTCCCGCAGTGCGTCCCCCAGCTCCTCATCATGCCTCTGCAATAGCCCCTCCAATCGTGCATTATTAGAATGCGTAGCTCAGACTCCGTGTCCTTCGCTTCCACCTAAGGCGTGGGCATCTCTGGAATAGCAGCTTGCTCTGGCTCCCACTGCTCTGTGATGTCCTACATCTCCGGCTAATTCGAAACCCCCAAATCCACATCCTCATCCTCCACCATATCTAAATCCTCTTGAGGATCCCCCAATCATCTCCTGGTGCCTCGACACCCTCCCCACCCACTGTTGCTGCCTCCGTGCCTCCTAGTGGCCCCTCTCCCTGCCATCGCCATAGTACCCACCACTGGTCATACTCTACGGTAGTCCCAAAGTCATCCACGTCTGGGATGTCGATCACCGCATCTAAATCCTTGCCTAATGGCATGATGACCGATTGATCCAGAGTCCTCTCGTCCCCCCGGCACCGATAGACCATGGGCTCACTAGGAAACCCCTAGCGCACCCCAAAATATCATGTCACCCGGCTGTAAGAGAAGAACTCATGCTCGGTCCCATGCCACCCAATCAGCCACCGCTCCTTGTGTACCCATCGAAGCCACTCTCCAACCTCCGACCAGGCTGGACAGTCCCGATAGGGGTTCCAGAACACCTCCCCTGGAGTCAGCCAAGCGAGGGCATCGACATAGTGCCCTATGGCACCTGCCCATCATCGACTCTGTCCCTGCTCCTCAGACCACCGCCATAGAGCCACATAGCCTATATCCTTATCCTCCATCTCCGTCCAAGTCATCCATGGTAACCCGACTGGCCTCTCCACCGCTATGTGTTGCCAAGCCTAGCTTTGCAACAGATAGCTACAGCTAATCCCCTTCCACCTCTAATAGCGGACCTTGTACAACTCACCATAGAGCTATGCTAGCAATGTCTACCCCCACCTCATTATCAATGGTGCCTCCGTCGGGCACTCCACCGACCACCAGACCACATCCAACAGGTTCCATGGGAACCTCGCACCTGACGAGTCAGGTAGTAGCATGTTGGAAATGAGGCCCATAAGTACTGCATGCCTCACTCCCAACACCCCTCTCTCAAGCCACCATCGGACCAAAATCTTGCCAATATGGCAGTCACCCTTTGCCCTCTCCACTGGGCTCTCCACACCCAGCTCCTCCCCATGCCCGAAGCATCGTGTCAACACTATTGTCCGCTGATCTCATGACATAGTCCGGATCGGAGGTCCATCTATTGGAATTCGAAGAATCCGATAGACATCCTCCAAGGTCATTGTCATCTCCCCTATTGGGAGATGGAAGGTGTTGGTCCGAGGATCCCACAGGTTGATCAGGGCCATTAGATAGGCCCGATCCCCAACCATAGGCTCCAGTCGAGCCACCTGCTTGAGCCCAAGGGCATCAAGCCACTCCCAGTCAGCCACAGTTAGCGCCCCCCATGCTTCAGCAAAAGTAGTAGGCACACGATACCGGCTCTTCACAACCTGCAAAAGAAAACAACACAAAAATATTAAAATCATGAAAAAACTATACAACACAATAACATGAATATACAACACTACCTAACAATATACAACTCAAAAACAACAACATTCACAAAATTCAATATATATACAAAAACAATTCAGCAAATACAGTTGTCAGTCTTAGGGTTTCTGTACTCTAAGTTTAAAATAGACAACATCATAAAAACACAAAAACATTTTCTTTTCAGCAAATATAGTTGTCAGTCTTAGGGTTTCTGTACTCTAAGTTTAAAACTGACAACAACATAAAAACACAAAAACTTTTTTTAAATACAGTTGTTAGTCGTAGGGTTTATGTACTCTATGTTTAAAACTGACAACAACATAAAAACACAAAAAAAAAATTAACTACAGTTTTCAATCTTAGGGTTTCTGTACTCTAAGTTTAAAACTGACAACAACATAAGAATACAAAAACTTTTTTAACTACAGTTTTCAGTCTTAGGGTTTATGTATTCTAAGTTTCAAATTAATAATGTTTGCACCAACAAAACAAAATTACAATAACAGTTTTTCAACCTAGGGTTTTCACCTACGTTTTAAAACTGACAAGCTCAACCTAAAAAACTAGGGTTTTACATTTCGGTTATCCTAGGGTTTTAGTTAAAAGTAAAATAAAAAAATTCTTCACCTAGGTTTTAACTATGTTTTTCGTTCAGTTTTAAGCTAAGTCTTGGTTTGTGTTCAGCTCAGTTTTAGGGTTTCCATTTTAATTTTGGGAAAACAACATCACAAAAAAAATTAAACAAATCACTTGCAGTTTTAAAACATATAACAAAAGCAATAATGCTAAGGAGCACTTACTGGTCTCGCTTCGGCTCCACCGCTCGATCTAGTTTGTGCACTCATGATGTCGAGAGAAATTCGACAATGCTTCACTTCGCATAATTAACCTCCTCCCCAGAGCTCCAAATCACAAGAAAATTCGACTACAAATGAGCCCAAACCCTAGTTTTGGCCTTTAAATAGGCCTTTTGAGCTTATATTCATTCCTCATTCCTCCTAGTTTTGGCCTTTAAATAGGCCTTTTGAGCTTATACTCATCCCACCCTAGGATGAATACTAAGCTGGTATTCATCCCACCCTGAAATGAATTCAGTAAAAAATTTCAAAAAACAACAAAAATTGAACCAAAATGCACCAAAATAGCTAATAAACTTGCCCGATGAGAGTGCTTTGGAATTTGACATTTCGGGCATGCAAAATAGATGTCGGGGTCACAAATCCTTGCTATCCTATTCCCTAAGAAGGCTACCATAGCCGGACCGCTCCACGGGAAGACGAATTTTTGAGAATTTCATCCCCAAACGGCGTCGTCCAAACGGGTCGCAACCCACCCAAAAATAGTAATAACATTGTCGAACGAAGGCACCTTCACACCTGACATTCTTGGCATCCAAAACAGATGTTGGGGTTGCAAATTGTCACTATCCTACTCCCTAAGAATGCTACCATAGCCGGACCGCTCCATAGGAAGGCGTATTTTTGACAATTTCAGCTCCAAAAAGCATCACCAAAAGGGTTAACACCCACCAAAAATAGGTCTAAATGTCAAAAAATTGTACACACTTAATGCTAAAACATCTAAAGGCACCCTTGCACAAGTCATCTTGGGTCAAGCGACTCGTCGCTTTTCTCATGAAGGTCATTCCCTCATCGATTCATCGCTTGAGGGGGTAGTCACACATAGTCACCAGCCGATAAGTACACACCCAATTAAGGAAAATGACATGCATTCAAAGAATCATTGACAAAGACAATCATGTTCCTACTTGGGGCAATAAATAAGCAATAATCACAACCTGATCAAATCACTTGGCATTTCATGAATCATGAACTCAAGGTTCTCACAAAAAAAAGGTTGCACCCTTTGCCTATTCATGACCGATCAATGTCCAAGATCAAGTAACACCTCACCAAAAAAGGTTAACACTTGAGTTAAGTTCCTTCACTTATCAGAAGCAAGGATTCAAGAATGCATGCCCTTTCCATACTTGGGGCATCAAAAGTTGGTTAGGTTACTGAGAAACCCTAATCATTAGTGCTTTGGTTATCTATTTTTGCTCAGCACTGCGCCATGCACAACGCATCCCAAAAAGGGGCATCTATAGACACCAAAATAGCACCAATCCGATTATGTGATGGCAAACACTAATCGCTTTGACACACACAGCCCCAAGGGCAGCCCCTAGAGGTTAAAAAGTGGTCTTAACCACTTTCACAGCAGTTTTGGAAGGTCAGAGATCAATTTGGCACCTTCAAGCACTTTTCTCAATATCCGTTCCACCCTGGAATGAATTCAAACTAGGATTCGCCCCACCTAGGGATGAATTCTGAATTTGCTCCAAGGTGGGGCAAATTGTAGGTTTGACGGGCAAAAAGTCAAATATTGACAAATGGCAGCTCAGATCTGCCACTCAATGCTTCCTTCATCGCATGGGAGTATGGGTGAGATTTTTTTAGTGTTAGAGGCATTTGCAAGGTCAGTCATGAAGTCCCAATTCAGGGAGGAATCTCCTTCCCCCTGGGAAGGCATGATTGCCAAGTGGTGCCTCTGCATGCCCATTTCAAGAGACCTCCAAGTCTATAAATTGGTGAGTTTCCTCACCCCAAAATATATAGAGAAGGAGCATTTTAGAGCAACGAAGTGCTATCATTTTATTTACATACCTCACACATTTTGGATTTGTGCCTTTCACATCCTTGATCTCCTTTAGAGGGGAGGTCATTGGATGACTATTGGAAGGATGAATCTCGAGCCCAAAACCTAACATTTGGCCTAAATATCCCACCAAATTTGTTGATAATACCACATAAGAGGTTTTGGACCCATCCCAAGTGGATTGGTGCCGAAAACAAGCCTCAAACGGAAGGCGGCCTGCCCCATGGACGCCCCCCTCCCACACTACCACAATTCTAATCACACCCTTTTGGAGCAATGGGAATTTCATGGTAGACTTGTTTTCTTTCATTTTTGCATTCAATTATATGATGCTTAGATAGGTTGTCATTTGAATTTTGTCTCGTTTTGAACAATTTTGACCTTATTTCTATCTTTGCTCGCCTCTACTAACCTACAGGTAGCATCATCAAATTCTTGTTGATGGAGGCTAAATTGGGAAAATCTGTCCATCTAGGTCTTCCAAAAATTCCCCCAATTAGCCAACCCCAAGTTTGCATGTCTTTTGGAGCTTCCTAGGCAAGACATTTGGATAGTACTTTTTCAGCATTTTGTTGTAGGTGAATCCATCCCACCCCGAAGCAAATTCAAATCGATGAGGAATTTCTTGAATGTTATTTTTGCAGAGCCTTCCTGGTGGTGTCTTGATGCCTATGTCAAATTTTTAGAGCATTTGGACCTGTTTTAGTCATAGTTTAAATCATTTTTCTCATTCACTTATCATAGGCTTGGGGATTGCATGCTTTGTTTCATCCATAGGTGCTACTGACCATTTCTTGTTCCTTTGAACATAGGGTTTGGACATCGAAGGAGTAGTGAGGAGTCAAGACTCATCAACACAAGTGGCGATGATGTTTGGTCCGCCCATTTTACATGTGGGCATGCGAAAGAAGGAAAGGCACCCATGGATGTAACAAGAATGCACACTTAAACTCTCCTAGCCCTTGGAAGGGGAGGATGTGCATTGTAACCGAGTTGTAAAACATATCAATAAAAAGTGTTGTCTTCTTTATTCACCTATGTTTCATTTTGATTCGCTCATGCTTTTACCTCTTTTCATGCCCTTTCAAATTCCTATGATTTAGCGCTAAGTCCGGTTATGTTTGCATCGCATATTCGCTTTCCTTTTTGCTTCCATATCCTCATGCTTTCACTTGTATTTCCTCAATCACTCAAATATGTATTTTAAGTTATGAAAATAATCTAGAATAAAATCTTAAACACAATAAAATAGGAAATAGTATCAATATTTATACTAGTAAAATATTATATCAAAGTATACCGAAATATAAGGTAAAATGTTGCAATGAATATAAAATCATTTTTCATTGAAAGTAGTGTTTTCATGGTAATAGTAAATAAGAATGTGTACTTTACAAATAAAAACATTGTGCATTATAGGGATATTCATAAAAGTTATAAACTCAAACTTATTGTATCGCCTTCATTCATGTTTATAGGTATGAAAAAAATATTTGATTAGTAAAATAGATACAACTATAAAATAATGTGTGTATTAGCTCTACATTTATTGTGCTATTTGGTATTATTTTTGTATGAATTTCTATAACATTATTGTAAAATTATGTTCATCAACATTTGACTAGACATTATACCAAACTCCTCGTGCATGGGACTATCTAGATTATAATTTTTTATTGAGGATCAACTCTTGTAATGATAAATATCTTATGGTTGAGCATACAATGTCTAAGCGTTTGAGTTGTATACACTATAGTAAGGCAAATCTTCTCTAATAGCATATATCTGGCTTCATAATTAACAAAGGTATGGTTAGTGTAGAAGATATCATTTTCTCTATATTTATCATCTTCATATACCAACATATCCCCTAAGGCATAGCATGTGGCTACTATATATAGAAATGAGTGCCTAAGAGAATTAGCTGGGACAAGGATGTAAAGGAATAAGAGGTTATATAGGATATCATCGAATGGTATATAACAATTAGTCTCAACAATCCATTCAAAAACTAAATCCTTTATCAAAATCTTGGTGAAAAACTTACACTTATTCACTTGTTGTGCAATGAATCTCTTAATGGCTTAGATTTTATACCGAATACTAATAACCTACGTTAGGATTCCAAGGCATGACATATTGATAAGGGATAATATCTTATCAGGATCAATTTGATGCCTTTTTGGAAAATGATGAATTCCAATAATTTTCTTGATATTGCTCTAAAGATGAACTTTTGAGGCTTTACGTATACCTTGTTTTTCCTCAATCACTTAAATATGTGTTGTAAGATATGAATATAATCATCATGATTTATAGACCAAGAAGTATAATATTATTCAATCATGTAAGAGTTATTACCATGGATTTTATCCTCATTAGGAGTTCCAATATAAATGGAGTAACTTTATATATACACCAAAGTACCCTTGTTACTAGAAGGAGAGCCTAAGATTTGTGGAGACAAAGGGAGGTTGGTTAGATCCAAGTCAAAAATGTATTGGATGAATTTTTGTTATTAATGTTAATAGGATTAAAACCATGACCCTTAATTTTATTGTTATATAAGTTATTCAAAGTGAGAGGCCTTAATACAACACTAATAGAGGAATATAGCAAAGAAGATGATTCAAGAGATAGATTAAGAGGACACACAAAGACTTTAGGATTATCAACCTTTATTACTTGATAGTGATAAAAAGGTTTAAGGTCAATTAGAAAGTGATATATATTAATCCTATATTCATATTTAAGGCAATATTGGAGAGTTGAAGGGATGGACCACATATATGAATCCACAACCCTCCTAAAAAGAATTTTGTATTTTTAGATCACATATCTTAACATAGAAGAGAGTGTTGAGCATGCGAGGTTAGACTAGAAAGGGTAAGACTATCCTCACATTCTCCATTGTTAAAAGATATAACAACAAGAATAATTTTCTTTAAATCTTACTTGGTTAGCCTAAAATGACTCATGGACCTTTAGGTTATAAACATTGAAATGAGAACCATTGTTATTTAAATATTATTTGATGAACTTGTCATCAATATGGTCTGTAATGTAATGTATAATGACCGATCTTTGACAAAAGAAGTCTAGGGATTACCATCATCCTCATATAATGATGTAGTGTTGTCGATTTCGTTTGCAATTTGGAGCCTTCACCATATGGTCTATAAATGTCTGGGTAGAAACCATTGCTCATTGCATTCACAGAATTCCACTTCCTATTACATTTTCCTCTACGCGACAGATACATTAAAGTCGATATATCGTTATTTTGTGTTCCATCTAAGAAACATCAAGTACATAACTTGTTGTCCGGGACAGTTTGTCGAACGACATTGCTCTCCATCTGCAAATATGGTGAAATCAATGTCTCTAAGAATCAAAATCTGCACGCTGCTTGTTGCCCTCAACGTGATATTTATGGTGCATGTATCCGCTCGATACAGCCTAAATACGAATGAAAATACAAGTAACAAAAACAGAGCTAAATATAACGTTGCCAGTGACGTAGAACGGTTGGCATCATGCGATTCTCATACGAGCTGTGGAGGTAGTGCACCAGACCCAGACCATTGCTGCAGTTCACCCAAGAAGGTTGTGGTAGCTGACCAGAAATTGGCATCTGAAGCGGAGAGTTTTTGACGCTTCTATGACTAATAATAACAAGGATTATATCCCAACTGACCCTTCAATTGCAGATTGACAATAATACATTGCTCATTCGGTTCTAGATTCTGCCTTGTCCAATTTAATTTTCTTTCATCGACATGTTATAGGTTTCTGTTGTGCAGGGATAACACATTTGTTATAAAACTATGGCCATCACATGGCGTTGCCTATTTGTTGAAGCCAAACTCTTGGATCATGTATACGTAAATAAATATTACACCTGTTTAGAGTATATAACTTCTACCAGGATATAGCTTCTATCAGAATGCAAATAAGTGATATAAAATGGACAAGCCGGACCAATTGAATGCCAATTGTGATATAAAAAATTTCAGACATTTTATATAAAGTAGTTATTAATCTTTCGTATCAAATTATGAGTTTGAGACTCAAAATATTGTCATATTTAGTTTATAATTAAAAGCATTTGAACAAAGTTATAGACACAATGAAGATTTTATACTTTAAAAATTAAAAAATATTATAATAATAATATACTAGAATCTTAGAAAAGTCTCGATTCAAATAACATAAAATCATTAGTAAAAGCCTGAAATTAGTTAAGATCTTGTTTGTTGGATCTAGAGAGACATTTAAATGTTTAAACATTTATTCTATTAAAATATTTTTTCCATTCTTTGCATCCGACAATGAAACTAATCTAATGATCATCACATACATTTTAAAAATAAAGTTTTTATCGCATTTGCATAATAATAATAATATTATTATTATTATTTCTTTCTTTTATGATGCGAAAAAAGAATGAGCGGAAAGGTAGCGGCGGGAGGGCATGGGAGCGGGAGCGCCAGCACTATGAACCTGGGCATCGACAAGTTGAAGGGCCGCAACAAGGCACAGGGAGGGTTGTCAGAGAATGGAGGCTTGACGGAGTTACCCGAAGATGGAGGCAAACGCGGGAAGGATCCGCCTAACAAAGGGAGAGACTGCCAATAGAAATCGTATGCAGAGGTAGTGGCTTTTGAAACCCCAAATGGTATTTTCACTAAGGACCTCTTTTTGTTCAAGGATGAACTGGACATCCCGGAGGAAATCCTATCAAGTTTCATTGAATTTGAAAAATTTTCCCTAATCGGGAAGTTTATTGGAGGGCGTCCCGATATGGAGACCATCCGTAGGTGGGCGGCAGGAAAATGGTGGACCTCGGGTCATATGGAGTTGGCTGCCCTATCCCGGGGTTTTTTCGCATTTAGGCTAAATAATGCGGAGGATGACTGTAAAATTTTGGCTGGGGGCCCTTGGTTTCTGGGACGCAGGAGTCTCTTTCTTAGGAAGTGGGGTATGGATTTTAACCTCCAGAGTATTAATATTGCCCCAATATGGGTTAGGCTGTCGAACCTTCCTCTTTTTTGCTGGCATGAAAATGTTATCAGGGGTATCGCCTGTTCCATTGGTGAGTTGGTCACCATTGACCCTCCCACTCGGGCCCGAACCAGATTTGTCCAAGCTCGCTTCTGTGTCTTGGTAGATTTGGAGGTGAACCTTCCATCCTCCATCACTCTTCGGTCTAGAGGCTCCGTTCTTCATAAGAAAGTCATTAACTATGAAAATAGACCGACATTTTGCCCCCGGTGCAGTTCCTAGGGGCATCTTCAGTCAAATTGTCCTCTTCAAAAGTCGGGGATGAAGGGTGGGGCTTCTGGAAACCCCCTAGAGCAAGAAGGAAAACAATTGAAACACCCTGTAGCGATAGTGCCTGAGTCTCCAGATCCTTCTAGGGTTCTCCTCGAGTCGAACGTTGTTCTGTGCAATGCAAGTTCCCAACCAGAACCTCAAGTGGAAAAGGATCAGTCTCCTTCTCGTATGTCTACTTAGGATGATTCCCCTATCTATCAAAACCAAAAAGCTCTCGAGTCCCTACTGGAAGAGTATTTGCTGGGCAAGAGGGACAAACAACATGGCAACATTAGTCCATGAAACACTAGAAGCTGGAAGCAAGGGGTGGATTTTGGCTATGAAAGAAAACAGGGGCGACATCCTAACAAAGAAAGAAGGGATAAGGAAACGGTAGCAGACATTGCAAATGGATCCCAACGGTTTCTTTTTCAAGAATATTTTGACTCCTTGGTGGGTGATTCGCCT
The DNA here is from genome assembly GCA_028583015.1 of Wollemia nobilis. Classification (NCBI taxonomy): domain Eukaryota; kingdom Viridiplantae; phylum Streptophyta; class Pinopsida; order Araucariales; family Araucariaceae; genus Wollemia; species Wollemia nobilis. The sequence goes on along the minus strand of JAQPPZ010000243.1, from coordinate 121,818 downwards.
GTCCCAAAACCTCCCATCCAATACAAAAAGGGAGGCAAGAAAGTCTTTAAAATGTCCATATGAAAATCCTCTCATAGAATGTGAGAGGTCTTAACGGAGCGACCAAACGTAGGGTGGTGGCCGATCTCTGAAATAAGTCTAACCCATCCATCCTCATTTTGCAAGAGACTAAGTCTGATGCCTCTGCCTCTGTCAAGGTTACCAGGGCCATTTGGGCCAAGGCCAAATTCCTTTCCAGCCATGCAATAGGTTATGCAGGCGGTCTCATGGTGCTGTGGGACTCTAAAAAGCTCGAGGGTAGTCTTCTATCGACTTCCAACAGGACTATCAATGTCCTATTTCACTCCAATATTGATAAATTTTCATGGATTTTGAACAATGTTTACACCCCGAACTCTGCTTCGGAGCAAGCTTAGTTATGTAAAACCATCTCTCTGATGAGGGAAAGTTTTAGTGACTTCCCGTGGGTTGTGGGAGGGGATTTCAATTGCCCTCTTCATCCCTCTGAAAAGAAGGGAGGCGTTGAGCTGGCCAACCGTAGCATGGAGGATTTCAAAGATTTTGTTTCATCCAATAATATGCTAGACATCAAACTTAAGGGGGTGTCCTTCAACTGGAGCAATAGGAGGATTGGAAGCAATCTCATCCAGGTCAAGCTCAACTGGTTCCTCATTTCCCATGAAGCTATTCCCTTCCTCAGCGCTACAACTCTCTCAGCTTTGCCAAGAATTGAGCTGGACCATAATCCCATTCTGTTAGAGGCCACTAGCAGGCCTAGGTTTAAGATCCCTTTCAGATTTGAGTCCATGTGGATTTCCCACAAGGATTTCAAATAGTTGGTTTCAAAATGGTGGCAGGTGACGGTGGTTGGTTCAGCATCCAAAATACTGGCCCTAAAACTTAAGATGATTAAAAAGAACTTAAAGGCATGGAATAAGGAGGTTTTCGGCAACATTTTTTATACTAAAAGGTCCATCTCTAAGCACTTGAAGAGTTTATAGGAAAATATGGAGGTCGAAGGGTATTCTGAAGGCCTCAGAGAGGAGGAACGGAGCCTCCTGGTGGACTTTCATTCCATTCTTGCCAGTGAGGAAACATTTTGGTGTCAGAAGTCCAAGGATCCCTGGATGAAGAGCGATGATTCAAATTCAAAGTTTTTCCACGCGTCTACAATGAGACACAGGGGGCAAAAAAGATCAGACAGGTGTTGTGTAAGGATGGGCGCACTACTAGGGAGATTGAGGAAATTTGAAGCGAAGTAGTCAATTTCTTCTAGGATTTGCTGGGTGCTCCTCCTGATAGCGTCCTCCAAGTTCAAAAATCCTTGCTTGCTAATTTCCCTACCAAAGTCCCCCATGAGGCAAGTATTAAACTCCTAGAACATTTTTCCCATTTCGAGATTAAGGATGCTCTTTTTTCCATGCAACTAGATAAGGCCCCCGGGCCTGATGGGTTCCCCCCCTGATTCTTTCAAGTTATGTGGGATGTTGTGGGGCCTGATGTCTATGAGGCTATCTTAGAAATCCAAGCATCAAGATCCATCCATCCGAAGCTCAAATCTACCTTCCTAGCTCTCATTCCTAAGTCACCCGCCTGCAAAAGTTTTTTTGACTATCGTCCCATGAGCCTCTGCAATGTTTTCTACAATATTCTTACCAAGACCATTGTCAATCGTCTGAGATCCCTCCTCCCCTCTTTGGTAGGTTTATCTCAGGGAAGCACCGTTAAGGGTAGAAACATCCTTGATGGCATAATTACTATTCACGAAACCCTCCATACTGCCCAATGTTCCAAGAATGCTACGCTTTTCCTTAAACTAGACATGAATAAAGCTTTTGACAGAGTGGACAAGAGGTTCCTCTATGCTGTCCTTTGCAAGTTGGGCTTCCATCATCACTGGATTGACCTTGTGAATAGTTGCATTTCCACTCTATCCTTTTCTGTGTTGATCAACGGGTCCCCCGCTGGATTCTTCCAGAGTGCTCGCAGCCTCAGACAAGGTGATCCACTGTCTCCTATTTTATTCATTCTTTTGGAAGAGGTCCTTAGCTGGTCTTTGAATGAAGCCCTCCGTCGAAGCAAGATTTTTGGCATTCTACCTACTTCCAGAGTTGATCCTATCACTCACCAATAGTTTGTGGATGACACACTCATATCCACTAGAGCGTCTATCACTCAGGCCAAATCTATCAAGTGCATTTTGTCCTAGTATGAGAAGGCTTCTAGCCAAAAAGTTAATTATTTGAAGAGCAAAATTTATTTTGTTAATACCCCTCTACGTAGGCAAATTTGCATTGCCAGAATTCTTGAATGCACTATTGATTCCCTGCCTACAACTTATTTGGGGTTGCCGCTAGTTTGTAATGGGTGAGGTGGTGGGAACATCTAGAATTCAATTTTGGAATGGCTTCATAAGAAACTCAGCACTTGGAAAGGAAAATTGCTATCTCAAGCTGGGAAGGCAACCCTCACCAAATCCTGTCTTCAAGGAATTCCCACCTATTTCATGTCTATTTTCATGCTTCTTGTGTTTATCCATTCCAAAATTGAGCAGATTCAAAGGAATTTTCTCTGGTCTGGTAGCAAAGAAAAATCCAAAATTCCTCTGGTGGCGTGGGATAAGGTTTGCCTTTAAAAGGACCAAGGGGGCATGGGATTGAGAAGATCCAGGCTCATGAACACTGCCTTAATTGCCAAACATGCTTGGAGAATTCTTATTAATGCACCGACGGAATGGGTCAATATAGTTAAAAGAAAGTATCTTGGGAAAATTCTCTCCTGGAAGCTGAGTCTCCTCATGAAGCTTCAGCTTTCTGGAAGATGGTGCTTCAGGGCCATTCGGTGATTAACAGGGGTGCTCATTGGATCTTGGGGGATGGATCCACGATCCTTTTTTGGAGATACAGGTGGGCTATAGCTGAAGCTCTCACTGTAAATTAGAACTTGGCTGGCTTGAGGGCCCAGATTGATCCAAACAGTCATCTCAAGGTTTCAGATTGCATTGACCGGAGTTCCCTTCCCCCTCGATGGAAACTTTCGATGATGGATGGGTTTGATAATGAGGTGAATTTCTTGTATAGTTCCCTCCAATCAATTTTAATTCCTTTGGTCATAAGAGATGATAGAATTATTTGGAGCAACACGCAGGATGGGCAGTTTTCTATTAAGTTCGCTTATGATATTTTGTCGTGTGAGGCTACTGTGGACCCTCGATGGAGAGCAATTTGGAGGAAAGGGATTATTCCTAAGATAAATTACTTTGCTTGGATTTCCTTTTATAACAAAGCCCTTACCATAGATAATCTCCACAAGAGAGGCCTTGCAATTCCCAACAGGTGCTATCTTTGCTTAGTTGACTGTGAAACATCCGATCACTTATTTTTGTATTGCCCCTTTTCCCATTTAGTCCTAAGCTGTGTGTTGTCTTCCTTCCATGTACTCTGGTGCTCCCCTCACTCCCTTAAAGATGCATTCCTCCAATGGCCCAAGCCCTTTAAGAATTATAAGCTTTGATTCCTTTGTGAGGCTGCCTTTCACCATTCCATATGGCAAATTTGGTTGGAGCATAATGCTAGAGTCTTCGGCAAGATCCCTAGAATGGCTCCCTCTGTTGCCCAATAGGCCTTATCATTTGCTGTCGATAATTCAAAAACTATTCCCAGATCTCGCCCTCATAATCCTTGGAAGGCAATTATTTTCAAAAGACTGGACCTTGGCTCCTCTTGGACCAAACCTCCTTTGGGATGGATCAAACTTAATTTTGACGGGGCTGCTAAAGGCAACCTAGGGCCCGCTGGTTCCGGGGGCTTGTCAGGGACCATAATGGGAAGCTAATCTTGGCCTACTATGAAAATCTGGGCCCTCAGACCAATCATTTTGCTGAAGCCCGTGGTGTGTTGAAAGGGTTGCAGGTTATATCGAATGATCCTAGGCTTTTAATTATTGAAGGTGATTCTCTAAACATTATCAACTACCTTCGTGGCTCCAAAGACCCATCATGGCGGGTCTTGAATATCATCCTCGAGGCTAGGATGCTCTTCTCTCAGTGCGCCAGGTGGGAGGCGGGGTACATCTACAGAGAAGGTAACTGGGTGGCGGATCACTTGGCCAACAAAGGACTGATGACCACATGCTCGGTTGTTTGGCGTTCTCATTTCCCAACCGAGGTGGATAGTTTGGCCAAGGCAAATATTCCCTCATGATGAAGAATTTGTATCATAGGTCTTCTCCCAAAGTTTGTTGATATATTGTCTTCAGCTATTATTCTATTTTAATGTATTTCAAGATCAAGATTTCCAAGACTGTCCGCGTCTTCTGGGGCTCTCGGGAATTTTGTATTTCCCTGTCTTTTTTACGAACTGCTCTATTTACCTAGCCATCCGGCATGAAATATCTTTTAGCAAGGCTAATTTTGTACATAAGGTTTTGGGATCCTTTATAAAAACCCACAATTAATCTATTATTATAATTACCAAAAAAAAATATTATTTTCTTTATATTATATTATTAAAATACAATATTTGGTATAGGATATTACTTATTTTACAAGTATCACGAAAAAAATATTCATCCTTATTAAGTACTTGTGTAGATATTCAAAAGCATCTTTAGATATAAAATAAAGGATCACTAAGGATAATTGCCATTGAAAATTTAACTAACATAACATTCATCATATGGATATGCAACATTTATAAAATTATTCATCTATATGATTTTGGAGAAATGCATATATATTCTATTCAAATACTCTTAGTTTTTTACATCCCACATTGATATCAATCTAATGATGAACCACATATATTAAAAAAGTGATTGAATACATTCATGATGATAAGTACATCTGGAATAACACCTTGTATAACATTTTGATCTTTATATTGCATTTATAAAATAAAATATATATTTAGTATAGCATAAATTTCACTAATAATATTATTTATTCTCTCAAGATTAGAAAGAGTTTTGATCATTATTGAGTGCTCATAACCACGTGACAAGGACTCTAGATGCAAATAAAAAATATTTTATTATGATAACACCTGATTAATATATATATTTTTTATGAATATATTAGTTAGGTGTTATCATAATAAAATATTTCTTATTTGCAACTAGAGTCCTTTACATTTTTAGTGTGGTTATCCTTGCATATCATACTATTCTATAAATATATAATCACTACTAGTTTGACCTCTTTTCCTTTTAGGTTTAGTACGACCATTTGTTGAGATTTTGTGAAAGTAGGTTAATTAAAAAATATAAATAAAAAACTAAAATATAGGACTTACATATTATGCTACAAATCTCATGGGAATTTTTTTTCTTATCCATTAGTTTGCTATCAATGGACAACTAGAAAAACATATTTTGTTGGTGCCTTTTATATTATATATAAAAGAAATAATATTTTGAAATGAATAAGACATGTATTAAATACAACACAAATAATTTCTATCTATGTTGAATAATTTTATATAACTTGTACATTTTTATTCATATAGTATATGTATTTAATAATTTGCCAAATTATAGGTCGGAGGTGTAGACCAATTGGTTCATCCAAACCCCATAAGGGGGCGGAGGTCCAAGGTTCAAATATTGGGCCTCGTCAGACTGAACGCTTGTCCCCTTTCCTGGTGCTTTCAGCGGTGTAAGAGGTTCAAAATAATTGTGGCATGGTGGTTATAGGGACGGACAGCGTGAAGATCTGTGTGGCGGCTTCTAGGGCGACGGGCAGTGGAAAATACTATGGTGGCCATAAAATATAGAAAGCCTTCTCGGATTCGTGGCAGCTACCAATTCCACCATGTAAATTAAAAAATAATAAAATAATAAAAAAATAAATAAATAAAAAATAATAATTTGCCAAATTGTTTGAATCTATGAAATTGTTTCAATAAATATGACTTGAGTTTGACAAAACATTAAGCATGATAATATTATTTTTATAAGAGAGTGATAAAGAACATACTAGTTCATATATGAATGATTTCATAAGTAGTAGGACATTGTCATAATTACAGTTTATAGCTTTTGTAATGAATTTTACTATAACCTTTCTTTTTGAATTGATGGTTCCTATTTAGGAATTTAAATCTATGGTATTTGGATAAATTCTATTTTAGGAACACAATATTTTCATATTTGCTATTTCATATTCATATATTTAGTATTTATTCATAGTGAAAAATGGTTATCTTCATAAAAATAAAATTATTTAAAATTTAAAATGAATTTATTGAATATTTTACCATAAAATTATAACTACAATGTGTCACCCATGGGGTTTAGAGTAATTTATAGGGAATGAATATTTTCACACTCTAACCAATATTCAAATCTCATAAGTGGACCTTAATATCTAACCATGAAATATACGAAAGACATATGAAATGAATATTTTCAATTTATAAATAAAATAGACTTTAAAATATTTTTAATAAATTTTAATATTTTCGATACATAGCATGATCTCAACTAGATAAACTTCGTGGCTTTCAAACTAGAGATCTAGAATAAAATCTTGCAAAGTGATATATGTATAATTATGAAGTTATTATAAACCAACATCTCATCATGATGTAATAAAGGTGGGACCAATTTTTATCTAACAAAATAAAAAAATATAAATATAACCTATCATTAATTAGAGATAATAGATTCACTATCATTAATTAGTGATAAAATATTCACTATATAATTTTTAATGAAATTATAAAAAAAAAAAAAATCACACAAATTTAATATAAATATATCTAGTAAACATATAGGCGTTTATGTGTATGCATGCATTTTAATATATTTAGGATTATGTCATAAATTGTATCTATATACACTTCGTAAAATTTTCTTAAACACAATTAAATAGGTAATAGTACCAATCTTTTTACTAGTAAAATATTATAACAAAGTATACCAAAATATAAGGTAAAATATTGGTAAAATAATTTTATAGATTTCATGGAAAGTAGTGTTTTCATAGTAATGGTAAACAAAAATGTGTACTTTACAAATAAAAACATTGTGTGTTATAGGGATATTAGTAAAAGTTATAAACTCAAACTTATGGTATCGCCTTCATTCACGTTTATAGGTATGACAAAGATATTTGATTACTAAAATAGATACAACTATAAAATAATGTGTGCATTAGTCTACATTTATTATGCTTTTTAGTATTGTTTTTGTATGGATTTTTATAGCATTATCCTAATCACAATATTATGTGTATCGACATTTGATCAAACATAGTATCAAACTCCTCATATAGAACTATCTAGATTATAATTTATTATTGAGGATCAAATCTTGTAGTGATAAATTCTTACGACTGAGCATATAATATCTAAGTGCTTGGGTTGTATAAACTATAGCAAATAAAATCTTCTCTAAGGGAATATATTTGGCTTCATAATTAACAAAGGTATGGTTAATATAGAATATATCTCTTTCTCTATGTCTGTCATCTCACTATACCAACATATCACCTAAGGCATAACCTATGGCAACCATGTATATCAATAAGTGCCTAAGGGAATTAGCTAGAACAAGGACGTAAGGGATAAGAGGTAAGTAAATATAGCATTGAATAGAGATTAATAGTCAGTAACCTATTGAAAAACCAAATCCCTTATCAGAAGTTTGGTGAAAGGTTGACACTTATTAGCTTATTGGGAAATGAATCTCTTAATAGCTTAGATTTTATATTGGATACTCCTAAACTAGGTTATAGTTCCAAGGCATGACATATTGATAATTTCTAATATCATATCAAGATCAACATTGATGCGATGTTGGAAAATGATGAATTGCAATAATTTTCTTGATATAGCTTTAAAGATGAACTTTTGAGGCTTTAGGTATTCCTTGTTGTAGACACCAAAACAACACCAATACGATTATGTGATTGTAAACATTGATCGCTTTGACACACACAGCCCCAAGGGCAGCCCCCAGAGGTTAAATAGTGGTCCTAACCACTCTCATAGTAGTTTTGGAAGGTTAGAGATCAATTTTGCACCTTCAGGAACTTTGCTCAATATTCGTTCCACCCTAGAATGAATTCAAACTTGGATTTGCCCCACCGAGGGACGAATTCTGAATTTGCTCCAAGGTGGGGCGAATTGCAGTTTTGACAGGAAAAAAGTCAAATCTTGACAAATGGTAGCTCACATCCGCCACTCAACGCTTCCTTCATCGCATGGGAGTATGGGTGATCATTTTCGAGTGTTAGAGGCATTTGCAAGGTCAGTCATGAAGTCCCAATTTAGGGAGGAATCTCCTTCCCCTTGGGAAGGCATGATTGCCAAGTGGCACCTCTGCATGCCCATTTCAAGAGACCTCCAGGTCTATAAATTGGTGAGTTTCCTCACCCCAAAATATATAGAGAAGGAACATTTTAGAGCAATTAAGTGCTATCATTTTATTTACATACCTCACACCTTTTGGATTTGCGCCTTTCACATCCTTGATCTCCTTTAGAGGGGAGGTCATTGGATGACTATTGGAAGGATGAATCTTGAGCCCAAAACCTAACATTTGGCCTAAATATCCCACCAAATTTGTTGATAATACCACATAAGAGGTTTTGGACCCATCCCAAGTGGATTGGTGCCAAAAACAAGCCTCAAACGGAAGGCGGCCTGCCACATGGACGCCCCCCTCCCACACTGCCACAATTCTAATCACACCCTTTTGGAGCAATGGGAATTTCATGGTAGACTTGTTTTCTTTCATTTTTGCATTCAATTATATGATGCTTAGATAGGTTGTCATTTGAATTTTGTCTCGTTTTGAACAATTTTGACCTTATTTCTATCTTTGCTCGCCTCTACTAACCTACAGGTAGCATCATAAAATTCCTATTTATGGAGGCTAAATTGGGAAAATATGACCATCTGGGTCTTTCCAAAATGCCCCCAATTAGCTAAAACCAAGTTTGCGGGTCTTTTGGAGCTTTCTAGGCAGGACATTTGGACAGTACTTTTTTGGCATTTTGTTGTAGGTGAATTCGTCCCACCCCAGAGCAAATTCAAATTGGTGAGGAATTTCCCAATTGTTCTTTTTGCAAAGCCTTCCTGGTGGTGTCTTGATGCCTCTATCAAAATTTTAGAGCATTTGGACCTGTTTTAGTCATAGTTTAATTCATTTTTCTCATTCACTTATCGTAGGGTTGGGGATTGCATGCTTTGTTTCATCCGTAGGTGCTACTGACCATTTCTTGTTCTTTTGAACATAGGTTTTGGACATCGGAGGAGTAGCAAGGAGTCAAGACTCATCAATGCAAGCGACGATGACGTTTGGTCCACCCATTTTACATGTGGGCACGCGAAATAAGGAGAGGCACCCATGGATGTAACAAGAATGCACACTTAAATGCTCCTAGCCCTTGGAAGGGGAGGATGTGCATTGTAACTGAGTTGTGAAACATATCAATAAAAAGGGTTGTCTTCTTTGTTCACCTATGTTTCGTTTCGATTTGCTAATGCTTTTCCCTCTTTTCATGCACTTTCAAATTCCTAGGATTTAGCGCTAAGTTTGGTTCTGTTTGCATCACATATTCGCTTTCCTTTTTGCTTCTATATCCTCATGATTTTAGTTGCAATCATGGTGGGACCTTGTCCTCTATTTTTAAGATCAGAGATCCGATCCAAACTTGGTTGTTTTTTCTTGCAGGTACCACGTTTTCATACGTTGACTGTTGTTCATTCCATCAGGGGGTGAATACAAAGCTGTAATTCATCTCACCCAGGGACGAATGGGAATTCACCCCACCCTGGGATGAATACATTCATGTAATTCATTCCACCCTGAGATGAATTCTTGTCTATGAATTTTTTGGGTAGAAGCTCAGAACCGACAAATTCGAACAGAGAAGAGGTAAGAATTTTGCACTTTTCTTGTCATTTTCTGTCTTCAGTTTTTTTGTTTTTTTGGTTCCTTTTTTTGCGTTCATAGAAAAATTTTTGCTGCATGTTTATTTTGTTTAATGCAAAATAAAAATAACCCCACACACCACGTGGAAAATTAAACACCAAGGAGTTGGTCGTAAAACCCCGGCCCTTGATCAAGACCAACGATGGATTTCATCACCACCTTGGCTTGAATTTTGCATTCTTAAACCCCGATAGCTACTGTTGCTAGATGTAAATCCTAATGAAAGTTGACCGAGTGTAGCTGGGGTGATTCCCAGCACACGAGGATAAGTCTTCTATGGTAGGTGTCATAAAAAGGGCGATTCCCCTTCCATACCGCCTATGTTCCACGTACCATCTGCTCTCATGTACCTATAGTTTCCCTCACATAAGGGCGGGTATATAGAGAGGTTGGTATATCGGCCTGGCAATGGTATATCGAAGGAGCAACCAATTTTGGGAGTCATAAGAGCCCTCATTTTGCATTTAAACGTTCTTTACAAAAACCTTAAAAAAAAAAAACAAAAAAAACAAAAAAATGAAACACACTAAACCAGGTTTAGGACACACTCTCAATATTTAAATGAGATAATCACTGTTTGTGTATGTCTGTGCTCTTTCTTGTTTAGTGTAGCATAAAAAACATAAAAAGAGATAAAAATCTATTTAGATTGTAGAAAAGCGACACCATGGTGTACACCCGTAGCCAAGCCCAATCAAGGGCAGAAGCTACGAAAAGTGTACAAGGGGGCACAATTCGCCTCCGCTACAGCCCTAAGGACTTGGTCATATCGCCTTGGCGGCCTAACCCACAAGAGAGTCTACATCATTCCATGTCAAGGTGGAATTATAGGGACACCCCTTTGGGGGACATGCCCATTCATCATAGCCCCTTTCAGGAAGAATCCTTGCACGTGGCACTCAACATAGACAAGAAATTTCCCTTAGAAGCTCGATATGAGTGGCCACCATGCGATGAAGCGCTAGAGTGGCATAGTGTCTGTGAGGAGAGGCCACATGACTATGGCATCCCTCCTTTGCCCCCCATCACTGTTAGAACCAATAGAAAAACCCTAGAGCACAGGGCTCTTTAAGTAGGGTGAGCTAACTCCACCCACCCCTTTCACACATACAAAAGGGAGCACGAGGAAGACCATTAAGTTCATCAAGAGCAATGTACAATGCAGGAGCCATGCACCTCCACACCCGCTATGTACCATGGCCACCCACTGAGGCCAGAGCCTTGGGTAAATGCCGCCAACCTCTATAGAGGGAAACGACCCATTGAGATCTTAGATCATCGTGATCAAGGTAAATGCATAGGAGACACATCCAGGCCTCCAAGGCTCAATATGGCAGAGCAAATTGACATAGCAGTCGCCAGACATGTCACTCGTAGAGCCAAAATCATGTGGCTTGAGCAATACCAACAACAACTAGAGCATCTATACCACCTTAGCAAGGAGTGCATTTAGCACCAAATAGATGAGATGCTTCATAACCTAGCTGAGAGGGTTCCAATCCCTCACACCCAAAGAGCAGAACCATATGAGAGGCATAATCCCTTGGTGCGAGATAGGTTGATCATGGGATCCAAGGATCCCATAGGTTGATCAGGGCCATCAAATAGGCTCGATCCCCAACCACAGGCTCTAGTCGAGCCACCTGCTTGAGCCCAAGGACACCAAGCCACTCCTAGTCAGCCACAGTTAGCACCCCCCGTGCTTCAACAATAGCAGTAGGTACATGATATCGGCTCTTCACAACCTACAAAATAAAACAACACAAAAACATTAAAATCATAAAAAAAACTATACAACACAATAACATGAATATACAACACTGCCTACCAACATACAACTCAAAAACAACAAAATTCACAAAAATTCAAAATAGATACAAAAAAATTCAGCAAATATAGTTGTCAGTCTTAGGGTTTTTGTACTTTAAGTTTAAAACTGACAATAGCATAAAAACACAAAAACATTTTCTTTTTAGCAAATACATTTGTCAGTCTTAGGGTTTCTATACTCTAAGTTTAAAATTGACAACAACATAAAAACACAAAAACTTTTTTTAAATGCAGTTGTCAGTTGTAGGGTTTATGTACTCTAAGTTTAAAACTGACAACAACATAAAAACACAAAAAAAAATTTAACTACAGTTGTCAGTCTTAGGGTTTCTGTACTCTAAGTTTAAAACTGACAACAACATAAAAACACAAAAACTTTTTTAACTACAGTTGTCAGTCTTAGGGTTTATGTATTCTAAGTTTCAAATTAATAACATCTGCACAAACAAACAAAATTACAATAACAGTTTTTCAACCTAGGGTTTTCACCTACGTTTTAAAACTGACAAGCTTAACCTAAAAAACTAGGGTTTTACGTTTCGTTTATCCTAGGGTTTTAGTTAAAAGTAAAATAAAAAAATTCTTCACCTAGGTTTTAACTACGTTTTTCGTTCAGTTTTAAGCTAAGTTTTGGTTTGTGTTTAGCTTAGTTTTAGGGTTTCCATTTTAATTTTGGGAAAACAACATCTCAAACAAAATTTAAACAAATCACTTGTAGTTTTAAAACATATAACAATAGCAATAATGCTAAGGAGCACTTACTGGTCTCGCTTCGGATCTACCGCTTGATCTAGTTTGTGCACTCATGATGTCGAGAGAAATTCGACAGCACTTCGCTTCGCAGAATTAACCTCCTCCTCCCTAGAGCTCCAAATCATAAGAAAATTCGACTACAAATGAGCCCAAACCCTAGTTTTGGCCTTTAAATAGGCCTTTTGAGCTTATATTTGTTCCTCCATGGGACGAGCACTCTGGTTAGCACTCGTCCCACCCTAGGATGAATACTAAGTTGGTATTCGTCCCACCCCAAAATGAATTCAAGGCAAAAATTTCAAAAAACAACAAAAATTGAACCAAAATGCACCAAAACAGCTAATAAACTTGCCCGATGAGAGTGCTTTGGAATTTGACATTTCGGGCATGCAAAATAGATGTCGAGGTCATAAATCCTCACTATCCTATTCCCTAAGAAGGCTACCATAGCTGGACCTCTCCACGAGAAGACAATTTTTTGAGAATTTCATCCCCAAATGACGTCGTCCAAACGGGTCGCAACCCACCCAAAAATAGTAATAACATTGCTGAACGAAGGCACCTTCACACCTGACATTCTTGGCATCCAAAATAGACATTGGGGTTGCAAATTTTCACTATCCTACTCCCTAAGAAGGCTACCATAGCTGGACCACTCCACGGGAAGACATATTTTTGACAATTTTAGCTCTAAAAAGTGTCACCAAAAGGCTTAACACCGACCAAAAATAGATCTAAATGTCAAAAAATTGCACACGCTTAACGCTAAAACATCTAAAGGCACCCTCACACAAGTCATCTTGGGTCAAGCGACTTGTTGCTTTTCTCATGAAGATCATTCCCTCATCGATTCGTCGCTTGAGGGGGTAGTCACACATAGTCACCAGCTGATAAGTACACACCCAATTAAGGAAAATGACATGCATTCAAAGAATCATTGACAAAGACAATCACGCTCCTGCTTGGGGCAGTAAACAAGCAATAATCACAACCTGATAAAATCACTTGGCATTTTGTGAATCATGAACTCAAGGTTCTCATAGACAAAAGGTTGCACCCTTTGCCTATTCATGACCGATCAATGTCCAAGATCAAGTAATACCTCACCAAAAAAGGTTAACACTTGAGTTAAGTTCCTTCACTCATCAGAAGCAAGGATTTAAGAATGCATGCCCTTTCCATGCTTGGGGCATCAAAAGTTGGTTAGGTTACTGAGAAACCCTAATCATTAGTTCTTTGGTTATCTATTTTTACTTGGCACTGTGCCATGCACAACACATCCCAAAAAGGGGCATTTTTAGACACCAAAACAACACCAATCCAATTATGTGATGGCAAACACTGATCGCTTTGACACACATAGCTCCAAGGGTAGCCCCCATAGGTTAAAAATTGGTCCTAACCACTTTCACAACAGTTTTGGAAGGTCAGAGATCAATTTGGCACCTTCAGGCACTTTTATCAATATCCGTTCCACCCTGGAATGAATTCAAACTAGGATTTTCCCCACACAAGGATGAATTCTGAATTTCCTCCAGGGTGGGGCGAATTACAGGTTTGACGGGCAAAAAGTCAAATCTTGAAAAATGGTAGCTTAGATCCGCCACTCAATGCTTCCTTCATCGCATGGGAGTATGGGTGAGCGTTTTCGAGTGTTAGAGGTATTTGCAAGGTCAGTTATGAAGTCCCAATTCAGGGAGGAATCTCCTTCGCCCTAGGAAGGCATGATTTCCAAGTGGTGCCTCTGCATGCCCATTTCAAGAGACCTCCAAATCTATAAATTGGTGAGTTTCCTCACCCCAATAGGGAGATAAGGAGCATTTTAGAGCAACAAAGTGCTGTCATTTTATTTACATAACTCACACCTTTTGGATTTGCACCTTTCACATCCTTGATCTCCTTTAGAAGGGAGGTCATTAGGTGACTATTGGGAGGATGAATATCGATCCCAAAATCTGACATTTGGTCACGATATCCCACCAAATTTGTCGACAATACCGCACAAGAGGTTTTGGACCCATCCCAAGTGGATTGGTGCCGAAATCAGGCGTCAAACGGTAGGCGGCCTGCCCCATGGGCGCCCCCCTCCCACACTGCCACAATTCTAATCGCACCATTTCATAGCAATGGGAATTTCATGGTAGACTTGTTTTCTTTCATTTTTGCATTAAATTCTATGATTCTTAGATAGGTTGTCATTTGAATTTCATCTCGTTTTGAACAATTTTGACCTTATTTCTATCTTTGCTCGCCTCTACTAACCTACAGGAAGCATCATCAAATTCTTATTGATGGAGGCTAAATTGGGAAAATATGTCCATCTGGGTATTCCCAAAATACCCCCAATTAGCTAACCCCAAGTTTGTAGGTCTTTTGGAGCTTCCTAGGTAGGACATTTGGATAGTACTTTTTCAACGTTTTGTTGTAGGTGAATTCATCCCACCCCGGAGTGAATTCAAATCAGTGAGGAATTTCCTAAATTTTCTTTTCACAGAGCCTTCCTGGTGGTGTCTTTATGCCTCTGTCAAATTTTTAGAGCATTTGGACCTGTTTTAGTCATAGTTTAAATCATTTTTCTCATTCACTTATCGTAGGCTTGGGGATTGCATGCTTTGTTTCATTCGTAGGTGCTACTGACAATTTCTTGTTCCTTTGAACACAAGGTTTGGACATCAGAGGAGTAGTGAGAAGTCAAAAATCATCAATGCAAGCGGTGGTGATGTTTGGTCTACCCATTTTACATGTGGGCACGCGAAAGAAGGAAAGACACCCATGGATGTAAAAAGAACACACACTTAAATGCTCCTAGCCCTTGGAAGGGGAGGATGTGCATTGTAACCGAGTTGTGAAACATATCAATAAAAAGTTTTGTCTTCTTTATTCACCTATGTTTCATTTTGATTCGCTCATGATTTTCCCTCTTTTCATGCACTTTCAAATTCCTATGATTTAGCGCTAAGTCCGGTTTTGTTTGCATCGCATATTTGCTTTCCTTTTTGCTTTCGTATCCTCGTGCTTTCACTTGTATTTCCTCAATCACTCAAATATGTATTTTAAGTTATGAATATAATCTAGAATAAAATCTTAAACACAATAAAATAGGAAATAGTACCAATATTTATACTAGTAAAATATTATAACAAAGTATACCGAAATATAAGGTAAAATGTTGCAATGAATATAAAATCATTTTTCATTGAAAGTAGTGTTTTCATAGTAATAGTAAATAAAAATGTGTACTTTACAAATAAAAGCATTGTGCGTTATAGGGATATTCATAAAAGTTATAAACTCAAACTTATTGTATCGCCTTCATTCACGTTTATAGGTATGAAAAAAATATTTGATTAGTAAAATAGATACAACTATAAAATAATGTGTGTATTAGCTCTACATTTATTATGCTATTTGGTATTATTTTTGTATGAATTTCTATAACATTATTGTAAAATTATGTTCATCAACATTTGAATAGACATTATACCAAACTCCTCGTGCATGGGACTATCTAGATTATAATTTGTTATTGAGGATCAACTCTTGTAATGATAAATATCTTATGGTTGAGCATACAATGTCTAAGCGATTGAGTTGTATACACTATAGTAAGGCAAATCTTCTCTAATAGCATATATCTAGCTTCATAATTAACAAAGGTATGGTTAGTGTAGAAGATATCCTTTTCTCTATATTTATCATCTTCATATACCAACATATCCCCTAAGGCATAGCCTGTGGCTACTATATATAGAAATGAGTGCCTAAGAGAATTAGCTAGGCCAAGGATGTAAAGGAATAAGAGGTAATATAGGATATCATCGAATGGTATATAACAATTAGTCTCAACAATCCATTCAAAAACTAAATCCTTTACCAAAATCTTGGTGAAAAACTTACACTTATTCACTTGTTGTGCAATGAATCTCTTAATGGCTTAGATTTTATACCGAATACTAATAACCTACGTTAGGATTCCAAGGCATGACATATTGATAAGGGATAATATCTTATCAGGATCAATTTGATGCCTTTTTAGAAAATGATGAATTCCAATAATTTTCTTGATATTGCTCTAAAGATGAACTTTTGAGGCTTTACGTATACCTTGTTTTTCCTCAATCAATTAAATATGTGTTGTAAGATATGAATATAATCATCATGATTTATAGACCAAGAATTATAATATTATTCAATCATGTAAGAGTTATTACCATGGATTTTATCCTCATTGGGAGTTCCAATATAAATGGAGTAACTTTATATATACACCAATTTACCCTTGTTACTAGAAGGAGAGCCTAAGATTTGTGGAGACAAAGGGAGGTTGGTTAGATCCAAGACAAAAATTTTATTGGATGAATTTTTGTTATTAATGTTAATAGGATTAAAACCATGACCCTTAATTTTATTGTTATATAAGTTATTCAAAGTGAGAGGCCTTAATACAACACTAATAGAGGACTATAGCAAAGAAGATGATTCAAGAGATAGATTAAGAGGACACATAAATACTTTAGGATTATCAACCTTTATTACTTGATAGTAATAAAAAGGTTTAAGGTCAATTAGAAAGTGATATATATTAATCCTATATTCATATTTAAGGCAATATTGGAGAGTTGAAGGGATGGACCACATATATGAATCCACAACCCTCCTAAAAAGAATTTTGTATTTTTAGATCACATATCTTAACATAGAAGAGAGTGTTGAGCATGCGAGGTTAGACTACAAAGGGTAAGACTAGCCTCACATTCTCCATTGTTAAAAGATATAACAACAAGAATAATTTTCTTTAAATCTTACTTGGTTAGCCTAAAATGACTCATGGACTTTTAGGTTATAAACATTGAAATGAGAACCATTGTTATTTAAATATTATTTGATGAACTTGTCATCAATATGGTCTGTAATGTAATGTATAATGACTGATCTTTGACAAAAGAAGGCTAGGGATTACCATCATCCTCATATAATGATGCGAGTGTTGTCATTGGGATTCGGATATTGAGGAACAACTTGTTCACTCAAAATTTTGATTATGATGTATTTATTGGCTAGAGATGTCTTGAGAAGTTCAATTACCTATAAGGTCACATTATTGTATCTTTGAAGATAAATATATCATAAGTATAATAGAAAGCAGACCCAAATATAGAAATAGTACACCTAATTTTAAGATAATTAAGTATATTAGGTTTTAAATCTAGCCAGGCTTAACATTATAAAGTAAAATGTAAAAATAAAATAGAAAAGGTTACTTATGATCATAATATCCATAACCTATGTGAAGAAATGGAGGGTAAAATATAATGAAATGAGTCCTATGTATTATCCACACTATATCCACTAATATGGGTTACTATTCCTTAGGGTATTTGGAAGTTCGTATTGTAGATAACAATGAATTAGTTTTAGATGTTCCTACTCATTCTATTTTAAGTTTAGATCTTTAGGGATAGTGTGAAAGAAAAATATCAAATACAAGTATTTGTATAAAATCACCATTACACTATCAATCAACCTATTTTATTAGTTGAGAATAGAGATATGAATAACTATATTAAAATACACACATTCTATAACATTTATAAACTAATAAAATACACATACATTTTAAAGTAGATAAATAAATTATATTCATTAACTTTAAAATATATTTATACACTTCAATAAATTAATTTATTAATAATATAAATAAAATGTTTTAAAAAATAATTAAAATCTAGTATTATATTACTCAACAAACATTGGGCTGCGTAATGAAGGTTATGTGATATCTAAACAATCTTGATTAAAAAAAAAAAATTGAAATTAGATATACAATAATTCGATCATATGAAAGCTGACCATATATAAAAATTATTATGTTAAAATTAATTACTTAAATATAGACCAATTTTGTACAGAGTTTGATAATCGTAAAACAAAAATTCAATTCCGATAATGTAAATTTTATTTTCTTTTATATATTTTAAAACCACCTTCGAAGAAACCAACTTTTAGGTTTAATTGATTAGAACAGTCTATGTTGGGGATATTAAACGATAAAGCTGTCTTGTTATGTGGTTAGTCTAGGGAATACTTCCCAGCTAAACGGGCAAAGTATTTATTTGGACGCAGTCAGTTCTCAGTTCCAAAGAGAAAGACGGTGTTATACCAAGAGACGTCTTAGTAAAACTTTATGTTTTTCCTTAGGGCGTGTCCAATACGGAGCTGACCCGAAATGTTATCTTAGACTGTCGGACCCAGCGAGTTCTCAGTTCAATAGAGAAACATACGTTCTTGAACCACAAGGCGATTTAGTAACTAATGTTATTCATGGCGTGATGGGTGAGTGATTGTCGAGTTGCATTGGCTGTTATAAGCTGGGGAAACCGGGAAACTCGAAAGTTCGTAGTGAGGTGCCGGGTGGCCGCCGACCATTGCTGCAGTCCACCCAAGAAGGTTGTGGTAGCTGACCAGAAATTGGCATCTGAAGCGGAGAGTTTTTGACGCTTCTATGACTAATATTAACAAGGATTATATCCCAACTGACCCTTCAATTGCATATTGACAGTAAAACTAAGGCCATGACATGGCGTTGCCTATTTGTTGAAGCCAAACTCTTGGATCATTTATACATACATAAATATTACACCTGTTCAGAGTATATAACTTGTACCAAGATATAGCTTCTATCAGAATGCAAATAATTGATACAAAATGGACAAGCCGGACCAATTGAATGCCAATTGTTATATAAAAAATTTCAGACATTTTATATAAAGTAGTTATTAATCTTTGGTATCAAATTATGAGTTTGAGACTCAAAATATTGTCATATTTAGTTTATAATTAAAAGCATTTGAACAAAGTGATAGACACAATGAAGATTTTATACTTTAAAAATTAAAAAATATTATAATAATACATTACTAGAATCTTAGAAAAGTCTCGATTCAAATAACATAAAATTATTAGTAAAAGTTTGAAATTAGTTAAGATCTTGTTTGTTGGATCTAGAGAGACATTTAAATGTTTAAACATTTATTCTACTAAAATATTTTTTTCATTCTTTGCATCCGACAATGAAACTAATCTAATGATCATCACATACATTTTAAAAATAAAGTTTTTATCGCATTTGCATAATATTATTTTCTTTATATTATATTATTAAAATACAATATTTGGTATAAGATATTACTTTTTTTACGAGTATCACGAAAAAAATAGTCATCCTTATTAAGTACTTGTGTAGATATTCAAAAGCATCTTCATATATAAAATAAAGGATCACTAAGGATAACTGCCATTAAAAATTTAACTAAAATAACATTCATCATATGCATATGCAAAATTTATAAGATTATTTATCTATATGATTTTGGTGAAATGCATATATATTCTATTGAAATATTATTATTTTTTCACATCCCACATTGATATCAATATAATGATGAACCACATATATTAAAAAATTGATTGAATACATTCATGATGATAAGTACATCTGGGATAACACCTTGTATAACATTTTGATCTTTATATTGCATTTATAAAATAAAATATATATTTAATATAGCATAAATCTTACTAATAATATTATTAATTCTCTCAAGATTAGAAATATTTTTGATCATTATTGAGTTCTCATAACCATGTGAGAAGGACTCTAGATATGAATAAAAAATATTTTATTATGATAACACCGAACTAATATATATTTTTTATGAATATATTAGTTAGGTGTTATCATAATAAAATATTTCTTATTTACAACTAGAGTCCTTTAAATTTTTAGTGTGGTTATACTTGCATATCATATTGTTCTATAAATATATAATCACTATTAGTTTGACCTCTTTTCCTTTTAGGTTTAGTACGACCATTTGTTGAGATTTTGTCAAAGTAGGTTAATTAAAAAATATAAATAAAAAATGAAAATATAGGACTTACATATTATGCTTCATTCACGTTTATAGCTATGACAAAGATATTTGATTACTAAAATAGATACAACTATAAAATAATGTGTGCATTAGTCTACATTTATTATGCTTTTTAGTATTGTTTTTGTATGGATTTTTATAGCATTATCCTAATCACAATATTATGTGTATCGAAATTTGATCAAACATAGTATCAAACTCCTCATATAGAACTATCTAGATTATAATTTATTATTGAGGATCAAATCTTGTAGTGATATATTCTTATGACTGAGCATATAATATCTAAGTGCTTGGGTTGCATAAACTATAGCAAATAAAATCTTCTCTAAGGGAATATATTTGGATTCATAATTAACAAAGGTATGGTTAATATAGAAGATATCTCTTTCTCTATGTTTGTCATCTCACTATACCAACATATCCCCTAAGGCATAACCTATGGCAACCATGTATATCAATAAGTGCCTAAGGGAATTAGCTAGAACAAGGACATAAGGGATAAGAGGTAAGTAAATATAGCATCGAATAGAGATTAATAGTCAGTAACCCATTCAAAAACCAAATCCCTTATTAGAAGTTTGGTGAAAGGTTGACACTTATTAGCTTGTTGGGAAATGAATCTCTTAATAACTTAGATTTTATATTGGATACTCCTAAGCTAGGTTAGGATTCCAAGGCATGACATATTGATAATTTCTAATATCATATCAAGATCAACATTGATGCGATGTTGGAAAATGATGAATTGCAATAATTTTCTTGATATAGCTTTAAAGATGAACTTTTGAGGCTTTAGGTATTCCTTGTATTTCCTCAATCACTCAAATATGTATTTTAAGTTATGAATATAATATAGAATATAATCTTAAACATAATAAAATAGGAAATAGTACCAATATTTATACTAGTAAAATATTATATCAAAGTATACCGAAATATAAGGTAAAATGTTGCAATGAATATAAAATCATTTTTCATTGAAAGTAGTGTTTTCATAGTAATAGTAAATAAAAACGTGTACTTTACAAATAAAAACATTGTGCGTTATAGGGATATTCATAAAATTTATAAACTCAAACTTATTGTATCGCCTTCATTCATGTTTATAGGTATGAAAAAAATATCTGATTAGTAAAATAGATACAACTATAAAATAATGTGTGTATTAGCTCTACATTTATTGTGCTATTTGATATTATTTTTGTATGAATTTCTATAAAATTATTGTAAAATTATATTCATCAACATTTGACAAGACATTATACCAAACTCCTCGTGCATGGGATTATCTAGATTATAATTTTTTATTGAGGATCAACTCTTGTAATGATAAATATCTTATGGTTGAGTGTAAAATGTCTAAGCATTTGAGTTGTATACACTATAGTAAGGCAAATCTTCTCTAATAGCATATATCTGGCTTCATAATTAACAAAGGTATGGTTAGTGTAGAAGTTATCCTTTTCTCTATATTTATCATCTTCATATACCAACATATCCCCTAAGGCATAGCCTGTGGTGCCTAAGAGAATCGATGGAGGGCTTTGCTACTGTATAACCTCCCACCATGATCGCCACTGAAAGCATGAGATTTCGGAAGAAAAATAGTATTAAGATGTAATGAAAACAGAACTTTGAATCAACCAAACATAAAGGAGAAAAGCAGGAGCACAACCCTTTTATATTAATTCCATTTGGTTACAATACATCTCCTACCTTTTTAGGGGCTAGGAGTGCTAATCTGTCTTGGTTACAGTCATGATCAATACTTCTTCTATCCGCATGCCCACATGCAAAGTGGGCGGGCCAACATATTGTCGTCGCTGGTGTTTAATGAGTTTTCGCTTACTGCTGCTTGTCCTGTGTTTAATTGCTTATCTTGCATTCAGAGAAACAACAAATCATTTAGTAGCACCTGTAATAAGAAATAGGACGTAATGCAAGAGAACATGCAGTTGAAAACGTAATGCAGGTGTAGAATGCATAAACTATGATATGATATATATTTGCTTAAACTATTTAACAATTTGAAACGTAATGTAAAATATATTCGTAACAATTAGTCTCTACTGTCGAGCATCACCAAAAGGCTGCTGCCTATAACTACTTGCTGCATATATATGTTAAACTAATCACTGCGGCCTGCTACTTTGACAGAGAACCCAACATCTAAAAAGACGCGATAGTATTTGACATGCGACTCTTTGAACGTTAGAATATAATGTATAATATATTTGAGATACGTGATTAAATACAGAATGAGCCAAATCCACAATAGCACGATGATATATATTCGCTAAACTATTTAAATATGACAATACATGATATATATTTCCTAAACTCCATGTTGTAAACTATGTAAATAGCATACAGTAAAACACAAGATAAACGCGTGATACAGAATGAATCGAAATGAAGCTAGCAAAAGGCATGGGGTGCCCAAGCGGGCCGCCCTCGTTAGAACTTAGTTTCGATGCCAATCCACTAGGGATGGGCTCGAAATCTAAGACTGTGGTGTTGTCGACAAATTAGTGGGATATAGTGATCCACTGTCGGGTATTACTGTCTGGGTTCACCTTCAAACAGCCACCAATAACCTCCCTTCAGAAAGAGATTACAGGTGCAGAAGAGTGAATTCTAAAGGAATGCAAATGAGTCTTCAAATGAACAGCACTTTGTCGTGTTCACTCAAAAAAAATCTTCTCTCTCCTTACATTGCATTGAGCTAGTTTTTATAGAGGATTTTGCCTCTGAAACATTAATATCAAACCCTAATTCCGTAGGGGCCACTGAGATTTGACCTTTGTCAGATGATTATGAGACATGGCTCGCACTGAGATTATCGCTAGGAACTCACATCAGTAGTTATGAGGCATGGCCTCGGACCGGATTTGTTGTTGAAACTGCTCGTATCATTAATGCAGTTGGTGAAGTCCACCGTTCTACAGACACACGGGGTCTCTTTTAAAAAAAAATGATATGTAGTGACGCCACATGGAAGCCATGCCTTCCATGTGGTGGCCACTTGTCTTACGTCGGCCTTGAATCACTTTAATGCTGCCTCTGATTGTTTTCATGTCTGCCAGGCACGAAGGCAGGAGCCTGTCGTGATATCATGACGTCGCGATATCGCGACACTAAGTAGAAATCAGGGCACAGGGGGGGGTACTTGTCGTGATATCGCGACAGCATGATGTCACGACTGTCATGATATTGTGATAGTTATGAGAATCGATGGAGGGCTTTGCTTTCCAAGCTACCCTACCATCCCCCTATGTCTGATCTTACACAGATGTTTGCATGGAGTTGCTTAAAATCAATCTCTGGGCTATTGCTACTGTAGTAATACGACAGTCTAGAAGAAGCTTTGGCGCAAGCCAGAGTTATCGAAGAGATTAAGATAGGCGAAGGCGCAATCGCCAAGCCTAAAAAGAAAGAGTGGAATAAAACCACTAAGACTGGGAATACGCAATCACAACCCACTGCGGTTAACCAAGTTGTGATAAATTTTCCCAAGCCTATGCAAGAAATGTAGCCCCAAAATGCTAATTACCAGGCAATGCCTCCTAGTTATGAAAAAGATAATAAGAAACAGGAGCAAAATCAGCAGCGTCGCCCTAGGCGACAATTCACCCCTTACACAGAGTCCAGGGAATCCTTATTTGACCGCTTGTCAGCGACAAATTTAGTCACCCTTCTAGAGATCCAAACTATAAACCCTAATGCTCCCAAGCCTAAGGGATATAGAGAGGAATTGTATTGTAGATTCCATAGGAGAAGGGAACATGACTTAAACGGATGCTAGAAATTCAAAGGATTAATCCAAGATTTAATCGACAATAAAACATTGGATGTGGACAACCCCATAGCGCCAAATAATCAACAAATGGGTGTATTCAAAGACCCTTTTCTTGCCCATGAGGCACAGGCAAAACCTCTCCAGATTAATGAGGTGCGACAGAATCTTCCCATGCAAATATTTGTGGGAATGATCAGCATAGTGACAAGAAACAAAAAGTACCCAGCAGTTGCCCCCGAGGTAGCTACAAGGGAAGTTTCGACAACATCGCAACCTCAACAACGCCCAACGCAGTTGCCTCCGCCTAGACCCGAGGTCATGATACGGACCAAACTCACGTAGAGTTTGCGGACCACGTCGGCTAGGATTTCCATTTATGAGCTTATTCAACACTCAACACCTCATAGAGAAGCTCTTATGGAAATATTAAAAGCCATCGAATTACAGCCCCATGAAGCAAATTCTTTCAACAACTTCGTAGGACATGTGAAGTGATGTACGGAGCTGGTCATCACCTTCAGAGAGGATGAAGTCAAAGCAATATCGAATGACACGACAGATCCACCCTTGCATGTTATCGCATGGGTCAACGAAATCCCATACAAGAGAGTGCTGGTAGATACTGGCTCGTCCAGTAATATCACTACCACTGCAGCGCTAAAACATTTAAAGCTGCCAACCTCTCATATCATAGCCTCCACGTACACACTATGAGCTTTCAATGATGCAATATGCTCGACAGTCGGCACAGTTGTTCTACCTGTCCAGGTAGGACAAAAGACAATACCAACATTGTGCCATGTGTTGGAAGGCGAGATGGCTTACAATATACTGCTAGGGTGGCCTTGGATTAGGGACATGAAGTGTGTCCCTTCCATCGCTCACTAGTGCTTAAAGTATGATTTTGAAGGAGAAATACATGTAGTCCCGATGGACTTGGAACCCTTCAAGTATTGCAATGCGGTACAACTAATGCCTCAATCGAACCTCCATTCAACGCATTTGGATTTCCAGTTAAATCCATCTAAACGGGGTCCAATACCACAGGCACCACTGGTGACCAAATCACCAAAATCCCAGCCAGGTGAATCCTCATCATCTGCTCCTTCATTACCAACACCCCCTATCATGGATAAACATAAGGACAAGGGAAAACAGATCATGGAAGAGGCTCAGCCCCTAGAAGAGGGGTTGCCAACAATTTCAACAGTATCAACAGAGGAAACACCTAGCACTACGAAAGTTGAGATTATTAAACCACCAAACATGGAATGGACTCAAGAAGGAATCCTATTCCATCCCTCCAAAGCATCAATAATCATTGTTGAAATGGCCAGTACAGGCCTGGGGGAGTACTTAGTGCAAAATGTTGTGGCAACGCGTATAGTAGAATCAGTACAGGATATGGGGAGACCTCACCTTCCCATAGGAATAGTTGTTCCTCTAGGTCACCCACCCAATCAGAAAATTTTTGTGTATGGGGGCCTTGATCATGGTCTTGAACCAGGCAAGCCAAAAGAAGCAGACGAAGAGCCTTTTGTTGAAAACATCAACTATCTGTCAAACCCAGACTTCGCCCTAAAATATCTTGGCCAATGCAATTGGCATGGATACGGGATAGGCAGATATGAGCAAGGGATGCGGGTCCTTTGCCAACCAAGATATCAGATGCCATATGATAAGTCAAGAGTAGGGTTCAACCACCCCCTGCCCTTAGACATATTGGTAGAAAATATGCAAGGCCTAGAAATAGGCAACAAGGGGGGATTGGCACTAGATCTTTATGCCAAACCAAATACAGAATACACATTGGGAGACTACCTCCCATGGTCAACAAACACCCTTGGCAACAACAGTAACTCCCCTCCTTTGCTAGAGAGAGGTGAAAGTTCAGACATTAATCCCCAAAGAGAACATCAACGATGTCCGGACATCTTTCTGAAGTTATTCCCCTTAGAGGTCCCAGTTGAGTCAATACAGTGTCAAGAGAATCAGGTCCCTCCACCAAGAGTGGAACAATCGCAATGGGACCAGATTAATTTGCTGGAACAAGGAGAACCCTCAATGTTGCAAGTAATAGTTGTTGAAGAGAATGAACATTCTTGGATCTCTGAAAGTGATTCAGAAGATGAGACTGAGATGATTTATCTCAGACATGCGCGATGGAATAATCGCCCCTTAACTCATGAATATCTAATGGGACAAATGGGCATAAGGTTAGGGCATGAATGGTGGGTAGACCCAGTGAGGTGGGACCAAGTGTTGGATCCATGGCTCCAAATTCACGATGAACACTGTCCACCCCGAGACCCTATCATGACAATAGTGCCGAGGGAAGACCCTGTCCTCATTTTATCACATAGGGCCGATCCGTTTGTGCCCATTCCCCTAGAGCCAGATCCAGAGTATAGAGAGCATCTACAAGATTCAAGTTATCACACCCACGGTAATGGAGACCAAATTCATTCCATCCACATGATCTCCATTGATTTGACCGCACCCATCCACAATCCGGCCGATCCAGCACGGTCACTGCATCTAGACATAGATGCCATCAACTAGGATGGCGTCAATTCACCTTTATCACCATCAGAGTACTGGCCTTTCGATGAAATGCATCATTTTACCCCAGGTACAACTCAGGATATTTTTTAGGCTGAAGAGGAACCCGAGGTTCCCAATGTAGATCTAAATTCAGCTAATGATATCCATTTGATCTCGACTCCACATCATTTGGAGGACGGATCCCACATTTCAGTCGAAGAAACGACTGATGTAGATATCGACACAGATCCAACGAATCCACAGATCCTCAAACTAGGGGTCAGTCTTTTCCTTGATGAGCAAGCCGATTACATTTCCCTTCTCAAAAAGAAGAAGGAGGTTTTTGCATGGTCATACAAAGATATGCCAGGACTAGACCCACAGCTAGTCATGCATAATTTAACGCTTGATCCGACAATCAAGCCAGTAAAGCAAAAACTACGTAAGATGCACCCAATAGTGGCCTTAATGGTCAAATACGAATTGCAAAAGTTGTTGGATGCACAGTTTGTCATCTGCATGGATTATCCGCCATGGCTGTCCAACATGGTTCCCGTCAAGAAGCTCGATGGGAGGATTCGCATATGCATCGATTTTTGAGATCTAAACAAAGCGAGTCCTAAGGATGATTTTCCCTTGCCAAGCATCGATGCGTTGGTAGATGCTACAGTGGGTCACAAAATGCTCTCCCTAATGGATGGTTTCTCGGGATACAATCAAATTCGTATCAATCCTGAAGACCAACTAAAAATGGTATTCACAACACCTTGGGGGATATTTTGTTATAAGGTCATGCCTTTTGGCCTTAAAAATGTTGGCGCTACCTACCAACGTGCCATGACATATATCTTCCATGATTACATGCACAAAACTTTGGAAGATTACATGGATGATTTGTTAGCCAAATCTCTTTTGCACTCAAATCATATCAATGACTTAAGCGAGATCCTCGATCGCCTCATAGAGCATAAATTCAGACTAAACCCCAAGAAGTGCGTATTTGGTGTCACATCTAGAAAACTCTTGGGTTTCATAGTCTCAAAGCGAGGAATCGAGGTGGACCCAAAGAAAGTCAAGGCAATCCTTGAAATGGTTCCCCCAACTACAATCAAGCAGCTCAGAAGTCTGCAAGGAAAGGTCACATCGATTAAATGCTTCATAGCGCAATTATCTGACAAATGCCGACCCATGAAAAAATTATTGCACAAAGGGGTCACATTTCATTGGGATGACGAGTGCCAGTCAGCCTTTGACGAGATCAAATAATACCTGGTTTCACCGCTAGTATTGGCACCACCTAGACCAGGAGTGTCATTCTACTTATACATCTCTGCCACTATGGTGGCATTGGGTGCCATGTTAGCCCAGAAGAACGAACTTCACAAGGAACAAGCTACATACTATCTTAGCCGCACCCTGGTCAGTTATGAACTTAACTATGCATATGTTGAGAAACTCTGCTTGGTAGTGGTGTTTGCTACCAAAAAGTTACGCCACTACATGCTGAGCAACACTACGTATGTTGTGTCTAAGGAGAATCCATTGCGATACATGATGAGTCATACTTATCATAGTAGTCGCACGGAAAAATGGATCATGTTGTTGATGGAATTTGACATAGAGTTTATTGGACAAAAATCTATCAAAGGACAAGTCATAGCCGATCAACTAGCAAAGGCTCCTCTTGAAGACGATCAGCCTCTGGTCATAGAACTACCCGATGATGGGGTCTTCCATGTCTTAGAATCACCAGATTTTGATGAACCTGAGTCGTAGATCAACATAACCCTATTCTTCGATGGTTCTAAATGTGAGCAATGTGGTGGCATGGGAATTTTATTCTTCACACCATAGGGTGCTCCAATGCCCTTGTCATTTAAATTAAACTTCTCGTGCACCAAAAATAATGCAGAGTATGAAGCCTTGCTCCTAGGTCTTCAGACAGCAATTGCCATGAACATCAAAAGATTGAATATCTTTGGTGATTTGTTGTTAATAGTCAATCAAGTCAAAGGGGTATATCAATGCAAATGCCTAGTCCTGCAGGCTTATAAAGCCCTCGTGGACAAATTCCTGGCAAAACTTGAGTGGTATGCCATCGAGGCACTCCCTAGATCATCGAATCATTTTGCAAACACAATGGCCTCCTTGGGGTCACTAATTTTGCAAGATCTTTTTGGTGATATGACATCCATCCAGGTCAAAACCTTATCGCAATCTACGATGGAGCGCGCAAGCTCAGACTTGACACCAGGAATCCACATGATCCAAATTGAACCATCCTCAGATAAGTTCTCTCGAATCTGAGATTGTCTAAAACATGCCAACTGGGGGTCCTTGTTCTCCCCTACTCCCATTAATAGCAACACAATGTTGTTCTTACAGGTTCTATCCCATTCAATGTTTGCTAGGGATGAACTTCAAGAGGGATTGGTTGTTCATACTGTTGAGGTTTTTGATCAACAAGACTGGTATTTACCCATCAGAGACTACCTCAAGTTAGGTAATTTCCCACTTGGATTGACTCATGTCGCCAAACGAACACTCAAATAGAAAGTGGCTAAGTATGTCTTGATAGGAGACATTTTGTATCGTCGCAGCTATGAAGGAATCCTCCTTCGTTGCTTAGATCAGCAAGAGTCCACTTGGGCGATCGCCCAAGTGCACGATGGTACATGTGGTGGCCACTTCAGTGGTATGGCCATTGCAAAGTGCATTCTTCGCATGGGCTATTATTGGCCATCTTTAGAGCAAGATTGTTGCACCTATGTCAAGAAGTGTGTGAAGTGTCAACATCATGCCAATTTGATGCACGTACCTTCTCAGGCCTTATAGACAGTCCAGTCTGATTGGATGTTCTCATAGTGGGGCTTCGATCTAATTGGAAATATCTCCCCTACACCATTAGGCCGTCACACATTTATCATAATGGCCACAGAGTATTTTACCAAGTGGGTGGAAGCAATTCCACTTACCTCTACGATAGGACACCGCATTGTGGAGTTCATTTTGCATAACATCATATGTCGTTTTGGTATTCCATCCAAAATAGTCTCGGATAATGGGACGCCTTTCAAGAACAAATACGTGCGTGCTTTGACCACAAAGTACAAGATTCAGCACAAATTTTTAACACCCTATTATCCGTAGGCGAATGGGCAAGCAGAAGCGTCAAACAAAACGCTAGTTGCCATCCTTAAAAATATCGTCATAGACAGTCATAAATATTGGCACATTCAAATCCCACTTTCCCTATGGGCCTATCGCACTAGCATTCGGACACCCATTGGGGCCACTCTATTTTCGCTTGTGTATGGCTTCGAGGTAGTCATGCCTCTAGAATTGGAGATTCCTTCCCTACGCATATCAATGCAGGAGTTCATCGACGATGACTCTGCACAGCAGGCCCGGTTAGACCAGCTTACGTTGCTTGACGAACGACGCGTTAATGCTCTCAAACATTTACGTATTTATCAAGAGCGACTTAAGAAAGCTTACAACATGAAAGTGCACCTGAGGGACTTTCAGGTTGGTGATTTGGTTTTGAAGGAAAACCAACAAAATTCCAGTTTGCCATCCCACCTAAGGGACAAGTTTGCGGCAAATTGGTTAGGTCCATATGTCATTGATAGCAAAATAGGACCCAAGACATACCGGCTAGCTTCTCTCGATGGTATCAAGGAAACAGAACCCTTGAATATCAGTCATTTATGACCATTTCATATCTAAGAGAGCCAAATCCCAAAAATGCTCCAAGGATTCTTGCAATCACTTGGTCAATCCCAAAATGCTCCAAGGATTCTTGCAATTGCTTGGTCAATCCCAAAATGCTCCAAGGATTCTTGCAATCGCTTGGTCAATCCCAAAATGCTCCAAGGATTCCTGCAATCGCTTGGTCAATCCCACAAAGGCTCCAAGGATTGTCAAAATTGCTTGGTCAAATCCCACAAAGGCTCCAAGGATTCTTGCAATCGCTTGCTCAATCCCAAAATGCTCTAAGGATTTCCACAATCGCTTGGTCAAAAAAAAACAAGAAAATTCAAAAACAACAAAAATCATCAAAAACAACAAAATTTGCATCTCATTTCTAGGCATCCTCAAAATTCATCAATAGAGAGTTCTTCTCGCACTTCATCTTCATATTCACAAAAATCAATCCATCAAAAAAAACAAAAATACATAGCTGCATTAAAGCATTGCATCCATACATTGCATATTTGTGGTCGTATAGGTCAAAGGCACCATAGGCTATCATGGTTCTACTAGTCCATCTTGTTCCACACTGTTCCATTTTACAAAAAAACAACAAAAACACCATGCATTTCTTTTTCCACACTAGAGTCAGTGTTCTTTTAATGTATCAAGAGTTTTTCGTGATTCAGTCATCATTTTGCTCTTTAGCTAGGTAATGTATCAAGTCAGACATATTTTACGAAGATAGAGTTGCACTTGAAATACACCTTGTTACGTAACATCCCAACACAAATTAAAACACATAAAAATTCCCAAGTTGTGTGAAAGAAAGATGAAACCTGCATTGTAATCCAGGTCACCATCAGCGAAACGGTTATCTTGCTCATCCCCCCATTCGAATGGTTCTAAAATGCTGAGAATTGACAAAAGGACAAGTTCTTTCCTATCCACTCACCTCCATATACAGTGGTTTTCACCACTACCAAATTCCAATCATAGTTGGTTCCCAAAGTTGTAAGGATTCGTACTATCCACCCCTAACCAGGATGGGTAGTCATCCCCAAAACCTAAAGGGATCAACACCATTCACAAACAAAATTCCAACAAATCATCATCCTAACACTTTTCGTTTACCTTTGGTCCCCAAGTTGTAAGGATTCGTACTATCCGCCCCTAACCAGGATGGGTAGTCATCCCCAAGGCCTAACAGATCAATGCCCTTACTCCATAACCTCCATCATCCCCTTGGTCCCCAACGTCGTAAGGATTCGTACTATCCGCCCCTAACCAGGATGGGTAGTCATCCCCAAGGCCACAAGGATCAAAGCCATTCACAAGCTCAAATTCACAATACTCCAAATACAAAATCAAATAACAATGGTTATCACCACTATTCAAAATCCTTGCTCAAAAAAAAATTAATAGAAAATAAATAGTGATTTTCATCACTATATAGACGAGCAACTCTCTAAATCATTCAGCCCACAAACATCCTAAACTTGAATCCCTGGAATTCTCAACATTCGAAAAACCATCTAGGTGATCCTCATTACAGGTTTGGTTGATAGCCTATCTGGCAATGGTGGTATCCTACCCGCATGACGATATGTCTGTCACATTTTCTTTGCATATGAACAGACCAATGTTTGCATAAGGATGAGCTAGCTTATGGTATCTTGGATAACACCGCAGATTAATCTAACTAAATACAACAAAGGAGTTACTGGAGCTAATTAGGTGATCCTCAATACAGGTTCTGTTGAAAGCCCATCTGGCACTGGTGGTATCCTGACAAATACCACATAAATGAACTCAATTGCACACACAGGGATGTGAAATAATTTGGTCAAAAACAAGTACGATTCATACCTTGTTCAAAAGTCTTGTAAGATAAAGTACAGTCATGGCTAGTAAGTTAAAACTGTCTGAGTCTCAGAAAACCTTAGCTACATTCCTAAACCAACTGCGCTATTTTCATCCTTACAATACCATCAAAAAATACAAAAAAAGAAAAACCACATATATACATACCAATTCATGCATCACAGCAATCGCCTAAAAGGCAAATAATAGAGTTCTAAATAGTCTATGGTGTCATAGCCAAACACCACAAAGTCCACCCATCCATTTCATTTCTACATATCACATACATTTGCATTCATCACCACATATGCATCCATCAAAATAAATCAACATACAACACTCATAATAATCATACCATATGCATCCATCAATATAAAGTAGCATGCATCCATCAACATCAATCATTGTGCATAAAATCATGACATATACACAAAGAAAGAAAATAAAAACAACAAAGACATCACAAAAATGCAACACAAAAACACAACAATAAGCATTGCCAAACACAAGTGCTCTTGCACTTAACCTCTAGGTATGAGAAAACTCGATGTCGAGGCTCAAATTGTCACTCCCCTACTTCCCTAAGAAGGCTATCATAGCCAGACCACTCCATGGGAAGACGGGTTTTTGATGATTTCACCCCACTATGGCATCACCAAAAGGGTTAACACCCACCAAAAATAGGTCTAAATGTCAAGAAATTGCATGTGCTTAAAACGGTAAAGCATCTAAAGGCACCCTAACCTAAGTCATCTTGGGTCAAGCGACTCGTCGCTTTTCTCACAAAGGTCATTCCCTCATCGATTTGTCGCTTGAGGGGGTAGTCACACTTAGTCACCAATCAACAAACACACACCCAATCAAAGCAATGACATGCATTCAAAGAATCATTGACAAAGACAATTACACTCCTGCTTGGGGCAGTAAACAAGCAATCATTAAATTGATCAAACACTTGGCATTCCCGAAGCATGAACACAAGGTTCCCCCTGTGGGCAAAAGGTTACGCCCTTTGCCTAATCATGACTGATCAATGTCCAAGCTCAAGTCACACCTCACCAAAACAGGTTAACACTTGAAATCAAATTCCTTAGCTCGTCAGAAGCAAGGATTCAAGAATGCATGCCCTTTCCATACTTGGGGCATCAAAAGTTGGTTAGGTTACCAAGAAACCCTAATCATTAGTGCTTTGGTTATCTATTTTTTTGCTCAGCACTACGTCACCCACAACGCTTCCCAAAAAGGGGCATCTATAGACACCAAAACATCACCAATCCGATTAAGTGACTAAAAACACTGATCGCATTAACGCACACAGCTTTCAGGGCAGCCCTCAAAGATCAAATAGTGGTCCTAGCCACTCACACAACAGTTTAGAAGGTCAAAAAATGAGTAGAGCAGAGTTGGTCATTTTTACAAGCCTTTAATCTACAAACAAGCCTTGAGCAAGAGCAACTTCAATTACAAACAGGCCTTAAATAGGTGCTGCCTGTTGCTATATCGCGACGGTCGCGGCATCGCGTTGTCGTGATATCACAACTGTCATGATATCGCAATGGCCACAACATCGTGTTGTCATGATATCGTGACTATTACGATATCGTGATGGCCACGACACCGTGCTATCACGATATCGCGACGGTCGTGACACCGCACTATCATGATATCGTGATGATCGTGACACTGCGCTATCATAATATCGTGACTATCGTGATATCACGATGGCCACGACACTGCACTATCATGATATCACGATAGTCGTGGCACCGCACTGTTGCAATATCGTGACTGTCACGATATCACGATAGCCGCGACACCGTGTTGTCGCGATATCGTGACAGTCATGATATCGCGACAATCGTGATATCACGACAGCTGCGACATCATGCTATCATGAATATCGCAATAGTCACGATATCATGACAAGTACCCCCCCTGCGCCCTGCTTTCTACTTAGTGTCACGATATCATGACATTGCGATATCGCAACGTCATGATATCGCGATAGGCTCCTGCCTTCGTGCCTGGCGGACATGAAAACAATCAGAGGCAGCATTAAAGCGATTCAAGGTCGACGTAAGACAAGTGGCCGCCATGTGGCATCACTACATATCATTTTTTTTTAAAAGAGACCCCGTGTGTCTGTAGAATGGCGGACTTCACCAACTACATTAATGAGATGAGAAGTTTCAACAACAAATCTAGTTTGAGGCCACGCCTCATAACTACTGATGTGAGTTCCTAGCGATAATCTCAGTGCAAGCCATGTCTCATAATCATTTGACAAAGGTCAAATCTCAGTGGCCCCTACGGACTTAGGGTTTGACATTAATGTTTCATAGGCAAAATCATCTATAAAAACTAGCTCAATGCAATGTAAGGAGAGAGAAGATTTTTTTTGAGTGAACACAACGAAGTGCTGTTCATTTGAAGACTCATTTGCATTCCTTTAGAATTCACTCTTCTACACTTGTAATCTCTTTCTGAAGGGAGGTTATTGGTGGTTGTTTGAGGGTGAACCCAGACAGTAATACCCGACAATGGATCACTATATCCCAATAATTTTCCGACAACACCATAGTCTTAGATTTCGAGCCCATCCCTAGTGGATTGGCATCGAAACTAAGTTCTAACGAGGGCGGCCCGCTTGGGCACCCCACGCCTTTTGCTAGCTTCATTTTGATTCATTCTGTATCACGCGTTTATCTTGTGTTTTATTGTATGCTGTTACATAGTTTACAACATGGAGTTTAGGAAATATATATCACGTATTGTCATATTTAAATAGTTTAGCGAATATATATCATCGTGCTATTGCGGCTTTGGCTCATTCTGTATTTAATCACGTATCTCAAATATATTATACATTATATTCTAACGTTCAAAGAGCCGCATGTCAAATACTATCGCGTCTTTTTAGATGTTGGGTTCTCTGTCAAAGTAGCAGGCCGCAGTGATTAGTTTAACATATATATGCAACAAGTAGTTACAGGCAGCAGCCTTTTGGTGATGCTCGATGGTAGAGACTAATCGTTACGAATATATTTTACATTACATTTCAAATTGTTAAATAGTTTAAGAAAATATATATCATATCACACTTTATGCGTTCTACACCTGCATTATGTTTTCAACTGCATGTTCTCTTGCATTATGTCCTATTTCTTGTTACAGGTGCTACTAAACGATTTGTTGTTTCTCTGAATGCAAGATAAGCAGTTAAACGCAGGACAAGCAGCAGCAAGCGAAAACTCATTAAACACCAGCGACGACAATACGTTGGCCCGCCCACTTTGCATGTGGGCATGCGGATAGAAGAAGTATTGATCATGACTGTAACCAAGACAGATTAGCACTCCTAGCCCCTAAAAAGGGAGGAGATGTATTGTAACCGAATGGAATTAATATAAAAGGGTTGTGCTCCTACTTTTCTCCTTTATGTTTGGTTGATTCAAAGTTCTATTTTCATTACATCTTAATACTATTTTTCTTTCGAAATCTCATGCTTTCAAAGGGATAATATCTTATCAGGATCAATTTGATGCCTTTTTGGAAAATGATGAATTCCAATAATTTTCTTGATATTGCTCTAAAGATGAACTTTTGAGGCTTTACGTATACCTTGTTTTTCCTCAATCACTTAAATATGTGTTGTAAGATATGAATATAATCATCATGATTTATAGACCAAGAAGTATAATATTATTCAATCATGTAAGAGTTATTACCATGGATTTTATCCTCATTGGGAGTTCCAATATAAATGGAGTAACTTTATATATACACCAATTTACCCTTGTTACTAGAAGGAGAGCCTAAGATTTGTGGAGACAAAGGGAGGTTGGTTAGATCC
The DNA here is from genome assembly GCA_028583015.1 of Wollemia nobilis. Lineage (NCBI taxonomy): Eukaryota > Viridiplantae > Streptophyta > Pinopsida > Araucariales > Araucariaceae > Wollemia > Wollemia nobilis. The sequence continues at coordinate 85,607 of JAQPPZ010000243.1, read as the reverse complement.
AAGTCAAAAATTTTATTGGATGAATTTTTGTTATTAATGTTAATAGGATTAAAACCATGACCCTTAATTTTATTGTTATATAAGTTATTCAAAGTGAGAGGCCTTAATACAACACTAATAGAGGACTATAGCAAAGAAGATGATTCAAGAGATAGATTAAGAGGACACATAAATACTTTAGGATTATCAACCTTTATTACTTGATAGTAATAAAAAGGTTTAAGGTCAATTAGAAAGTGATATATATTAATCCTATATTCATATTTAAGGCAACATTGGAGAGTTGAAGGGATGGACCACATATATGAATCCACAACCCTCCTAAAAAGAATTTTGTATTTTTAGATCACATATCTTAACATAGAAGAGAGTGTTGAGCATGCGAGGTTAGACTACAAAGGGTAAGACTAGCCTCACATTCTCCATTGTTAAAAGATATAACAACAAGAATAATTTTCTTTAAATCTTACTTGGTTAGCCTAAAATGACTCATGGACCTTTAGGTTATAAACATTGAAATGAGAACCATTGTTATTTAAATATTATTTGATGAACTTGTCATCAATATGGTCTGTAATGTAATGTATAATGACTGATATTTGACAAAAGAAGGCTAGGGATTACCATCATCCTCATATAATGATGCAGTGTTGTCATTGGGATTGAGATATTGAGGAACAACTTGTTCACTCAAAATTTTGATTATGATGTATTTATTGGCTAGAGATGTCTTGAGAAGTTCAATTACCTATAAGGTCACATTATTGTATCTTTGAAGATAAATATATCATAAGTATAATAGAAAGCAGACCCAAATATAGAAATAGTACACCTAATTTTAAGGTAATTAAGTATATTTGGTTTTAAATCTAGCCAGGCTTAACATTATGAAGTAAAATGTAAAAATAAAATAGAAAAGGTTACTTATGATCATAATATCCATAACCTATGTGAAGAAATGGAGGGTAAAATATAATGAAATGAGTCCTATGTATTATCCACACTATATCCACTAATATGGGTTACTATTCCTTAGGGTATTTGGAAGTTCCTATTGTAGATAGCAATGAATTAGTTTTAGATGTTCCTACTCATTCTATTTTAAGTTTAGATCTTTAGGGATAGTGTAAAAGAAAAATATCAAATACAAGTATTTGTATAAAATCACCATTACACTATCAATCAACCTATTTTATTAGTTGAGAATAGAGATATGAATAACTATATTAAAATACACATTCTATAACATTTATAAACTAATAAAATACACATACATTTTAAAGTTTTAAAATATATTTATATACTTCAATCATTTAATTTATTAATAATATAAATAAAATGTTTTAAAAAATAATTAACATCTAGTATTATATTACTCAACAAACATTGGGCTGAGTAATGAAGGTTATGTGATATCTAAACAATTTTGATAAAAAATAAAAAATTGAAATTAGATATACAATAGTTCGATCATATGAAAGCTGACCATATATAAAAATTATTATGTTAAAATTAATTACTTAAATATAGACCAATTTTGTAGAGAGTTTGATAATCGTAAAACAAAAATTCAATTCCGATAATGTAACTTTTATTTTCTTTTATATATTTTAAAACCACCTTCGAAGAAACCAACTTTTAGGTTTAATTGATTAGAACAGTCTATGTTGGGGATATTAAACGATAAAGCTGTCTCGTTATGTGGTTAGTCTAGGGAATACTTCCCAGCTACACGGGCAAAGTATTTATTTGGACGCAGTCAGTTCTCAGTTCGAAAGAGAAACACGGTCTTATACCAAGAGACGTCTTAGTAAAACTTTACGTTTCTCCTTAGGGCGTGTCCAATACGGAGCTGACCCGAAATGTTATCTTAGACTGTCGGACCCAGCGAGTTCTCAGTTCAATAGAGAAACATACGTTCTTGAACCACAAGGCGATTTAGTAAAACTAATGTTTATTCTTATGGCGTGTCCAATACGGAAAGTTGACCGTCGATTGTCGATTTCGTTTGCAATTTGGAGCCTTCACCATATGGTCTATAAATGTCTGGGTAGAAACCATTGCTCATTGCATTCACAGAATTCCACTTCCTATTACATTTTCCTCTACGCGACAGATACATTATACCGTTATTTTGTCTTCCATCTAAGAAACATCAAGTACATAACTTGTTGTCCGTGACAGTTTGTCGAACGACATTGCTCCCCATCCGCAAATATGGTGAAATCAATGGCTCCGAGAATCAAAATCTGCACGCTGCTTGTTGCCCTCAACGTGATATTTATGGTGCATGTATCCGCTCGATACAGCCTAAATACGAATGAAAATACAAGTAACAAAAACAGAGCTAAATATAACGTTGCCAGTGACGTAGAACGGTTGGCATCATGCGATTCTCATACGAGCTGTGGAGGTAGTGCACCAGACCCAGACCCTTGCTGCAGTCCACCCAAGAAGGTTGTGGTAGCTGACCAGAAATTGGCATCTGAAGCGGAGAGTTTTTGACGCTTCTATGACTAAGAATAACAAGGATTATATCCCAACTGACCCTTCAATTGCAGATTGACAATAATACATTGCTCATTCGGTTCTAGATTCTGCCTTGTCCAATTTAATTTTCATTCATCGACATGTTATAGGTTTCTGTTGTGCAGGGATAACACATTTGTTATAAAACTAAGGCCATGACATGGCGTTGCCTATTTGTTGAAGCCAAACTCTTGGATCATTTATACATACATAAATATTACACCTGTTCAGAGTATATAACTTGTACCAAGATATAGCTTCTATCAGAATGCAAATAAGTGATACAAAATGGACAAGCCGGACCAATTGAATGCCAATTGTGATATAAAAAATTTCAGACATTTTATATAAAGTAGTTATTAATCTTTGGTATCAAATTCTGAGTTTGAGACTCAAAATATTGTCATATTTAGTTTATAATTAAAAGCATTTGAACAAAGTTATAGACACAATGAAGATTTTATACTTTAAAAATTAAAAAATATTATAATAATATAGAATCTTAGGAAAGTCTCGATTCAAATAACATAAAATCATTAGTAAAAGTTTGAAATTAGTTAAGATCTTGTTTGTTGGATCTAGAGACATTTAAATGTTTAAACATTTATTCTATTAAAATATTTTTTTCATTCTTTGCATCCGACAATGAAACTAATCTAATGATCATCACATACATTTTAAAAATAAAGTTTTTATCGCATTTGCATAATATTATTTTCTTTATATTATATTATTAAAATACAATATTTGGTATAGGATATTACTTATTTTACGAGTATCACGAAAAAAATATTCATCCTTATTAAGTACTTGTGTAGATATTTAAAAGCATCTTTAGATATAAAATAAAGGATCACTAAGGATAATTGCCATTGAAAATTTAACTAACATAACATTCATCATATGGATATGCAACATTTATAAGATTATTCATCTATATGATTTTGGAGAAATGCATATATATTCTATTCAAATACTCTTAGTTTTTTACATCCCACATTGATATCAATCTAATGATGAACCACATATATTAAAAAAGTGATTGAATACATTCATGATGATAAGTACATCTGGGATAACACCTTGTATAACATTTTGATCTTTATATTGCATTTATAAAATAAAACATATATTTAATATAGCATAAATCTTACTAATAATATTATTAATTCTCTCAAGATTAGAAAGAGTTTTGATCATTATTGAGTGCTCATAACCACGTGACAAGGAGGACTCTAGATGTGAATAAAAATATTTTATGATGATAACACCCAACTAATATATATTTTTTTATGAATATATTAGTTAGTGAAAGCACGAGATTCCGGGCAAAGGAAACACCAAGTGCGATTGCATTCAAAATTAAGTACGCTTAAGTCCTAGAAATGTAAATTGCATGAAATGGAAAAGAAACACATTGGAAGAGACACAATCAAATAGAGAAAACACAGCCCTTTCATTAATATCCCTTGATCTCTGTTACAATGACGTCTCCTCCCTTTTCAGGGGCTAGGAGCGCAAATAGAGTTTGATTACAATCACTGAATGATTCCTCTTTCCGCGTGCCCACGATTGCAATGGGCGGGCCAAGATGATGCCGTCGCTGATGTCGATGAGTTCTTCGCCTCTGTCGCTTCTCCTGCGAACAAAGAAATGACCAAGACGTCAGTAGCACCTGCTGCAAATGAAAAGCGTTTGCTCTCTAAAACTAACGAAATATGCATGTAAATATTTGCCTAAAACAGTGAATACAGTGAATCCAAATTGCTTCAAAACTTGACAGAAGGTAAGAAAAGTTACCAGAAGGCCACTGCCACTGAGGCAGCTGGCCAATCCACCTTCAACTAGAATTCGTCCCTGGGCAGGACGAATTCTGATCGTAATTCGTCCCTGGGTGGGACGAATTCTTCTGTGTTGAAGAAACCGACCTGCTGTTGCTCCAATGTCGGATCCCGAGACCTGCAAAACGCCTGCAAACAGGGGGTTATGTAATTGGGGCCATTTTGGGACGACCCAGATGGTCGGATTTTCCCAATTTGGCCTCCACCCTCGGGAATTTGACCTTGACACCTGCAAGTTAGCGAAACGACAAAGCAATACAAAACATCCTAGAATCTGACCAAAAGTTACAAAATTGCAATTATGGACTAATCAGACCTAGTAACACAAAATGCAATCTAAAAAATAATCTAAAATGCTCAAAAACTAAAAATAGGACTTGGGAGGTGCGGGGGTGCCCAAGTGGGCCTCCCACCGTTGGCCCTCGATTTTGGAGCCAATCCACCAGGGATGGGCCCAAAACCTTTTAGGATTGGGGGGTCGGCGAATTGGTAGGTTCGGTGTCCATGCGTTGGATTTGGGTAAGGTTCGAGCTTCCAAAGGCCACCCAACAACCTCCCTTGCAAAAGAGATTGGTGGATGTGGGAAGGTGAACCAAGAGGGATGCAAGTGGGTCTTCAATTCGGCAACACTTCGTTGCTTGAAAACTCCTTCAACCTGTATGTTTTGGGTGAGAAAAGTCCCACCTTTTATAGACCCAAGGGGTCTCTTTTGGGAGGGAAGCACAAATGCCATGTGTTGGCCATAGGCGCCATGTGGCAGTCTTGTCTTCCCATGAGGGAGGGGAGTCCTCCATTGACTTGAGCTTTGATAAATGCTTTTTGTAACAGTCTTCTAACGGCCCCTCTGTCCACTTACACATGCGTGCAAGGCAGGAGCCCTTAACTGACTGTTCTGGGCTGCCACTTGGCACCATTTGCCTTTTTGCCCGTTAAGCTTAGAATTCGTCCCACCCAGGGACGGATTCAGAATTCGTCTTGGGGTGGGACGGATTCTATTTTGAATTCGTCCCGGGGTGAGACGAGTACTCGGGCAAAGTGTCCAAGTGTGCCAAATTGCTTCTTGACCTTACAAAATTGCTATGAAAGTGGTTAAGACCACCGTTTAACCTCTCGAGGGCTGCCCCGGGGGCTGTGTTTGTCAAAGCGATCGGTGTTTGCAGTCACATAATCGGATTGGTGCTGTTTTGGTGTCTACGGATGCCCCTTTTTGGGAAGCGCTGCGGGTGACGCAGATGCTTGAGCAAAAATAGATAACCAAAGCACTAATGATTAGGGTTTCTTGGTAACCTAACCAACTTTTGATGCCCCAAGTATGGAAAGGGCATGCATTCTTGAATCCTTGCTTCCGACGAGCTAAGGAATTTGATTTCAAGTATTAACCTATTTTGGTGAGGTGTGACTTGAACTTAGACATTGATCATTCATGAACAAGTGAAGGGCATTTTTATCCTCAGGGGGAACCTTGTGTTCATGATTCACGAAATGCCAAGTGTTTGATTGATTTGATTGTTGCTTGTTTATTGCCCCAAGCAGGAGCGTGATTGTCTTTGTCAATGATTCTTTGAATGCATGTCGTTTTCCTTAATTGGGTGTGTGATTGTTGGTTGGTGACTAAGTGTGACTACCCCCTCAAGCGACGAATCGATGAGGGAATGACCTTCGTGAGAGAAGCGACGAGTCGCTTGACCCAAGATGACTTGTGCAGGTGTGCCTTAAAGGGTTTACCGTTAAGCGTGTGCAATTTTTCCAACATATGGACCTATTTTTGGTGGGTGTTAACCCTTTTGGTGATGTCATAATGAGGTGAAATCATCGAAAACCTATCTTCCCGTGGAGCGGTCCGGCTATGATAGCCTTCTTGGGGAATTAGGAGAGCGATAATTTGGACCTCGACATCGATTTTCTTTGCCTAGAGGTTAAGTGCATGAGCACTTATGTCTGGCAATGTTATTGTGTGTTTTTGTTGAATTTTGTATTGTTTTTGTTGTTTTTTGTGACACCATTTGGGGATTAAATTGTCGACAAATCCGTCCTCCCGTGGAGCGGTCCGGCTATGGTAGCCTTCTTAGGGAGTAGGATAGTGACAATGTAAACCCCGACATCAATTTTGCTATGCCAAGAGGTTAAGTGCAAGAGCACTTGTGTCTGGCAATGTTTATTGTTGTTTTGTTTTTTTTTTTTTTTGTGACACCATTTGGGGATTAAATTGTCGAAAATCCGTCTCCGTGGGAGGGTCCGGGTAGCCTTCTTAGGGAGTAGGATAGTGATAATGTCCACCCTGCCGAGGTTAGGCCTGTTTTTTTGTTGGTGTTGGGGTGAAATTGTAAAATCCTCCGGGAGGGCTATGATAGCCTTCTTAGGGAGTAGGATAGTGACAATGTAGACCCTGACATCAGGTTTTCTATGCCAAGAGGTTAAGTGCAAGAGCACTTGTGTCTCGCAATGTTTATTGCTTTTTGTTTTTGTGTTGCATTTATTTGTTGTTTTTGTTGTTTTGATTTTCTTTGATCTTGTGCATGATGGTTGATGAATATGGATGTATGCATGTTGATTTATTTTGATGGATGCATATGCTATGATGAATGCAAATGGTTTTGATTTATATGTGATATGCAGATATGAAATGGATGAATGGGGTTTGTGATGTTTGGCTATGGCACCATGGACTGTTTAGAACTCTGTTATTTTGTTTTTAGGCGATTGTTGTGATGCATGACTTTGTATGTATACATGTGGTTTTTCTTTTTTTGTATTTTTTTGATGGTATTGTAAGGATGAAAAGTAGCGCAGTTGGTTTAGAAATGTAGCTAAGGTTTTCTGAGACTCAGACGGTTTTAACTCACTAGCCATGACTGTACTTTATCTTACAAGACTTTTGAACAAGGTATGAATCGGACTTGTTTTTGACCAAGTTATTTCACATCCTTGTGTGTGCAATTGAGTTCATTTAGTGGTATTTGTTAGGATACCGCCAGTGCCAGATGGGCTTTCAACCGAACCTGTACTGAGGATCACCTAATTAGCTCCACGAATTCCTTTGTTGTATGTACTAAGATTAATCTGCGGTGTAATCCAGGATGCCATAAGCTAGCTCATCCACATGCAAACATTGATCTGTACGCAAGTTAATGTGACAGATATATCGTCATGCGGGAGGTTTACTTTTGTTACCGATAGGCTATCAACCAAATTGGTACTGAAGCTTGCCTTATGACCTATAGAATGCGGAGAGTTCCAGGGATTCAAGGTCAACTCCCTTCTTTTCTTCAATTGTATTGGGATACTTGCTCATTGTAGTGATGAGATCACTGTTTATTTTGATTTGTTTTTCTTTCGAGCAAGGGATTGGGGATATGGAGTGACGAAAATCACTGTTGTTTGTGCCTTTTGATGTGTGCACTATAGTTTGTCAAATTTGGAGTTTTGACATTTTGCAAATTTTTGTGTTTTGCAACTATTGAGAACTTTAGGGATTCTTAGGGAATTGGGTAGGGAGGATGCTTGTCCTTTTGCCAACTCTCAGCATTCTAGGGGTCATTCGCACCGGGGGATGAGCAAGATAACCGTTTCGCTTGTGGTGACCTAGATTATTTTGCAGGTTTCATCTTTCGTTCACACAATTTGGGAATTTTAGTGTTTTGATTTGTGTTGGGATGTTACGTAACAAGGTGTATTTCAAGTATGACTCTACCTTCGTAAAATCTGTTCGACTTGATACACTACATGGCTAAAGAGGAAAATGATGACTGAATCACTGAAACTCTTGGTACATTCCCAGACCACTGACTGTAGTGTGGTAAAAGTTATGCTTGGTGTTTTTGTTGTTTTTGTAACATGAGACAATGCGGAACAAGATGGACTATCAGAGCTATTGCAACTTATGGTGCCTTTGACCTGTATGACTACAAATATGCAATGTATGGATGCAATGCTTAATGCAGCTATGTATTTTTATAATTTTGATGGATTGTTTTTGGTGAAGGTGAAGATGAGGTGCGAGAATATATATATATTTTTTGATGAATTTGAGTATGCCTAGAATTGAGATGCAAATCTTTGTTGTTTTTGATGATTTTTGTTGTTTTGTTTTTTTTTGAATTTCTTGATTTTTTTTTGACCAAGCGATTGCGATAATCGTTGGAGCTTTTTGGGTTGACCAAGAGATTGCGATAATCCTTGGAGCTTTTTGTATTGACCAAGAGATTGCGATAATCCTTGGAGCTTTTTGGATGACCAAGAGATTGCGATAATCCTTGGAGCTTTTTGGGTGACCAAGAGATTGCGATAATCCTTGGAGCTTTTTGGGTTGACCAAGAGATTGCGATAATCCTTGGAGCTTTTTGGGTGACCAAGAGATTGCGATAATCCTTGGAGCTTTTTGGGTGACCAAGAGATTGCGATAATCCTTGGAGCTTTTTGGGTGACCAAGAGATTGCGATAATCCTTGGAGCTTTTTGGTTGACCAAGTGATTGCGATAATCCTTGGAGCTTTTTGGGTGACCAAGAGATTGCGATAATCCTTGGAGCTTTTTGGGTGACCAAGTGATTGCGATAATCCTTGGAGCTTTTTGGTTTGGATTATGGTTCTTCAGGGGATAGAGGTACCCCCAGCTTGATGGTCTTTGCACTCCGGATCCGGCTCTAGAGGTATGGGCATGAATGGATCGGCCCTATGCACGGAGATGAGGACAGGGTCCGCCCGTGGCACTGATGTTGCTATGATGTCTCTTGGTGGAAGTTGCTCTTTGTGTGCCCAAAGTTGTGGATGTAATGCTTGGTCCCACTGCGGTGGGTTAACACGCCACTCATGCCCTAGTATTATGTTTATCTGTTGACATGCTTCTTCAATTTTTATGGGATGTCGATGTTGTCTTATGTGATTGCTGTGGGCTATGTCTGTTTCATCCTCACCTTCGGACAATGTGTATAGCTCATCAGAATCTGGAGATTCTGAGACATGGAGGACTCGCATCATCGGGTAGCCCTATGGTTAAAGGTTGATCCTCTTCGAAAGGAGCCTTATGTAAGTTGGGCCTTGGGAGCTCCAAAATCTTGGTCTCTACCAACTCTAAGTGCTCTAGTGCTTTGCATGTATTGGGAGATTTGAACTCCTCCTCTTTGGTTGGTTCTTGTTGAGGAACTTGGGGCTTATGGAGGGGTGGCCAGATGGCACCCCCATGCCTTGGTAGGGCAGTTCATCCCGCTCTTCTTCGCGCTCGATTCCTTAGAGGCTTCTTGATGAATTTCTAAGGGTGGCTCATAAGCCTGGGTGGATGTCTGAGGAAGGCACCCATCATTGGTTATAGGAGCGGCCTCCCATTCATGTCTAGGAGGCGTCGGGGGTGGTGCTTCAGGAATCGGGAGAGTAGCTTCCCGCTCCTGTCTAGGAGGTGTTGGGGGTAGCTTTTGATGAGGTCGCGATGACCTATCTTCCCCCCATGGGTTGTGCCACTCAAAATATTTTGTCTTATGCATGTGAGGGGTTGGAGTCTTCTCTTGCATAGTGTGTTGGAACAGCTCATCCTTCTGGCGCTGAAGGTGCTCTTCGTTAATATGGTACGGTTCCTCTAATGGTAGTCGTTCGAGCTCAAGTTGCGTGAGTTGCTTGAGATGTGTGATATATTCGGCAGATTCTACGATAGTTGGTCCCACCGCCTCATGTCTAGAAGGCCTAGACGCCTCTCTTAGATAAAAATCTCGGTCGTAGTGATCCAAGATCTCTATAGGACACATCCCTCTGTTAGGGGTAGCAGCATTCTCTCGGGGCTTTGGCCTCAGTGATTGGTCCTGATAGATAGCAGGTGCGAAGGCGTATTGCTCCCGCACGGTATATTGCTCTCGAGGAAGGTAGATGTCTTCCTCGTGCTCTCTTTCATAAGTGAAAAGGGGGTGGACGGAGCTATCTCGCCCTGCCCGAAGAGCCTTGTGCTCTGGATTTGTCTTTGTAGTCCTGACAACTAGTGGGGGTGAAGGAGGGATAATGTAATCATGTGGTTCCTCCCATCGAACCCTATGTTGACTTAGCACTTCATCGCGCGATGACCGCTCATAGCGAGCATCTAAGGGAGCTCTCATTGCTTCATGTCTAGAAGGCCTAGATGCCTCTTCTAGATATCTATCTCGGTATAGTGATCCAAGATCTCTATAGGCGACCTCCCTCTATTGGGGGTAACAAGATTCCCTCGAGGCTTTGGCCTCGGTGAGTGTTCTTGATAGATAGAGGTGCGGAGGCATATTGCTCTCACCGTTTATTGCTCTCGAGGAAGGTAGAGGTCTTCCTCGTGCTCTCTTTCATAAATGAAAAAGGAACGGGTGGAGTTGGCCCGCCCCCGAGGAGCCTTGTGCTCTGGATTTGTCTTTGTAGTCCTGACAACTAGAGGGGGTGAAGGACGGGTAGTGTAATGATGTGGTTCCTCCCGTCGAACCCTATGTTGACCTAGCGCTTCATCGCGCGGTGACCGCTCATAGCGATCATCTAAGGGAGCTCTCCTATGACTGTACCCCTCATGGAAGGGTGTGTGATGAGTGCTATGTTGAACAGGAGTGCTCCTCGAAGAGGTGTCCCTGTAGTCTCTTTCCTTTAAGGTGTGGAGGGGACTGCATTGTGTGTTAGGTCGCCAAGGTGGTATGACCAAATCCTTGGGATTGTAACGGAGGTGACTCGTGCCTCCTGGGACACTCCCCATAGCCTTCGCCCGTGATTGGGCTTGGCTACGGGTGAGCACCATGACGATGTCTCTCTAAAAAGCCCTAAAATTGAAAATGAGTCAGATGGGGCCCAAAATTGGTGTGCGCATCCCTCTTATAATAGATAAGACAAAAATGAAGTTTCAAGTCCTAACTCTAAATACATTAGGAGATATTGACATCCGAACAGCTCAAAAAGTGCAAAAAATTGGGCACGCAATTTTAGAACCTAATTTCGGGGCACTAGATGATGGAATTTGGCCCCGAAAACTGGATTTTTGGGGAAATACAACTCTAAGGAGTTATATTTGTTTAAAATTCTCCCAACCAACTCCCTGTAAAATTTCGTGTCAAACGGAGCTACGGTTGAGAAGTTATGGCCCCGGCAAGATGCACTAAAATTTAGAGAAAAATACAAGATTTCCCATTTTTTGTTGGATGGTCCTGCATCACTTATGGGCACATTTGGGATGATTTTGGGTTGACCAAAGGGTTCATGGACACCTTTGGGGCATTTTGGAGTGACCAAGCGATTGCGGGAATCCTTGGAGCTTTTTGGAGAAAATGACAAAATGCGTAGATTTTTATCTTTGTTTTTAATGATTTTTTTTGTCTACACTAAACAGAATTAAACACACACATTCACAAAACCGTGATTATCTCTTTTAAGGATTATTGGTGTGCCCTAGACTGGTTTAGTGCATTTTGGTGTTTTGTTTTTGTTTTTGTAGGTTTTGTAGAACGTTTAAATGCATTATGTAGGCTCTTATAACTCCCAAAAGGTCGCCCCTTCAATATACCAACCAGGCCGATATACCAACCTCTCTATATACCCGCCCTTACGAGAGGGAGACTATAGGTACGTGAGAGCAGAAGGTACGTGGTACGTAGGCGGTACGAAAGGGGGATTGTCCTGTTAATGGCACCTACCATAGAAAACTTATCCTCGCGCGCATGGGAATCACCCCAGCTACGCTCGGTCTGTCTTCGTCAGGATTTACGCCTAACAACAGTTGACAATCGGGAAATGGATGCAAATCAAGCCAAGGTGGTGATGAAATCCACCAATGGTCTTGATCAAGGGCTGGGGTCTTACGACCAGCTCCTTGGTTTAAAATTGTTTCGTGATGTGTGTGGGATTCGTTTTATTCAACAAAAATGAAACTAGCATACATGACTTTTCCTAATGCAATGCAAGATTAAATGAAAACAATTAAAGAAACAGAAACAAAAACAGAAACAAAAAATTTAATAGAGATGATAAAAATCCCTACCTCTTCTCTCGCTCGCTCCTGTTGTCTCTGAATTTCTGCTCTGAAAATCCGTAGACAGGAATTCGTCCCTCTGGGAGACGAATTGCAGAACAGAATTCGTCCCTCCCAGAGACGAATTTGAATTCGTCTCAGGGTCAGACGAATTGCAGAAAAGAATTCGTCCCTGTCAGAGACGAATAGCAGTCTGCAACAAAAAAATGTACCTGTCAAGCACAAACACAAAACTTTGATCAGTTTTCTGTGATTTCAAAAACCAGGGAACAGGGTCCCACCGTGATCGCCACTGAAAGCACGAGATTCCGGGCAAAGGAAACACCAAGTGCGATTGCATTCAAAATTAAGTACGCTTAAGTCCTAGAAATGTAAATTGCATGAAATGGAAAAGAAACACATTGGAAGAGACACAATCAAATAGAGAAAACACAGCCCTTTCATTAATATCCCTTGATCTCTGTTACAATGACGTCTCCTCCCTTTTCAGGGGCTAGGAGCGCAAATAGAGTTTGATTACAATCACTGAATGATTCCTCTTTCCGCGTGCCCACGATTGCAATGGGCGGGCCAAGATGATGCCGCCGCTGATGTCGATGAGTTCTTCGCCTCTGCTGCTTCTCCTGCGAACAAAGAAATGACCAAGACGTCAGTAGCACCTGCTGCAAATGAAAAGCGTTTGCTCTCTAAAACTAACGAAATATGCATGTAAATATTTGCCTAAAACAGTGAATACAGTGAATCCAAATTGCTTCAAAACTTGACAGAAGGTAAGAAAAGTTACCAGAAGGCCACTGCCACTGAGGCAGCTGGCCAATCCACCTTCAACTGGAATTCGTCCCTGGGCAGGACGAATTCTGACTGTAATTCGTCCCTGGGTGGGACGAATTCTTCTGTGTTGAAGAAACCGACCTGCTGCTGCTCCAATGTCGGATCCCGGGACCCGCAAAACGCCTGCAAACAGGGGGGTTATGTAATTGGGGCCATTTTGGGACGACCCAGATGGTCGGATTTTCCCAATTTGGCCTCCACCCTCGGGAATTTGACCTTGACACCTGCAAGTTAGCGAAACGACAAAGCAATACAAAACATCCTAGAATCTGACCAAAAGTTACAAAATTGCAATTATGGACTAATCAGACCTAGTAACACAGAATGCAATCTAAAAAATAATCTAAAATGCTCAAAAACTAAAAATAGGACTTGGGAGGTGCGGGGGTGCCCAAGTGGGCCTCCCACCGTTGGCCCTCGATTTTGGAGCCAATCCACCAGGGATGGGCCCAAAACCTTTTAGGATTGGGGGGTCGGCGAATTGGTAGGTTCAGGTGTCCATGCGTTGGATTTGGGTAAGGTTCGAGCTTCCAAAGGCCACCCAACAACCTCCCTTGCAAAAGAGATTGGTGGATGTGGGAAGGTGAACCAAGAGGGATGCAAGTGGGTCTTCAATTCGGCAGCACTTCGTTGCTTGAAAACTCCTTCAACCTGTATGTTTTGGGTGAGAAAAGTCCCACCTTTTATAGACCCAAGGGGTCTCTTTTGGGAGGGAAGCACAAATGCCATGTGTTGGCCATAGGCGCCATGTGGCAGTCTTGTCTTCCCATGAGGGAGGGGAGTCCTCCATTGACTTGAGCTTTGATAAATGCTTTTTGTAATAGTCCTCTAACGGCCCCTCTGTCCACTTACACATGCGTGCAAGGCAGGAGCCCTTAACTGATCGTTCGGGCTGCCACTTGGCACCATTTGCCTTTTTGCCCGTTAAGCTTGGAATTCGTCCCACCCAGGGACGGATTTAGAATTCGTCCTGGGGTGGGACGGATTCTATTTTGAATTCGTCCCGGGGTGAGACGAGTACTGGGCAAAGTGTCCAAGTGTGCCAAATTGCTTCTTGACCTTACAAAATTGCTATGAAAGTGGTTAAGACCACTGTTTAACCTCTGAGGGCTGCCCCTGGGGCTGTGTTTGTCAAAGCGATCAGTGTTTGCAGTCACATAATCGGATTGGTGCTGTTTTGGTGTCTATAGTTAGGTGTTATCATAATAAAATATTTCTTATTTACAACTAGAGTCCTTTACATTTTTAGTGTGGTTATACTTGCATATCATACTATTCTATAAATATATAATCACTATTTGTTTGACCTCTTTTCCTTTTAGGTTTAGTATGACCATTTGTTGAGATTTTGTCAAAGTAGGTTAATTAAAAAATATAAATAAAAAACGAAAATATAGGACTTACATATTATGCTACAAACCTCATGGGAATTTTTTTCCTTATCCATTAGTCTCGCTATTAATGGACAACTAGGAAAACATATTTTCTTGGTGCCTTTTATATTATATATAAAAGAAATAATATTTTGAAATGAATAAGACATGTATTAAATACAATGCAAATAATTTCTATCTATGTTTAATAATTTTATATAACTTGTACATTTTTATTCATATAGTATATGAGTTTAATAATTAATATAACTTGATTTTTTTTCTTTATCCGTTAGTTTGCTATTAATGGACAACTAGGAAAACATATTTTCTTGGTGCCTTTTATATTACATATAAAAGAAATAATATTTTGAAATGAATAAGACATGTATTAAATACAACACAAATAATTTCTATCTATGTTTAATAATTTTATATAACTTGTACATTTACATTTTTATTCATAGAGTATATGTGTTTAATAATTTGCCAAATTGTTTGAATCTATGAAATTGTTTCAATAAATATGACTTGAGTTTGACAAAACATTAAACATGATAATATTATTTTTATAAGAGAGTGATAAAGAACGTACTGGTTCATATATGAATGATTTCATAAGTAGGAAGACATTACCATAATTATAGTTTATAGGTTTTGTAATAAATTTTACTATAACCTTTTTTTTTTTTTGAATTGATGGTTCCTATTTAGGAATATAAATCTATGGTATTTGGATAAATTCCATTTTAGGAACACAATATTGTCATCTTTTCTAGTTCATATTCATATCTTTAGTATTTATTCATAGTGAAAAATGGTTATCTTCATCAAAATAAAATTATTTAAAATTTAAAATTAATTTATTGAATATTTTACCATAAAATTATAACTACAATGTGTCACCCATGGGGTTTAGAGTAATTTATAGGGAATGAATATTTTCACACTCTAACTAATATTCAAATCTCATGAGTGGACCTTAATATCTAACCATGACATATATGAAAGACATATGAAATGAATATTTTCAATTTATAAATAAAATAGACTTTAAAACATTTTTAATAAATGTTAATATTTTCGATACATAGCATGAGCTCAACTAGATAAACATCGTGGCCTTCAAACTAGAGATATAGAATAAAATCTTGCAAAGTGATATATGTGTAATTACGAAGTTATTATAAACCAACATCTCATCATGATGTAATAAAAGTGGGACCAATTTTTATCTAACAAAATAAAAAAAACATAAATATAACCTATCATTAATTAGAGAAAATAGATCCACTATCATTAATTAGTGATAAAAGATTCACTATATGATTTTTAATGAAATTATTAAAAAAAATCACACAAATTTAAATATAAATATATCTAGTAAACATATAGGCCTTTATGTGTATGCATGCATTTTAATATATTTAGGATTATGTCATAAATTGTATCTATATACACTACGTAAAATTTTCTTAAACACAATTAAATAGGAAATAGTACCAATCTTTTTACTAGTAAAATATTATAAAAAAGTATACCAAAATATAAGGTAAAATGTTGCTAAAATAATTTTATAGATTTCATGGAAAGTAGTGTTTTCATAGTAATGGTAAACAAAAATGTGTACTTTACAAATAAAAACATTGTTTGTTATAGGGATATTCATAAAAGTTATAAACTCAAACTTATGGTATCACCTTCATTCACGTTTATAGGTATGACAAAGATATTTGATTACTAAAATAGATACAACTATAAAATAATGTGTGCATTAGTCTACATTTATTATGCTTTTTAGTATTGTTTTTGTATGGATTTTTATAGCATTATCCTAATCACAATATTATGTGTACCGACATTTGATCAAACATAGTATCAAACTCCTCATATAGAACTATCTAGATTATAATTTATTATTGAGGATCAAATCTTGTGGTGATATATTCTTACGACTGAGCATATAATATCTAAGTGCTTGGGTTGTATAAAATATAGCAAATAAAATCTTCTCTAAGGTAATATATTTGGATTCATAATTAACAAAGGTATGGTTAATATAGAAGATATCTCTTTCTCTATGTTTGTCATCTCACTATACCAACATATCCCCTAAGGCATAACCTATGGCAACCATGTATATCAATAAGTGCCTAATGGAATTATCTATAACAAGGACATAAGGGATAAGAGGTAAGTAAAGATAGCATCGAATAGAGATTAATAGTCAGTAACCCATTCAAAAACCAAATCCCTTATTAGAAGTTTGGTGAAAGGTTGACACTTATTTGCTTATTGGGCAATGAATCTCTTAATATCTTAGATTTTATATCAGATACTCCTAAGCTAGGTTAGGGTTCCAAGGCATGACATATTGATAATTTCTAATATCATATCAAGATCAACATTGATGCGATGTTGGAAAATGATGAATTGCAATAATTTTCTTGATATAGCTTTAAAGATGAACTTTTGAGGCTTTAGGTATTCCTTGTATTTCCTCAATCACTCAAATATGTATTTTAAGTTATGAATATAATATAGAATATAATCTTAAACACAATAAAATAGGAAATAGTACCAATATTTATACTAGTAAAATATTATATCAAAGTATACCGAAATATAAGGTAAAATGTTGCAATGAATATAAAATCATTTTTCATTGAAAGTAGTGTTTTCATAGTAATAGTAAATAAAAACGTGTACTTTACAAATAAAAACATTGTGCGTTATAGGGATATTCATAAAAGTTATAAACTCAAACTTATTGTATCGCCTTCATTCATGTTTATAGGTATGAAAAAAATATCTTATTAGTAAAATAGATACAACTATAAAATAATGTGTGTATTAGCTCTACATTTATTGTGCTAATTGATATTATTTTTGTATGAATTTCTATAACATTATTGTAAAATTATATTCATCAACATTTGACAAGACATTATACCAAACTCCTCGTGCATGGGATTATCTAGATTATAATTTGTTATTGAGGATCAACTCTTGTAATGATAAATATCTTATGGTTGAGCGTAAAATGTCTAAGCATTTGAGTTGTATACACTATAGTAAGGCAAATCTTCTCTAATAGCATATATCCGGCTTCATAATTAACAAAGGTATGGTTAGTGTAGAAGATATCCTTTTCTCTATATTTATCATCTTCATATACCAACATATCCCCTAAGGCATAGCCTGTGGTGCCTAAGAGAATTAGCTGGGACAAGGATGTAAAGGAATAAGAGGTAATATAGGATATCATCGAATGGTATATAACAATTAGTCTCAACAACCCATTCAAAAAATAAATCCTTTATCAAAAGCTTGGTGAAAAACTTACACTTATTCACTTGTTGTGCAATGAATCTCTTAATGGCTTAGATTTTATACCGAATACTAATAACCTACGTTAGGATTCCAAGGCATGACATATTGATAAGGGATAATATCTTATCAGGATCAATTTGATGCCTTTTTGGAAAATGATGAATTCCAATAATTTTCTTGATATTGCTCTAAAGATGAACTTTTGAGGCTTTACGTATACCTTGTTTTTCCTCAATCACTTAAATATGTGTTGTAAGATATGAATATAATCATCATGATTTATAGACCAAGAAGTATAATATTATTCAATCATGTAAGAGTTATTACCATGGATTTTATCCTCATTGGGAGTTCCAATATAAATGGAGTAACTTTATATATACACCAATTTACCCTTGTTACTAGAAGGAGAGCCTAAGATTTGTGGAGACAAGGGGAGGTTGGTTAGATCCAAGTCAAAAATTTTATTGGATGAATTTTTGTTATTAATGTTAATAGGATTAAAACCATGACCCTTAATTTTATTGTTATATAAGTTATTCAAAGTGAGAGGCCTTAATACAACACTAATAGAGGACTATAGCAAAGAAGATGATTCAAGAGATAGATTAAGAGGACACATAAATACTTTAGGATTATCAACCTTTATTACTTGATAGTAATAAAAAGGTTTAAGGTCAATTAGAAAGTGATATATATTAATCCTATATTCATATTTAAGGCAACATTGGAGAGTTGAAGGGATGGACCACATATATGAATCCACAACCCTCCTAAAAAGAATTTTGTATTTTTAGATCACATATCTTAACATAGAAGAGAGTGTTGAGCATGCGAGGTTAGACTACAAAGGGTAAGACTAGCCTCACATTCTCCATTGTTAAAATATATAACAACAAGAATAATTTTCTTTAAATCTTACTTGGTTAGCCTAAAATGACTCATGGACCTTTAGGTTATAAACATTCATTGTTATTTAAATATTATTTGATGAACTTGTCATCAATATGGTATGTAATGTAATGTATAATGACTGATATTTGACAAAAGAAGGCTAGGGATTACCATCATCCTCATATAATGATGCAGTGTTGTCATTGGGATTGAGATATTGAGGAACAACTTGTTCAGTCAAAATTTTGATTATGATGTATTTATTGGCTAGAGATGTCTTGAGAAGTTCAATTACCTATAAGGTCACATTATTGTATCTTTGAAGATAAATATATCATAAGTATAATAGAAAGCAGACCCAAATATAGAAATAGTACACCTAATTTTAAGATAATTAAGTAAATTTGGTTTTAAATCTAGCCAGGCTTAACATTATAAAGTAAAATGTAAAAATAAAATAGAAAAGGTTACTTATGATCATAATATCCATAACCTATGTGAAGAAATGGAGGGTAAAATATAATGAAATGAGTCCTATGTATTATCCACACTATATCCACTAATATGGGTTACTATTCCTTAGGGTATTTGGAAGTTCCTATTGTAGATAGCAATGAATTAGTTTTAGATGTTCCTACTCATTCTATTTTAAGTTTAGATCTTTAGGGATAGTGTAAAAGAAAAATATCAAATACAAGTATTTGTATAAAATCACCATTACACTATCAATCAACCTATTTTATTAGTTGAGAATAGAGATATGAATAACTATATTAAAATACACATTCTATAACATTTATAAACTAATAAAATACACATACATTTTAAAGTTTTAAAATATATTTATATACTTCAATCATTTAATTTATTAATAATATAAATAAAATGTTTTAAAAAATAATTAACATCTAGTATTATATTACTCAACAAACATTGGGCTGAGTAATGAAGGTTATGTGATATCTAAACAATCTTGATAAAAAATAAAAAATTGAAATTAGATATACAATAGTTCGATCATATGAAAGATGACCATATATAAAAATTATTATGTTAAACTTAATTACCTAAATATAGACGAATTTTGTAGAGAGTTTGATAATCGTAAAACAAAAATTCAATTCCGATAATGTAACTTTTATTTTCTTTTATATATTTTAAAACCACCTTCGAAGAAACCAACTTTTAGGTTTAATTGATTAGAACAGTCTTTGTTGGGGATATTAAACGATAAAGCTGTCTCGTTATGTCGTTAGTCTAGGCAATACTTCCCAGCTACACGGGCAAAGTATTTATTTGGACGCAGTCAGTTCTCAGTTCGAAAGAGAAACACGGTCTTATACCAAGAGACGTCTTAGTAAAACTTTACGTTTCTCCTTAGGGCGTGTCCAATACGGAGCTGACCCGAAATGTTATCTTAGACTGTCGGACCCAGCGAGTTCTCAGTTCAATAGAGAAACATACGTTCTTGAACCACAAGGCGATTTAGTAAAACTAATGTTTATTCTTATGGCGTGTCGTTGACCGTCGATTGTCGATTTCGTTTGCAATTTGGAGCCTTCACCATATGGTCTATAAATGTCTGGGTAGAAACCATTGCTCATTGCATTCACAGAATTCCACTTCCTATTACATTTTCCTCTACGCGACAGATACATTATACCGTTATTTTGTCTTCCATCTAAGAAACATCAAGTACATAACTTGTTGTCCGTGACAGTTTGTCGAACGTCATTGCTCCCCATCCGCAAATATGGTGAAATCAATGGCTCCGAGAATCAAAATCTGCACGCTGCTTGTTGCCCTCAACGTGATATTTATGGTGCATGTATCCGCTCGATACAGCCTAAATACGAATGAAAATACAAGTAACAAAAACAGAGCTAAATATAACGTTGCCAGTGACGTAGAACGGTTGGCATCATGCGATTCTCATACGAGCTGTGGAGGTAATGCACCAGACCCAGACCCTTGCTGCAGTCCACCCAAGAAGGTTGTGGTAGCTGACCAGAAATTGGCATCTGAAGCGGAGAGTTTTTGACGCTTCTATGACTAAGAATAACAAGGATTATATCCCAACTGACCCTTCAATTGCAGATTGACAATAATACATTGCTCATTCGGTTCTAGATTCTGCCTTGTCCAATTGAATTTTCATTCATCGACATGTTATAGGTTTCTGTTGTGCAGGGATAACACATTTGTTATAAAACTAAGGCCATGACATGGCGTTGCCTATTTGTTGAAGCCAAACTCTTGGATCATTTATACATACATAAATATTACACCTGTTCAGAGTATATAACTTGTACCAAGATATAGCTTCTATCAGAATGGAAATAAGTGATACAAAATGGACAAGCCGGACCAATTGAATGCCAATTGTGATATAAAAAATTTCAGACATTTTATATAAAGTAGTTATTAATCTTTGGTATCAAATTCTGAGTTTGAGACTCAAAATATTGTCATATTTAGTTTATAATTAAAAGCATTTGAACAAAGTTATAGACACAATGAAGATTTTATACTTTAAAAATTAAAAAATATTATAATAATATAGAATCTTAGGAAAGTCTCGATTCAAATAACATAAAATCATTAGTAAAAGTTTGAAATTAGTTAAGATCTTGTTTGTTGGATCTAGAGACATTTAAATGTTTAAACATTTATTCTATTAAAATATTTTTTTCATTCTTTGCATCCGACAATGAAACTAATCTAATGATCATCACATACATTTTAAAAATAAAGTTTTTATCGCATTTGCATAATATTATTTTCTTTATATTATATTATTAAAATACAATATTTGGTATAGGATATTACTTATTTTACGAGTATCACGAAAAAAATATTCATCCTTATTAAGTACTTGTGTAGATATTTAAAAGCATCTTTAGATATAAAATAAAGGATCACTAAGGATAATTGCCATTGAAAATTTAACTAACATAACATTCATCATATGGATATGCAACATTTATAAGATTATTCATGTATATGATTTTGGAGAAATGCATATATATTCTATTCAAATACTCTTAGTTTTTTACATCCCACATTGATATCAATCTAATGATGAACCACATATATTAAAAAAGTGATTGAATACATTCATGATGATAATTACATCTGGGATAACACCTTGTATAACATTTTGATCTTTATATTGCATTTATAAAATAAAACATATATTTAATATAGCATAAATCTTACTAATAATATTATTAATTCTCTCAAGATTAGAAAGATTTTTGATCATTATTGAGTGCTCATAACCACGTGACAAGGAGGACTCTAGATGTGAATAAAAATATTTTATGATGATAACACCCAACTAATATATTTTTTTTTATGAATATATTAGTTAGGTGTTATCATAATAAAATATTTCTTATTTACAACTAGAGTCCTTTACATTTTTAGTGTGGTTATACTTGCATATCATACTATTCTATAAATATATAATCACTATTTGTTTGACCTCTTTTCCTTTTAGGTTTAGTAGGACCATTTGTTGAGATTTTGTCAAAGTAGGTTAATTAAAAAATATAAATAAAAAACGAAATGCTACAAACCTCACGGGAATTTTTTTCCTTATCCATTAGTCTGTTATTAATGGACAACTAGGAAAACATATTTTCTTGGTGCCTTTTATATTATATATAAAAGAAATAATATTTTGAAATGAATAAGACATGTATTAAATACAACGCAAATAATTTCTATCTATGTTTAATAATTTTATATAACTTGTACATTTTTATTCATATAGTATATGAGTTTAATAATTAATATAACTTGATTTTTTTTCTTTATCCGTTAGTTTGCTATTAATGGACAACTAGGAAAACATATTTTCTTGGTGCCTTTTATATTACATATAAAAGAAATAATATTTTGAAATGAATAAGACATGTATTAAATACAACACAAATAATTTCTATCTATGTTTAATAATTTTATATAACTTGTACATTTACATTTTTATTCATAGAGTATATGTGTTTAATAATTTGCCAAATTGTTTGAATCTATGAAATTGTTTCAATAAATATGACTTGAGTTTGACAAAACATTAAACATGATAATCTTATTTTTATAAGAGAGTGATAAAGAACATACTGGTTCATATATGAATGATTTCATAAGTAGGAAGACATTACCATAATTATAGTTTATAGGTTTTGTAATAAATTTTACTATAACCTTTTTTTTTTTTGAATTGATGGTTCCTATTTAGGAATATAAATCTATGGTATTTGGATAAATTCCATTTTAGGAACACAATATTGTCATCTTTTCTAGTTCATATTCATATCTTTAGTATTTATTCATAGTGAAAAATGGTTATCTTCATCAAAATAAAATTATTTAAAATTTAAAATTAATTTATTGAATATTTTACCATAAAATTATAACTACAATGTGTCACCCATGGGATTTAGAGTAATTTATAGGGAATGAATATTTTCACACTCTAACTAATATTCAAATCTCATGAGTGGACCTTAATATCTAACCATGACATATATGAAAGACATATGAAATGAATATTTTCAATTTATAAATAAAATAGACTTTAAAACATTTTTAATAAATGTTAATATTTTCGATACATAGCATGAGCTCAACTAGATAAACATCGTGGCCTTCAAACTAGAGATCTAGAATAAAATCTTGCAAAGTGATATATGTGTAATTACGAAGTTATTATAAACCAACATCTCATCATGATGTAATAAAAGTGGGACCAATTTTTATGTAACAAAATAAAAAAAACATAAATATAACCTATCATTAATTAGAGAAAATAGATCCACTATCATTAATTAGTGATAAAAGATTCACTATATGATTTTTAATGAAATTATAAAAAAAAATCACACAAATTTAAATATAAATATATCTAGTAAACATATAGGCCTTTATGTGTATGCATGCATTTTAATATATTTAGGAATATGTCATAAATTGTATCTATATACACTATGTAAAATTTTCTTAAACACAATTAAATAGGAAATAGTACCAATATTTTTACTAGTAAAATATTATAACAAAGTATACCAAAATATAAGGTAAAATGTTGCTAAAATAATTTTATAGATTTCATGGAAAGTAGTGTTTTCATAGTAATGGTAAACAAAAATGTGTACTTTACAAATAAAAACATTGTGTGTTATAGGGATATTCATAAAAGTTATAAACTCAAACTTATGGTATGGCCTTCATTCACGTTTATAGGTATGACAAAGATATTTGATTACTAAAATAGATACAACTATAAAATAATGTGTGCATTAGTCTACATTTATTATGCTTTTTAGTATTGTTTTTGTATGGATTTTTATAGCATTATCCTAATCACAATATTATGTGTACCGACATTTGATCAAACATAGTATCAAAATCCTCATATAGAACTATCTAGATTATAATTTATTATTGAGGATCAAATCTTGTGGTGATATATTCTTACGACTGAGCATATAATATCTAAGTGCTTGGGTTGTATAAAATATAGCAAATAAAATCTTCTCTAAGGTAATATATTTGGATTCATAATTAACAAAGGTATGGTTAATATAGAAGATATCTCTTTCTCTATGTTTGTCATCTCACTATACCAACATATCCCCTAAGGCATAACCTATGGCAACCATGTATATCAATAAGTTCCTAATGGAATTAGCTATAACAAGGACATAAGGGATAAGAGGTAAGTAAAGATAGCATCGAATAGAGATTAATAGTCAGTAACCCATTCAAAAACCAAATCCCTTATTAGAAGTTTGGTGAAAGGTTGACACTTATTTGCTTATTGGGAAATGAATCTCTTAATATCTTAGATTTTATATTGGATACTCCTAAGCTAGGTTACAGTTCCAAGGCATGACATATTGATAATTTCTAATATCATATCAAGATCAACATTGATGCGATGTTGGAAAATGATGAATTGCAATAATTTTCTTGATATAGCTTTAAAGATGAACTTTTGAGGCTTTAGGTATTCCTTGTATTTCCTCAATCACTCAAATATGTATTTTAAGTTATGAATATAATATAGAATATAATCTTAAACACAATAAAATAGGAAATAGTACCAATATTTATACTAGTAAAATATTATATCAAAGTATACCGAAATATAAGGTAAAATGTTGCAATGAATATAAAATCATTTTTCATTGAAAGTAGTGTTTTCATAGTAATAGTAAATAAAAACGTGTACTTTACAAATAAAAACATTGTACGTTATAGGGATATTCATAAAAGTTATAAAATCAAACTTATTGTATCGCCTTCATTCATGTTTATAGGTATGACAAAAATATCTTATTAGTAAAATAGATACAACTATAAAATAATGTGTGTATTAGCTCTACATTTATTGTGCTAATTGATATTATTTTTGTATGAATTTCTATAACATTATTGTAAAATTATATTCATCAACATTTGACAAGACATTATACCAAACTCCTCGTGCATGGGATTATCTAGATTATAATTTGTTATTGAGGATCAACTCTTGTAATGATAAATATCTTATGGTTGAGCGTAAAATGTCTAAGCATTTGAGTTGTATACACTATAGTAAGGAAAATCTTCTCTAATAGCATATATCTGGCTTCATAATTAACAAAGGTATGGTTAGTGTAGAAGATATCCTTTTCTCTATATTTATCATCTTCATATACCAACATATCCCCTAAGGCATAGTCTGTGGTGCCTAAGAGAATTAGCTGGGACAAGGATGTAAAGGAATAAGAGGTAATATAGGATATCATCGAATGGTATATAACAATTAGTCTCAACAACCCATTCAAAAAATAAATCCTTTATCAAAAGCTTGGTGAAAAACTTACACTTATTCACTTGTTGTGCAATGAATCTCTTAATGGCTTAGATTTTATACCGAATACTAATAACCTACGTTAGGATTCCAAGGCATGACATATTGATAAGGGATAATATCTTATCAGGATCAATTTGATGCCTTTTTGGAAAATGATGAATTCCAATAATTTTCTTGATATTGCTCTAAAGATGAACTTTTGAGGCTTTACATATACCTTGTTTTTCCTCAATCACTTAAATATGTGTTGTAAGATATGAATATAATCATCATGATTTATAGACCAAGAAGTATAATATTATTCAATCATGTAAGAGTTATTACCATGGATTTTATCCTCATTGGGAGTTCCAATATAAATGGAGTAACTTTATATATACACCAATTTACCCTTGTTACTAGAAGGAGAGCCTAAGATTTGTGGAGACAAGGGGAGGTTGGTTAGATCCAAGTCAAAAATTTTATTGGATGAATTTTTGTTATTAATGTTAATAGGATTAAAACCATGACCCTTAATTTTATTGTTATATAAGTTATTCAAAGTGAGAGGCCTTAATACAACACTAATAGAGGACTATAGCAAAGAAGATGATTCAAGAGATAGATTAAGAGGACACATAAATACTTTAGGATTATCAACCTTTATTACTTGATAGTAATAAAAAGGTTTAATGTCAATTAGAAAGTGATATATATTAATCCTATATTCATATTTAAGGCAACATTGGAGAGTTGAAGGGATGGACCACATATATGAATCCACAACCCTCCTAAAAAGAATTTTGTATTTTTAGATCACATATCTTAACATAGAAGAGATTGTTGAGCATGCGAGGTTAGACTACAAAGGGTAAGACTAGCCTCACATTCTCCATTGTTAAAAGATATAACAACAAGAATAATTTTCTTTAAATCTTACTTGGTTAGCCTAAAATGACTCATGGACCTTTAGGTTATAAACATTCATTGTTATTTAAATATTATTTGATGAACTTGTCATCAATATGGTCTGTAATGTAATGTATAATGACTGATCTTTGACAAAAGAAGGCTAGGGATTACCATCATCCTCATATAATGATGCAGTGTTGTCATTGGGATTGAGATATTGAGGAACAACTTGTTCACTCAAAATTTTGATTATGATGTATTTATTGGCTAGAGATGTCTTGAGAAGTTCAATTACCTATAAGGTCACATTATTGTATCTTTGAAGATAAATATATCATAAGTATAATAGAAAGTAGACCCAAATATAGAAATAGTACACCTAATTTTAAGATAATTAAGTATATTTGGTTTTAAATCTAGCCAGGCTTAACATTATAAAGTAAAATGTAAAAATAAAATAGAAAAGGTTACTTATGATCATAATATCCATAACCTATGTGAAGAAATGGAGGGTAAAATATAATGAAATGAGTCCTATGTATTATCCACACTATATCCACTAATATGGGTTACTATTCCTTAGGGTATTTGGAAGTTCCTATTGTAGATAGCAATGAATTAGTTTTAGATGTTCCTACTCATTCTATTTTAAGTTTAGATCTTTAGGGATAGTGTAAAAGAAAAATATCAAATACAAGTATTTGTATAAAATCACCATTACACTATCAATCAACCTATTTTATTAGTTGAGAATAGAGATATGAATAACTATATTAAAATACACATTCTATAACATTTATAAACTAATAAAATACACATACATTTTAAAGTTTTAAAATATATTTATATACTTCAATCATTTAATTTATTAATAATATAAATAAAATGTTTTAAAAAATAATTAACATCTAGTATTATATTACTCAACAAACATTGGGCTGAGTAATGAAGGTTATGTGATATCTAAACAATCTTGATAAAAAATAAAAAATTGAAATTAGATATACAATAGTTCGATCATATGAAAGATGACCATATATAAAAATTATTATGTTAAAATTAATTACCTAAATATAGACAAATTTTGTAGAGAGTTTGATAATCGTAAAACAAAAATTCAATTCCGATAATGTAACTTTTATTTTCTTTTATATATTTTAAAACCACCTTCGAAGAAACCAACTTTTAGGTTTAATTGATTAGAACAGTCTATGTTGGGGATATTAAACGATAAAGCTGTCTCGTTATGTGGTTAGTCTAGGGAATACTTCCCAGCTACACGGGCAAAGTATTTATTTGGACGCAGTCAGTTCTCAGTTCGAAAGAGAAACACGGTCTTATACCAAGAGACGTCTTAGTAAAACTTTACGTTTCTCCTTAGGGCGTGTCCAATACGGAGCTGACCCGAAATGTTATCTTAGACTGTCGGACCCAGCGAGTTCTCAGTTCAATAGAGAAACATACGTTCTTGAACCACAAGGCGATTTAGTAAAATTAATGTTTATTCTTATGGCGTGTCCAATACGGAAAGTTGACCGTCGATTGTCGATTTCGTTTGCAATTTGGAGCCTTCACCATATGGTCTATAAATGTCTGGGTAGAAACCATTGCTCATTGCATTCACAGAATTCCACTTCCTATTACATTTTCCTCTACGCGACAGATACATTATACCGTTATTTTGTCTTCCATCTAAGAAACATCAAGTACATAACTTGTTGTCCGTGACAGTTTGTCGAACGTCATTGCTCCCCATCCGCAAATATGGTGAAATCAATGGCTCCGAGAATCAAAATCTGCACGCTGCTTGTTGCCCTCAACGTGATATTTATGGTGCATATATCCGCTCGATACAGCCTAAATACGAATGAAAATACAAGTAACAAAAACAGAGCTAAATATAACGTTGCCAGTGACGTAGAACGGTTGGCATCATGCGATTCTCATACGAGCTGTGGAGGTAATGCACCAGACCCAGACCCTTGCTGCAGTCCACCCAAGAAGGTTGTGGTAGCTGACCAGAAATTGGCATCTGAAGCGGAGAGTTTTTGACGCTTCTATGACTAAGAATAACAAGGATTATATCCCAACTGACCCTTCAATTGCAGATTGACAATAATACATTGCTCATTCGGTTCTAGATTCTGCCTTGTCCAATTTAATTTTCATTCATCGACATGTTATAGGTTTCTGTTGTGCAGGGATAACACATTTGTTATAAAACTAAGGCCATGACATGGCGTTGCCTATTTGTTGAAGCCAAACTCTTGGATCATTTATACATACATAAATATTAACTTGTACCAAGATATAGCTTCTATCAGAATGCAAATAAGTGATACAAAATGGACAAGCCGGACCAATTGAATGCCAATTGTGATATAAAAAATTTCAGACATTTTATATAAAGTAGTTAATAATCTTTGGTATCAAATTCTGAGTTTGAGACTCAAAATATTGTCATATTTAGTTTATAATTAAAAGCATTTGAACAAAGTTATAGACACAATGAAGATTTTATACTTTAAAAATTAAAAAATATTATAATAATATAGAATCTTAGGAAAGTCTCGATTCAAATAACATAAAATCATTAGTAAAAGTTTGAAATTAGTTAAGATCTTGTTTGTTGGATCTAGAGACATTTAAATGTTTAAACATTTATTCTATTAAAATATTTTTTTCATTCTTTGCATCCGACAATGAAACTAATCTAATGATCATCACATACATTTTAAAAATAAAGTTTTTATCGCATTTGCATAATATTATTTTCTTTATATTATATTATTAAAATACAATATTTGGTATAGGATATTACTTATTTTACGAGTATCACGAAAAAAATATTCATCCTTATTAAGTACTTGTGTAGATATTTAAAAGCATCTTTAGATATAAAATAAAGGATCACTAAGGATAATTGCCATTGAAAATTTAACTAACATAACATTCATCATATGGATATGCAACATTTATAAGATTATTCATCTATATGATTTTGTAGAAATGCATATATATTCTATTCAAATACTCTTAGTTTTTTACATCCCACATTGATATCAATCTAATGATGAACCACATATATTAAAAAAGTTATTGAATACATTCATGATGATAAGTACATCTGGGATAACACCTTGTATAACATTTTGATCTTTATATTGCATTTATAAAATAAAACATATATTTAATATAGCATAAATCTTACTAATAATATTATTAATTCTCTCAATATTAGAAAGAGTTTTGATCATTATTGAGTGCTCATAACCACGTGACAAGGAGGACTCTAGATGTGAATAAAAATATTTTATGATGATAACACCCAACTAATATATTTTTTTTTATGAATATATTAGTTAGGTGTTATCATAATAAAATATTTCTTATTTACAACTAGAGTCCTTTACATTTTTAGTGTGGTTATACTTGCATATCATACTATTCTATAAATATATAATCACTATTTGTTTGACCTCTTTTCCTTTTAGGTTTAGTAGGACCATTTGTTGAGATTTTGTCAAAGTAGGTTAATTAAAAAATATAAATAAAAAACGAAAATATAGGACTTACATATTATGCTACAAACCTCACGGGAATTTTTTTCCTTATCCATTAGTCTGCTATTAATGGACAACTAGGAAAACATATTTTCTTGGTGCCTTTTATATTATATATAAAAGAAATAATATTTTGAAATGAATAAGACATGTATTAAATACAACGCAAATAATTTCTATCTATGTTTAATAATTTTATATAACTTGTACATTTTTATTCATATAGTATATGAGTTTAATAATTAATATAACTTGATTTTTTTTCTTTATCCGTTAGTTTGCTATTAATGGACAACTAGGAAAACATATTTTCTTGGTGCCTTTTATATTACATATAAAAGAAATAATATTTTGAAATGAATAAGACATGTATTAAATACAACACAAATAATTTCTATCTATGTTTAATAATTTTATATAACTTGTACATTTACATTTTTATTCATAGAGTATATGTGTTTAATAATTTGCCAAATTGTTTGAATCTATGAAATTGTTTCAATAAATATGACTTGAGTTTGACAAAACATTAAACATGATAATCTTATTTTTATAAGAGAGTGATAAAGAACGTACTGGTTCATATATGAATGATTTCATAAGTAGGAAGACATTACCATAATTATAGTTTATAGGTTTTGTAATAAATTTTACTATAACCTTTTTTTTTTTTTGAATTGATGGTTCCTATTTAGGAATATAAATCTATGGTATTTGGATAAATTCCATTTTAGGAACACAATATTGTCATATTTTCTAGTTCATATTCATATCTTTAGTATTTATTCATAGTGAAAAATGGTTATCTTCATCAAAATAAAATTATTTAAAATTTAAAATTAATTTATTGAATATTTTACCATAAAATTATAACTACAATGTGTCACCCATGGGGTTTAGAGTAATTTATAGGGAATGAATATTTTCACACTCTAACTAATATTCAAATCTCATGAGTGGACCTTAATATCTAACCATGACATATATGAAAGACATATGAAATGAATATTTTCAATTTATAAATAAAATAGACTTTAAAACATTTTTAATAAATGTTAATATTTTCGATACATAGCATGAGCTCAACTAGATAAACATCGTGGCCTTCAAACTAGAGATATAGAATAAAATCTTGCAAAGTGATATATGTGTAATTACGAAGTTATTATAAACCAACATCTCATCATGATGTAATAAAAGTGGGACCAATTTTTATCTAACAAAATAAAAAAAACATAAATATAACCTATCATTAATTAGAGAAAATAGATCCACTATCATTAATTAGTGATAAAAGATTCACTATATGATTTTTAATGAAATTATAAAAAAAAATCACACAAATTTAAATATAAATATATCTAGTAAACATATAGGACTTTATGTGTATGCATGCATTTTAATATATTTAGGATTATGTCATAAATTGTATCTATATACACTACGCAAAATTTTCTTAAACACAATTAAATAGGAAATAGTACCAATCTTTTTACTAGTAAAATATTATAACAAAGTATACCAAAATATAAGGTAAAATGTTGCTAAAATAATTTTATAGATTTCATGGAAAGTAGTGTTTTCATAGTAATGGTAAACAAAAATGTGTACTTTACAAATAAAAACATTGTGTGTTATAGGGATATTCATAAAAGTTATAAACTCAAACTTATGGTATCGCCTTCATTCACGTTTATAGGTATGACAAAGATATTTGATTACTAAAATAGATACAACTATAAAATAATGTGTGCATTTGAAAGCACGAGATTCCGGGCAAAGGAAACACCAAGTGCGATTGCATTCAAAATTAAGTACGCTTAAGTCCTAGAAATGTAAATTGCATGAAATGGAAAAGAAACACATTGGAAGAGACACAATCAAATAGAGAAAACACAGCCCTTTCATTAATATCCCTTGATCTCTGTTACAATGACGTCTCCTCCCTTTTCGGGGGCTAGGAGCGCAAATAGAGTTTGATTACAATCATTCGAATGATTCCTCTTTCTGCGTGCCCACGATTGCAATGGGCGGGCCAAGATGATGCCACTGCTGATGTCGATGAGTTCTTCACCTCTGTTGCTTCTCCTGCGAACAAAGAAACAACCAAGATGTCAGTAGCATCTGCTGCAAATGAAAAGCGTTTGCTCTCTAAAACTAACGAAATATGCATGTAAATATTTGCCTGAAACAGTGAATACAGTGAATCCAAATGGCTTCAAAACTTGACAGAAGGTAAGAAAAGTTACCGGAAGGCCACTTGCCCCTCGAGGCAGCTGGCCAATCCACCTTCAAGCTGGAATTCGTCCCCAGGCGGGACGGATTCTGACTGCATAGTCGTCCCTGGGTGGGACGAATTCTTCTGTGTTGAAGAAACCGACCTGCTGCTGCTCCAATGTCGGATCCCGAGACCTGCAAAATGCCTGCAAACAGGGGGGTTATGTAATTGGGGCCATTTTGGGACGACCCAGATGGTCGGATTTTCCCAATTTGGCCTCCACCCTCGGGAATTTGACCTCGACACCTGCAAGTTAGCGAAACGACAAAGCAATACAAAACATACTAGAATCGACCAAAAGTTACAAAATTGCAGCTATGGATTAATCAAACCTAATAACACAAAATGCAATCTAAAAAATAATCTAAAATGCTCAAAAACTAAAAATAGGACTTGGGAGGTGCGGGGGTGCCCAAGTGGGCCTCCCACCGTTGGCCCTCGATTTTGGAGCCAATCCACCAGGGATGGGCCCAAAACCTCTTAGGATTGGGGGGTCGGCGAATTGGTTGGTTCAGGTGTCCATGCGTTGGATTTGGGTAAGGTTCGAGCTTCCAAAGGCCACCCAACAACCTCCCTTGCAAAAGAGATTGGTGGATGTGGGAAGGTGAACCAAAAGGGATGCAAGTGGGTCTTCAATTCGGCAGCACTTCGTTGCTTGAAAACTCCTTCAACCTTCTATATTTTGGGTGAGAAAAGTCCCACCTTTTATAGACCCAAGGGGTCTCTTTTGGGAGGGAAGCACAAATGCCATGTGTTGGCCATAGGCGCCATGTGGCAGTCTTGTCTTCCCATGAGGGAGGGGAGTCCTCCATTGACTTGAGCTTTGATAAATGCCTTTTGTGAGAGTCTTCTAACGGCCCCTCTGTCCACCTACACACGCGTGCAAGGCGGGAGTCCTTAAGCGGCGATTACGGGCTGCCACTTGGCACCATTTGCCTTTTTGCCCGTTAAGCTTAGAATTCGTCCCACCCGGGGACGAGTTCAGAATTCGTCCCGGGGTGGGACGGATTCTATTTTGAATTCGTCCCGGGGTGAGACGAATACTTGGGCAAAGTGTCCAAGTGTGCCAAATTGCTTCTTGACCTTACAAAATTGCTATGAAAGTGGTTAAGACCACCTGTTTAACCTCTCGAGGGCTGCCCCGGGGGCTGTGTTTGTCAAAGCGATCGGTGTTTGCGGTCACATAATCGGATTGGTGCTGTTTTGGTGTCTACTAGATGCCCCTTTTTGGGAAGCGCTACGGGTTCAGTGAGCAAAAATAGATAACCAAAGCACTAATGATTAGGGTTTCTTGGTAACCTAACCAACTTTTGATGCCCCAAGTATGGAAAGGGCATGCATTCTTGAATCCTTGCTTCTGACGAGCTAAGGAATTTGATTTCAAGTATTAACCTATTTTGGTGAGGTGTGACTTGAACTTAGACATTGATGAGTCATGAACAAGTGAAGGGCGTTTTTATCCTCGGGGGAACCTTGTGTTCATGATTCACGAAATGCCAAGTGTTTGATTGATTTGATTGTTGCTTGTTTACTTGCCCCAAGCGGGAGCGTGATTGTCTTTGTCAATGATTCTTTGAATGCATGTCGTTTTCCTTAATTGGGTGTGTGATTGTTGGTTGGTGACTAAGTGTGACTACCCCCTCAAGCGACGAATCGATGAGGGAATGACCTTCGTGAGAGAAGCGACGAGTCGCTTGACCCAAGATGACTTGTGCAAGGGTGCCTTTAGAGGGTTTACCGTTAAGCGTGTGCAATTTTTCCAACATTTGGACCTATTTTTGGTGGGTGTTAACCCTTTTGGTGATGCCGTAATGAGGTGAAATCATCGAAAATCTAACTTCCCGTGGAGCGGTCCGGCTATTATAGCCTTCTTGGGGAAGTAGGAGAGCGATAATTTGGACCTCGACATCGATTTTCTTTGCCTAGAGGTTAAGTGCAAGAGCACTTGTGTCCGGCAATGTTTATTGTTGTCTGTTTTTGTTGAATTTTGTTTGTTTTTGTTGTTTTTGTGACACCATTTGGGGATTAAATTGTCAAAAATCCGTCTTCCCGTGGAGCGGTCCGGCTATGGTAGCCTTCTTAGGGAGTAGGATAGTGACAATGTAAACCTCGACATCAATTTTGCTATGCCAAGAGGTTAAGTGCAAGAGCACTTGTGTCTAGCAATGTTTATTGCTTTTTGTTTTTGTGTTGCATTTATTTGTTGTTTTTGTTGTTTTGATTTTCTTTGATCTTGTGCATGATGGTTGATGAATATGGATGTATGCATGTTGATTTATTTTGATGGATGCATATGCTATGATGAATGCAAATGGTTTTGATTTATATGTGATATGCGAGATATGAAATGGATGAATGGGGTTTGTGATGTTTGGCTATGGCACCTAGGACTGTTTAGAACTCTGTTATTTTGTTTTTAGGCGATTGTTGTGATGCATGACTTTGTATGTATACATGGTTTTTCTATTTTTGTATTTTCTGATGGTATTTGTAAAGATGAAAAGTAGCGCAGTTGGTTTAGAAATGTAGCTAAGGTTTTCTGAGACTCAGACGGTTTTAACTCACTAGCCATGACTGTACTTTATCTTACAAGACTTTTGAACAAGGTATGAATCGGACTTGTTTTTGACCAAGTTATTTCACATCCCTGTGTGTGCAATTGAGTTCATTTATGTGGTATTTGTTAGGATACCGCCAGTGCCAGATGGGCTTTCAACCGAACCTGTACTGAGGATCACCTAATTAGCTCCACGAATTCCTTTGTTGTATGTACTAAGATTAATCTGCGGTGTAATCCAGGATGCCATAAGCTAGCTCATCCACATGCAAACATTGATCTGTACGCAAGTTAATGTGACAGATATATCGTCATGCGGGAGGTTTACTTTTGTTACCGATAGGCTATCAACCAAATTGGTACTGAAGCTTGCCTTATGACCTATAGAATGCTTGAGAGTTCCAGGGATTCAAGGTCAACTCCCTTCTTTTCTTCAATTGTATTGGGATACTTGCTCATTGTAGTGATGAGATCATTGTTTATTTTGATTTGTTTTTCTTTCGAGCAAGGGATTGGGGATATGGAGTGATGAAAATCACTGTTGTTTGTGCCTTTTGATGTGTGCACTGTAGTTTGTCAAATTTTGGAGTTTTGACATTTTGCAAATTTTTGTGTTTTGCAACTATTGAGAACTTTAGGGATTCTTAGGGAATTGGGTAGGGAGGATGCTTGTCCTTTTGCCAACTCTCAGCATTCTAGGGGTCATTCGCACGGGGGGATGAGCAAGATAACCGTTTCGCTTGTGGTGACCTAGATTATTTTGCAGGTTTCATCTTTCGTTCACACAATTTGGGAATTTTAGTGTTTTGATTTGTGTTGGGATGTTACGTAACAAGGTGTATTTCAAGTATGACTCTACCTTCGTAAAATCCGTTCGACTTGATACACTACATGGCTAAAGAGGAAAATGATGACTGAATTATTGAAACTCTTGGTACATTCCCAGACCATTGACTGTAGTGTGGTAAAAGTTATGCTTGGTGTTTTTGTTGTTTTTGTAACATGAGACAGTGCGGAACAAGATGGACTATCAGAGCTATTACAGCTTATGGTGCCTTTGACCTGTATGACTACAAATATGCAATGTATGGATGCAATGCTTAATGCAGCTATATATTTTTGTAATTTTGATGGATTGTTTTTGGTGAAGTTGAAGATGAGGTGCGAGAATATGAATTTTTTGATGAATTTGAGTATGCCTAGAATTGAGATGCAAATCTTTGTTGTTTTTGATGATTTTTGTTGTTTTTGAATTTTGTGATAATCCTTGGAGTTTTTGGGTTGACCAAGAGATTGCGATAATCCTTGGAGCTTTTTGGTTGACCAAGAGATTGCGATAATCCTTGGAGCTTTTTGGGTGACCAAGAGATTGCGATAATCCTTGGAGCTTTTGGGTGACCAAGAGATTGCGATAATCCTTGGAGCTTTTTGGGTGACCAAGAGATTGCGATAATCCTTGGAGCTTTTGGGTGACCAAGAGATTGCGATAATCCTTGGAGCTTTTTGGGTGACCAAGAGATTGCGATAATCCTTGGAGCTTTTGGGTTGACCAAGAGATTGCGATAATCCTTGGAGCTTTTGGGTGACCAAGAGATTGCGATAATCCTTGGAGCTTTTTGGGTGACCAAGAGATTGCGATAATCCTTGGAGCTTTTGGGTTGACCAAGAGATTGCGATAATCCTTGGAGCTTTTTGGGTGACCAAGAGATTGCGATAATCCTTGGAGCTTTTTGGGTGACCAAGAGATTGCGATAATCCTTGGAGCTTTTTGGGTGACCAAGTGATTGCGATAATCCTTGGAGCTTTTTGGTTTGGATTATGGTTCTTCAGGGGATAGAGGTACCCCCAGCTTGATGGTCTTTGCACTCCGGATCTGGCTCTAGAGGTATGGGCATGAATGGATCGTCCCTATGCACGGAGATGAGGACAGGGTCCGCCCGCGGCATCGATGTTGCTATGATGTCTCTTGGTGGAAGTTGCTCTTTGTGTGCCCAAAGTTGTGGATGTAATGCTTGGTCCCACTGTGGTGGGTTAACGCGCCACTCATGCCCTAGTATTATGTTTATCTGTTGACATGCTTCTTCGATTTTTATGGGATGTCGATGTTGTCTTATGTGATTGTTATGGGCTATGTCTGTTTCATCCTCACCTTCGGACAATGTGTATAGCTCATCAGAATCTGGAGATTCTGAGACATGGAGGACTGCATCATCAGGTAGCCCTATGGTTAAAGGTTGATCCTCTTCGAAAGGAGCCTTATGTAAGTTGGGCCTTGGGAGCTCCAAAATCTTGGCCTCTACCAACTCTAAGTGCTCTAGTGCTTTGCATGTATCGGGAGATTTGAACTCCTCCTCTTTGGTTGGTTCTTGTTGAGGAACTTGGGGCTTATGGAGGGGTGGCCAGATGGCACCCCCATGCCTTGGTAGGGCAGTTCATCCCGCTCTTCTTCGCGCTCTGATTCCTTAGAGGCTTCTTGATGAATTTCTAAGGGTGGCTCATAAGCCTGGGTGGATGTCTGAGGAAGGCACCCATCATTGGTTATAGGAGCGGCCTCCCATTCATGTCTAGGAGGCATCGGGGGTGGTGCTTCAGGAATCGGGAGAGTAGCTTCCCGCTCCTGTCTAGGAGGTGTTGGGGGTAGCTTTTGATGAGGTCGCGATGACCTATCTTCCCCCATGGGTTGTGCCACTCAAAATATTTTGTCTTATGCATGTGAGGGGTTGGAGTCCTTTCTTGCATAGTGTGTTGGAACAGCTCATCCTTCTGGCGCTGAAGGTGCTCTTCGTTAATATGGTACGGTTCCTCTAACGGTAGTCGTTCGAGCTCAAGTTGCGTGAGTTGCTTGAGATGTGTGATATATTCGATAGATTCTACGATAGTTGGTCCCACCGCCTCATGTCTAGAAGGCCTAGACGCCTCTCTTAGATAAAAATCTCGGTCGTAGTGATCCAAGATCTCTATAGGACACATCCCTCTGTTAGGGGTAGCAGCATTCTCTCGGGGCTTTGGCCTCAGTGAGTGGTCTTGATAGATAGCAGGTGCGAAGGCGTATTGCTCCCGCATGGTATATTGCTCTCGAGGAAGGTAGATGTCTTCCTCGTGCTCTCTTTCATAAGTGAAAAAGGGGTGGACGGAGCTATCTCGCCCCCTCGAGGAGCCTTGTGCTCTGGATTTGTCTTTGTAGTCCCGACAACTAGTGGGGGTGGAGGGGTAATGTAATCATGTGGTTCCTCCCATCGAACCCTATGTTGACCTAGCACTTCATCGTGCGATGACCGCTCATAGCGAGCATCTAAGGGAGCTCTCTTATGACTATACCCCTCATGGAAGGGTGTGTGTTGAATGCTATGCTGAATAGGAGTGCTCCTCGAAGAGGTGTCCCTGTAGTCCCTTTCCTTTAAGGTGTGGAGGGGACTGCCTTGTGTGTTAGGTCGCCAAGGTGGTATGACCAAATCCTTGGGATTGTAATGGAGGTGACTCGTTCTTCCTTGGATATTCCCCATAGCCTCCGCCCGTGATTGGGCTTGGCTACGGGTGAGCACCATGACGATGTCTCTCTAAAAAGCCCTAAAAATTGAAATGAGTCAGATGGGGCCCAAAATTGGTGTGTGCATCCCTCTTATAGTAGATAAGACAAAAATGAAGTTTCAAGTCCTAGCTCTAAATACATTAGGAGATATTGACATCCGAACAACTCAAAAAGTGCATAGAATTGCGTGCCCAATTTTAAAACCTAATTTCGGGGCACTAGATGATGGAATTTGGCCCCGAAAACTGATTTTTTGGGCAAATAGGATTCTAGGGAATCGTATTTGTTTAAAATTATCCCAACTAACTCCCTGTAAAATTTCAAGTCAATCGGAGCTACGGTTGAGAAGTTATGGCCCCGGCAAGATGCACTAAAATTTAGGGAAAAATGTAAGATTTCCCATATTTTGTTGGATGGTCTTGCATCACTTATGGGCACATTTGGGGTGCTTTTGGGTTGACCAAAGGGTTCATGGACACCTTTGGGGCATTTTGGAGTGACCAAGCGATTACGGGAATCCTTGGAGCTTTTTGGAGAAAATGACAAAATGCGTAGATTTTTTATCTTTTTGTTTATGATTTTTTTTTTGTTACACTAAGCAGAAATGAACACACACATTCACAAAACCGTGATTATCTCTTTTAAGGATTATTGGTGTGCCCTAAACTGGTTTAGTGCATTTTGATGTTTTGTTTTGTTTTTGTAGGTTTTGTAGAACGTTTAAATGCATTATGTAGGCTCTTATAACTCCCAAAAGGTCGCCCCTTCAATATACCAACCAGGCCGATATACCAACCTCTCTATATACCCGCCCTTACGAGAGGGAGACTATAGGTACGTGAGAGCAGAAGGTACGTGGTACGTAGGCGGTACGGAAGGGGGATTGTCCTGTTAATGGAACCTACCATAGAAAACTTATCCTCGCGCGCATGGGAATCACCCCAGCTACGCTCGGTCTGTCTTCGTCAGGATTTACGCCTAACAAGAGTTGACAATCGGGAAATGGATGCAAATCAAGCCAAGGTGGTGATGAAATCCACCAATGGTCTTGATCAAGGGCTGGGGTCTTACGACCAGCTCCTTGGTTTAAAATTGTTTCGTGATGTGTGTGGGATTCGTTTTATTCAACAAAAATGAAACTAGCATACATGACTTTTCCTAATGCAATGCGAGATTAAATGAAAACAATTAAAGAAACAGAAATAGAAACAAAAAAATTTAACGAGAGATGATGAAAATCCCTACCTCTTCTCTCGCTGCTCCTGTTGTCTCTGAATTTCTGCTCTAAAATCCATGAGACAGGAATTCGTCCCTCTGGGAGACAAATTGCAGAACAGAATTCGTCCCTCCCAGAGACGAATTTGAATTCGTCTCAGGGTCAGACGAATTGCAGAAAAGAATTCGTCCCTGTCAGAGACGAATAGCAGTCTGCAACAAAAAAAATGTACCTATCAAGCACAAACACAAAACTTTGATCAGTTTCTGTGATTTTAAAAACCAGGGAACAGGTCCCACCGTGATCGCCACTGAAAGCACGAGATTCCGGGCAAAGGAAA
The DNA here is from genome assembly GCA_028583015.1 of Wollemia nobilis. Lineage (NCBI taxonomy): Eukaryota > Viridiplantae > Streptophyta > Pinopsida > Araucariales > Araucariaceae > Wollemia > Wollemia nobilis. The sequence continues at coordinate 45,612 of JAQPPZ010000243.1, read as the reverse complement.
CACTAAGTGCGATTGCATTCAAAATTAAGTACGCTTAAGTCCTAGAAATGTAAATTGCATGAAATGGAAAAGAGACACATTGGAAGAGACACAATCAAATAGAGAAAACACAGCCCTTTCATTAATATCCCTTGATCTCTGTTACAATGATGTCTCCTCCCTTTTCAGGGGCTAGGAGCGCAAATAGAGTTTGATTACAATCACTGAATGATTCCTCTTTCCGCGTGCCCACGATTGCAATGGGCGGGCCAAGATGATGCCGCCGCTGATGTCGATGAGTTCTTCACCTCTGCTGCTTCTCCTACGAACAAAGAAATGACCAAGATGTCAGTAGCACCTACTGCAAATGAAAAGCGTTTGCTCTCTAAAACTAACGAAATATGCATGTAAATATTTGCCTGAAACAGTGAATACGGTGAATCCAAATGGCTTCAAAACTTGACGGAAGGTAAGAAAAGTTACCGGAAGGCCACGCCATCGAGGCAGCTGGCCAATCTACCTTCAATTGGAATTCGTCCCCGGGCGGGACAAATTCGAGTGTAATTCGTCCCCGGGTGGGACGAATTCTTCGTGTTGGAGAAACCGACCTGCTTGCTTGCTCCAATGTCGGATCCGAGACCTGCAAAATGCCTACAAACAGGGGGTTATGTAATTGGGGCCATTTTGGGACGACCCAGATGGTCGGATTTTCCCAATTTGGCCTCCACCCTCGGGAATTTGACCTTGACACCTGCAAGTTAGCGAAACGACAAAGCAATACAAAACATCCTAGAATCTGACCAAAAGTTACAAAATTGCAGCTATGGATTAATCAGACCTAATAACACAAAATGCAATCTAAAAAATAATCTAAAATGCTCAAAAACTAAAAATAGGACTTGGGAGGTGCGGGGGTGCCCAAGTGGGCCTCCCACCGTTGGCCCTCGATTTTGGAGCCAATCCACCAGGGATGGGCCCAAAACCTTTTAGGATTGGGGGTCGGCGAATTGGTTGGTTCAGGTGTCCATGCGTTGGATTTGGGTAAGGTTCGAGCTTCCAAAGGCCACCCAACAACCTCCCTTGCAAAAGAGATTGGTGGATGTGGGAAGGTGAACCAAAAGGGATGCAAGTGGGTCTTCAATTCGGTAGCACTTCGTTGCTTGAAAACTCCTTCAACCTGTATGTTTTGGGTGAGAAAAGTCCCACCTTTTATAGACCCATGGGGTCTCTTTTGGGAGGGAAGCACAAATGCCATGTGTTGGCCATAGGCGCCATGTGGCAGTCTTGTCTTCCCATGAGGGAGGGGAGTCCTCCATTGACTTGAGCTTTGATAAATGCTTTTTGTAACAGTCTTCTAACGGCCCCTCTGTCCACTTACACATGCGTGCAAGGCAGGAGTCCTTAACTGACTATTCTGGGCTGCCACTTGGCACCATTTGCCTTTTTGCCCGTTAAGCTTAGAATTCGTCCCACCCAGGGAACGGATTCAGAATTCGATCTGGGGTGGGACGGATTCTATTTTGAATTCGTCCCGGGGTGAGACGAGTACTTGGGCAAAGTGTCCAAGTGTGCCAAATTGCTTCTTGACCTTACAAAATTGCTATGAAAGTGGTTAAGACCACTGTTTAACCTCTGAGGGCTGCCCTGGGGGCTGTGTTTGTCAAAGCGATCAGTGTTTGCAGTCACATAATCGGATTGGTGCTGTTTTGGTGTCTACAGCATTAGTCTACATTTATTATGCTTTTTAGTATTGTTTTTGTATGGATTTTTATAGCATTATCCTAATCACAATATTATGTGTACCGACATTTGATCAAACATAGTATCAAACTCCTCATATAGAACTATCTAGATTATAATTTATTATTGAGGATCAAATCTTGTGGTGATATATTCTTACGACTGAGCATATAATATCTAAGTGCTTGGGTTGTATAAAATATAGCAAATAAAATCTTCTCTAAGGGAATATATTTGGATTCATAATTAACAAAGGTATGGTTAATATAGAAGATATCTCTTTCTCTATGTTTGTCATCTCACTATACCAACATATCCCCTAAGGCATAACCTATGGCAACCATGTATATCAATAAGTGCCTAATGGAATTAGCTATAACAAGGACATAAGGGATAAGAGGTAAGTAAAGATAGCATCGAATAGAGATTAATAGTCGGTAACCCATTCAAAAACCAAATCCCTTATCAGAAGTTTGGTGAAAGGTTGACACTTATTTGCTTATTGGGAAATGAATCTCTTAATATCTTAGATTTTATATTGGATACTCCTAAGCTAGGTTACAGTTCCAAGGCATGACATATTGATAATTTCTAATATCATATCAAGATCAACATTGATGCGATGTTGGAAAATGATGAATTGCAATAATTTTCTTGATATAGCTTTAAAGATGAACTTTTGAGGCTTTAGGTATTCCTTGTATTTCCTCAATCACTCAAATATGTATTTTAAGTTATGAATATAATATAGAATATAATCTTAAACACAATAAAATAGGAAATAGTACCAATATTTATACTAGTAAAATATTATATCAAAGTATACCGAAATATAAGGTAAAATGTTGCAATGAATATAAAATCATTTTTCATTGAAAGTAGTGTTTTCATAGTAATAGTAAATAAAAACGTGTACTTTACAAATAAAAACATTGTGCGTTATAGGGATATTCATAAAAGTTATAAACTCAAACTTATTGTATCGCCTTCATTCATGTTTATAGGTATGAAAAAAATATCTTATTAGTAAAATAGATACAACTATAAAATAATGTGTGTATTAGCTCTACATTTATTGTGCTAATTGATATTATTTTTGTATGAATTTCTATAACATTATTGTAAAATTATATTCATCAACATTTGACAAGACATTATACCAAACTCCTCGTGCATGGGATTATCTAGATTATAATTTGTTATTGAGGATCAACTCTTGTAATGATAAATATCTTATGGTTGAGCGTAAAATGTCTAAGCATTTGAGTTGTATACACTATAGTAAGGCAAATCTTCTCTAATAGCATATATCCGGCTTCATAATTAACAAAGGTATGGTTAGTGTAGAAGATATCCTTTTCTCTATATTTATCATCTTCATATACCAACATATCCCCTAAGGCATAGCCTGTGGTGCCTAAGAGAATTAGCTGGGACAAGGATGTAAAGGAATAAGAGGTAATATAGGATATCATCGAATGGTATATAACAATTAGTCTCAACAACCCATTCAAAAAATAAATCCTTTATCAAAAGCTTGGTGAAAAACTTACACTTATTCACTTGTTGTGCAATGAATCTCTTAATGGCTTAGATTTTATACCGAATACTAATAACCTACGTTAGGATTCCAAGGCATGACATATTGATAAGGGATAATATCTTATCAGGATCAATTTGATGCCTTTTTGGAAAATGATGAATTCCAATAATTTTCTTGATATTGCTCTAAAGATGAACTTTTGAGGCTTTACGTATACCTTGTTTTTCCTCAATCACTTAAATATGTGTTGTAAGATATGAATATAATCATCATGATTTATAGACCAAGAAGTATAATATTATTCAATCATGTAAGAGTTATTACCATGGATTTTATCCTCATTGGGAGTTCCAATATAAATGGAGTAACTTTATATATACACCAATTTACCCTTGTTACTAGAAGGAGAGCCTAAGATTTGTGGAGACAAGGGGAGGTTGGTTAGATCCAAGTCAAAAATTTTATTGGATGAATTTTTGTTATTAATGTTAATAGGATTAAAACCATGACCCTTAATTTTATTGTTATATAAGTTATTCAAAGTGAGAGGCCTTAATACAACACTAATAGAGGACTATAGCAAAGAAGATGATTCAAGAGATAGATTAAGAGGACACATAAATACTTTAGGATTATCAACCTTTATTACTTGATAGTAATAAAAAGGTTTAAGGTCAATTAGAAAGTGATATATATTAATCCTATATTCATATTTAAGGCAACATTGGAGAGTTGAAGGGATGGACCACATATATGAATCCACAACCCTCCTAAAAAGAATTTTGTATTTTTAGATCACATATCTTAACATAGAAGAGAGTGTTGAGCATGCGAGGTTAGACTACAAAGGGTAAGACTAGCCTCACATTCTCCATTGTTAAAAGATATAACAACAAGAATAATTTTCTTTAAATCTTACTTGGTTAGCCTAAAATGACTCATGGACCTTTAGGTTATAAACATTGGGCATTGTTATTTAAATATTATTTGATGAACTTGTCATCAATATGGTCCGTAATGTAATGTATAATGACTGATCTTTGACAAAAGAAGGCTAGGGATTACCATCATCCTCATATAATGATGCAGTGTTGTCATTGGGATTGAGATATTGAGGAACAACTTGTTCACTCAAAATTTTGATTATGATGTATTTATTGGCTAGAGATGTCTTGAGAAGTTCAATTACCTATAAGGTCACATTATTGTATCTTTGAAGATAAATATATCATAAGTATAATAGAAAGCAGACCCAAATATAGAAATAGTACACCTAATTTTAAGATAATTAAGTATATTTGGTTTTAAATCTAGCCAGGCTTAACATTATAAAGTAAAATGTAAAAATAAAATAGAAAAGGTTACTTATGATCATAATATCCATAACCTATGTGAAGAAATGGAGGGTAAAATATAATGAAATGAGTCCTATGTATTATCCACACTATATCCACTAATATGGGTTACTATTCCTTAGGGTATTTGGAAGTTCCTATTGTAGATAGCAATGAATTAGTTTTAGATGTTCCTACTCATTCTATTTTAAGTTTAGATCTTTAGGGATAGTGTAAAAGAAAAATATCAAATACAAGTATTTGTATAAAATCACCATTACACTATCAATCAACCTATTTTATTAGTTGAGAATAGAGATATGAATAACTATATTAAAATACACATTCTATAACATTTATAAACTAATAAAATACACATACATTTTAAAGTTTTAAAATATATTTATATACTTCAATCATTTAATTTATTAATAATATAAATAAAATGTTTTAAAAAATAATTAACATCTAGTATTATATTACTCAACAAACATTGGGCTGAGTAATGAAGGTTATGTGATATCTAAACAATCTTGATAAAAAATAAAAAATTGAAATTAGATATACAATAGTTCGATAATATGAAAGATGACCATATATAAAAATTATTATGTTAAAATTAATTACCTAAATATAGACGAATTTTGTAGAGAGTTTGATAATCGTAAAACAAAAATTCAATTCCGATAATGTAACTTTTATTTTCTTTTATATATTTTAAAACCACCTTCGAAGAAACCAACTTTTAGGTTTAATTGATTAGAACAGTCTATGTTGGGGATATTAAACGATAAAGCTGTCTCGTTATGTGGTTAGTCTAGGGAATACTTCCCAGCTACACGGGCAAAGTATTTATTTGGACGCAGTCAGTTCTCAGTTCGAAAGAGAAACACGGTCTTATACCAAGAGACGTCTTAGTAAAACTTTACGTTTCTCCTTAGGGCGTGTCCAATACGGAGCTGACCCGAAATGTTATCTTAGACTGTCGGACCCAGCGAGTTCTCAGTTCAATAGAGAAACATACGTTCTTGAACCACAAGGCGATTTAGTAAAACTAATGTTTATTCTTATGGCGTGTCCAATACGGAAAGTTGACCGTCGATTGTCGATTTCGTTTGCAATTTGGAGCCTTCACCATATGGTCTATAAATGTCTGGGTAGAAACCATTGCTCATTGCATTCACAGAATTCCACTTCCTATTACATTTTCCTCTACGCGACAGATACATTATACCGTTATTTTGTCTTCCATCTAAGAAACATCAAGTACATAACTTGTTGTCCGTGACAGTTTGTCGAACGTCATTGCTCCCCATCCGCAAATATGGTGAAATCAATGGCTCCGAGAATCAAAATCTGCACGCTGCTTGTTGCCCTCAACGTGATATTTATGGTGCATGTATCCGCTCGATACAGCCTAAATACGAATGAAAATACAAGTAACAAAAACAGAGCTAAATATAACGTTGCCAGTGACGTAGAACGGTTGGCATCATGCGATTCTCATACGAGCTGTGGAGGTAATGCACCAGACCCAGACCCTTGCTGCAGTCCACCCAAGAAGGTTGTGGTAGCTGACCAGAAATTGGCATCTGAAGCGGAGAGTTTTTGACGCTTCTATGACTAAGAATAACAAGGATTATATCCCAACTGACCCTTCAATTGCAGATTGACAATAATACATTGCTCATTCGGTTCTAGATTCTGCCTTGTCCAATTGAATTTTCATTCATCGACATGTTATAGGTTTCTGTTGTGCAGGGATAACACATTTGTTATAAAACTAAGGCCATGACATGGCGTTGCCTATTTGTTGAAGCCAAACTCTTGGATCATTTATACATACATAAATATTACACCTGTTCAGAGTATATAACTTGTACCAAGATATAGCTTCTATCAGAATGCAAATAAGTGATACAAAATGGACAAGCCGGACCAATTGAATGCCAATTGTGATATAAAAAATTTCAGACATTTTATATAAAGTAGTTATTAATCTTTGGTATCAAATTCTGAGTTTGAGACTCAAAATATTGTCATATTTAGTTTATAATTAAAAGCATTTGAACAAAGTTATAGACACAATGAAGATTTTATACTTTAAAAATTAAAAAATATTATAATAATATAGAATCTTAGGAAAGTCTCTCGATTCAAATAACATAAAATCATTAGTAAAAGTTTGAAATTAGTTAAGATCTTGTTTGTTGGATCTAGAGACATTTAAATGTTTAAACATTTATTCTATTAAAATATTTTTTTCATTCTTTGCATCCGACAATGAAACTAATCTAATGATCATCACATACATTTTAAAAATAAAGTTTTTATCGCATTTGCATAATATTATTTTCTTTATATTATATTATTAAAATACAATATTTGGTATAGGATATTACTTATTTTACGAGTATCACGAAAAAAATATTCATCCTTATTAAGTACTTGTGTAGATATTTAAAAGCATCTTTAGATATAAAATAAAGGATCACTAAGGATAATTGCCATTGAAAATTTAACTAACATAACATTCATCATATGGATATGCAACATTTATAAGATTATTCATCTATATGATTTTGGAGAAATGCATATATATTCTATTCAAATACTCTTAGTTTTTTACATCCCACATTGATATCAATCTAATGATGAACCACATATATTAAAAAAGTTATTGAATACATTCATGATGATAAGTACATCTGGGATAACACCTTGTATAACATTTTGATCTTTATATTGCATTTATAAAATAAAACATATATTTAATATAGCATAAATCTTACTAATAATATTATTAATTCTCTCAAGATTAGAAAGAGTTTTGATCATTATTGAGTGCTCATAACCACGTGACAAGGAGGACTCTAGATGTGAATAAAAATATTTTATGATGATAACACCCAACTAATATATATTTTTTTATGAATATATTAGTTAGGTGTTATCATAATAAAATATTTCTTATTTACAACTAGAGTCCTTTACATTTTTAGTGTGGTTATACTTGCATATCATACTATTCTATAAATATATAATCACTATTTGTTTGACCTCTTTTCCTTTTAGGTTTAGTACGACCATTTGTTGAGATTTTGTCAAAGTAGGTTAATTAAAAAATATAAATAAAAAACGAAAATATAGGACTTACATATTATGCTACAAACCTCACGGGAATTTTTTTCCTTATCCATTAGTCTGCTATTAATGGACAACTAGGAAAACATATTTTCTTGGTGCCTTTTATATTATATATAAAAGAAATAATATTTTGAAATGAATAAGACATGTATTAAATACAACGCAAATAATTTCTATCTATGTTTAATAATTTTATATAACTTGTACATTTTTATTCATATAGTATATGAGTTTAATAATTAATATAACTTGATTTTTTTTCTTTATCCGTTAGTTTGCTATTAATGGACAACTAGGAAAACATATTTTCTTGGTGCCTTTTATATTACATATAAAAGAAATAATATTTTGAAATGAATAAGACATGTATTAAATACAACACAAATAATTTCTATCTATGTTTAATAATTTTATATAACTTGTACATTTACATTTTTATTCATAGAGTATATGTGTTTAATAATTTGCCAAATTGTTTGAATCTATGAAATTGTTTCAATAAATATGACTTGAGTTTGACAAAACATTAAACATGATAATCTTATTTTTATAAGAGAGTGATAAAGAACATACTGGTTCATATATGAATGATTTCATAAGTAGGAAGACATTACCATAATTATAGTTTATAGGTTTTGTAATAAATTTTACTATAACCTTTTTTTTTTTTGAATTGATGGTTCCTATTTAGGAATATAAATCTATGGTATTTGGATAAATTCCATTTTAGGAACACAATATTGTCATCTTTTCTAGTTCATATTCATATCTTTAGTATTTATTCATAGTGAAAAATGGTTATCTTCATCAAAATAAAATTATTTAAAATTTAAAATTAATTTATTGAATATTTTACCATAAAATTATAACTACAATGTGTCACCCATGGGGTTTAGAGTAATTTATAGGGAATGAATATTTTCACACTCTAACTAATATTCAAATCTCATGAGTGGACCTTAATATCTAACCATGACATATATGAAAGACATATGAAATGAATATTTTCAATTTATAAATAAAATAGACTTTAAAACATTTTTAATAAATGTTAATATTTTCGATACATAGCATGAGCTCAACTAGATAAACATCGTGGCCTTCAAACTAGAGATCTAGAATAAAATCTTGCAAAGTGATATATGTGTAATTACGAAGTTATTATAAACCAACATCTCATCATGATGTAATAAAAGTGGGACCAATTTTTATCTAACAAAATAAAAAAAACATAAATATAACCTATCATTAATTAGAGAAAATAGATCCACTATCATTAATTAGTGATAAAAGATTCACTATATGATTTTTAATGAAATTATAAAAAAAAATCACACAAATTTAAATATAAATATATCTAGTAAACATATAGGCCTTTATGTGTATGCATGCATTTTAATATATTTAGGATTATGTCATAAATTGTATCTATATACACTACGTAAAATTTTCTTAAACACAATTAAATAGGAAATAGTACCAATCTTTTTACTAGTAAAATATTATAACAAAGTATACCAAAATATAAGGTAAAATGTTGCTAAAATAATTTTATAGATTTCATGGAAAGTAGTGTTTTCATAGTAATGGTAAACAAAAATGTGTACTTTACAAATAAAAACATTGTGTGTTATAGGGATATTCATAAAAGTTATAAACTCAAACTTATGGTATCGCCTTCATTCACGTTTATAGGTATGACAAAGATATTTGATTACTAAAATAGATACAACTATAAAATAATGTGTGCATTAGTCTACATTTATTATGCTTTTTAGTATTGTTTTTGTATGGATTTTTATAGCATTATCCTAATCACAATATTATGTGTACCGACATTTGATCAAACATAGTATCAAACTCCTCATATAGAACTATCTAGATTATAATTTATTATTGAGGATCAAATCTTGTGGTGATATATTCTTACGACTGAGCATATAATATCTAAGTGCTTGGGTTGTATAAAATATAGCAAATAAAATCTTCTCTAAGGGAATATATTTGGATTCATAATTAACAAAGGTATGGTTAATATAGAAGATATCTCTTTCTCTATGTTTGTCATCTCACTATACCAACATATCCCCTAAGGCATAACCTATGGCAACCATGTATATCAATAAGTGCCTAATGGAATTAGCTATAACAAGGACATAAGGGATAAGAGGTAAGTAAAGATAGCATCGAATAGAGATTAATAGTCGGTAACCCATTCAAAAACCAAATCCCTTATCAGAAGTTTGGTGAAAGGTTGACACTTATTTGCTTATTGGGAAATGAATCTCTTAATATCTTAGATTTTATATTGGATACTCCTAAGCTAGGTTACAGTTCCAAGGCATGACATATTGATAATTTCTAATATCATATCAAGATCAACATTGATGCGATGTTGGAAAATGATGAATTGCAATAATTTTCTTGATATAGCTTTAAAGATGAACTTTTGAGGCTTTAGGTATTCCTTGTATTTCCTCAATCACTCAAATATGTATTTTAAGTTATGAATATAATATAGAATATAATCTTAAACACAATAAAATAGGAAATAGTACCAATATTTATACTAGTAAAATATTATATCAAAGTATACCGAAATATAAGGTAAAATGTTGCAATGAATATAAAATCATTTTTCATTGAAAGTAGTGTTTTCATAGTAATAGTAAATAAAAACGTGTACTTTACAAATAAAAACATTGTGCGTTATAGGGATATTCATAAAAGTTATAAACTCAAACTTATTGTATCGCCTTCATTCATGTTTATAGGTATGAAAAAAATATCTTATTAGTAAAATAGATACAACTATAAAATAATGTGTGTATTAGCTCTACATTTATTGTGCTAATTGATATTATTTTTGTATGAATTTCTATAACATTATTGTAAAATTATATTCATCAACATTTGACAAGACATTATACCAAACTCCTCGTGCATGGGATTATCTAGATTATAATTTGTTATTGAGGATCAACTCTTGTAATGATAAATATCTTATGGTTGAGCGTAAAATGTCTAAGCATTTGAGTTGTATACACTATAGTAAGGCAAATCTTCTCTAATAGCATATATCTGGCTTCATAATTAACAAAGGTATGGTTAGTGTAGAAGATATCCTTTTCTCTATATTTATCATCTTCATATACCAACATATCCCCTAAGGCATAGCCTGTGGTGCCTAAGAGAATTAGCTGGGACAAGGATGTAAAGGAATAAGAGGTAATATAGGATATCATCGAATGGTATATAACAATTAGTCTCAACAACCCATTCAAAAAATAAATCCTTTATCAAAAGCTTGGTGAAAAACTTACACTTATTCACTTGTTGTGCAATGAATCTCTTAATGGCTTAGATTTTATACCGAATACTAATAACCTACGTTAGGATTCCAAGGCATGACATATTGATAAGGGATAATATCTTATCAGGATCAATTTGATGCCTTTTTGGAAAATGATGAATTCCAATAATTTTCTTGATATTGCTCTAAAGATGAACTTTTGAGGCTTTACGTATACCTTGTTTTTCCTCAATCACTTAAATATGTGTTGTAAGATATGAATATAATCATCATGATTTATAGACCAAGAAGTATAATATTATTCAATCATGTAAGAGTTATTACCATGGATTTTATCCTCATTGGGAGTTCCAATATAAATGGAGTAACTTTATATATACACCAATTTACCCTTGTTACTAGAAGGAGAGCCTAAGATTTGTGGAGACAAGGGGAGGTTGGTTAGATCCAAGTCAAAAATTTTATTGGATGAATTTTTGTTATTAATGTTAATAGGATTAAAACCATGACCCTTAATTTTATTGTTATATAAGTTATTCAAAGTGAGAGGCCTTAATACAACACTAATAGAGGACTATAGCAAAGAAGATGATTCAAGAGATAGATTAAGAGGACACATAAATACTTTAGGATTATCAACCTTTATTACTTGATAGTAATAAAAAGGTTTAAGGTCAATTAGAAAGTGATATATATTAATCCTATATTCATATTTAAGGCAACATTGGAGAGTTGAAGGGATGGACCACATATATGAATCCACAACCCTCCTAAAAAGAATTTTGTATTTTTAGATCACATATCTTAACATAGAAGAGAGTGTTGAGCATGCGAGGTTAGACTACAAAGGGTAAGACTAGCCTCACATTCTCCATTGTTAAAAGATATAACAACAAGAATAATTTTCTTTAAATCTTACTTGGTTAGCCTAAAATGACTCATGGACCTTTAGGTTATAAACATTGAAATGAGAACCATTGTTATTTAAATATTATTTGATGAACTTGTCATCAATATGGTCTGTAATGTAATGTATAATGACTGATCTTTGACAAAAGAAGGCTAGGGATTACCATCATCCTCATATAATGATGCAGTGTTGTCATTGGGATTGAGATATTGAGGAACAACTTGTTCACTCAAAATTTTGATTATGATGTATTTATTGGCTAGAGATGTCTTGAGAAGTTCAATTACCTATAAGGTCACATTATTGTATCTTTGAAGATAAATATATCATAAGTATAATAGAAAGCAGACCCAAATATAGAAATAGTACACCTAATTTTAAGATAATTAAGTATATTTGGTTTTAAATCTAGCCAGGCTTAACATTATAAAGTAAAATGTAAAAATAAAATAGAAAAGGTTACTTATGATCATAATATCCATAACCTATGTGAAGAAATGGAGGGTAAAATATAATGAAATGAGTCCTATGTATTATCCACACTATATCCACTAATATGGGTTACTATTCCTTAGGGTATTTGGAAGTTCCTATTGTAGATAGCAATGAATTAGTTTTAGATGTTCCTACTCATTCTATTTTAAGTTTAGATCTTTAGGGATAGTGTAAAAGAAAAATATCAAATACAAGTATTTGTATAAAATCACCATTACACTATCAATCAACCTATTTTATTAGTTGAGAATAGAGATATGAATAACTATATTAAAATACACATTCTATAACATTTATAAACTAATAAAATACACATACATTTTAAAGTTTTAAAATATATTTATATACTTCAATCATTTAATTTATTAATAATATAAATAAAATGTTTTAAAAAATAATTAACATCTAGTATTATATTACTCAACAAACATTGGGCTGAGTAATGAAGGTTATGTGATATCTAAACAATCTTGATAAAAAATAAAAAATTGAAATTAGATATACAATAGTTCGATAATATGAAAGATGACCATATATAAAAATTATTATGTTAAAATTAATTACCTAAATATAGACGAATTTTGTAGAGAGTTTGATAATCGTAAAACAAAAATTCAATTCCGATAATGTAACTTTTATTTTCTTTTATATATTTTAAAACCACCTTCGAAGAAACCAACTTTTAGGTTTAATTGATTAGAACAGTCTATGTTGGGGATATTAAACGATAAAGCTGTCTCGTTATGTGGTTAGTCTAGGGAATACTTCCCAGCTACACGGGCAAAGTATTTATTTGGACGCAGTCAGTTCTCAGTTCGAAAGAGAAACACGGTCTTATACCAAGAGACGTCTTAGTAAAACTTTACGTTTCTCCTTAGGGCGTGTCCAATACGGAGCTGACCCGAAATGTTATCTTAGACTGTCGGACCCAGCGAGTTCTCAGTTCAATAGAGAAACATACGTTCTTGAACCACAAGGCGATTTAGTAAAACTAATGTTTATTCTTATGGCGTGTCCAATACGGAAAGTTGACCGTCGATTGTCGATTTCGTTTGCAATTTGGAGCCTTCACCATATGGTCTATAAATGTCTGGGTAGAAACCATTGCTCATTGCATTCACAGAATTCCACTTCCTATTACATTTTCCTCTACGCGACAGATACATTATACCGTTATTTTGTCTTCCATCTAAGAAACATCAAGTACATAACTTGTTGTCCGTGACAGTTTGTCGAACGTCATTGCTCCCCATCCGCAAATATGGTGAAATCAATGGCTCCGAGAATCAAAATCTGCACGCTGCTTGTTGCCCTCAACGTGATATTTATGGTGCATGTATCCGCTCGATACAGCCTAAATACGAATGAAAATACAAGTAACAAAAACAGAGCTAAATATAACGTTGCCAGTGACGTAGAACGGTTGGCATCATGCGATTCTCATACGAGCTGTGGAGGTAATGCACCAGACCCAGACCCTTGCTGCAGTCCACCCAAGAAGGTTGTGGTAGCTGACCAGAAATTGGCATCTGAAGCGGAGAGTTTTTGACGCTTCTATGACTAAGAATAACAAGGATTATATCCCAACTGACCCTTCAATTGCAGATTGACAATAATACATTGCTCATTCGGTTCTAGATTCTGCCTTGTCCAATTGAATTTTCATTCATCGACATGTTATAGGTTTCTGTTGTGCAGGGATAACACATTTGTTATAAAACTAAGGCCATGACATGGCGTTGCCTATTTGTTGAAGCCAAACTCTTGGATCATTTATACATACATAAATATTACACCTGTTCAGAGTATATAACTTGTACCAAGATATAGCTTCTATCAGAATGCAAATAAGTGATACAAAATGGACAAGCCGGACCAATTGAATGCCAATTGTGATATAAAAAATTTCAGACATTTTATATAAAGTAGTTATTAATCTTTGGTATCAAATTCTGAGTTTGAGACTCAAAATATTGTCATATTTAGTTTATAATTAAAAGCATTTGAACAAAGTTATAGACACAATGAAGATTTTATACTTTAAAAATTAAAAAATATTATAATAATATAGAATCTTAGGAAAGTCTCTCGATTCAAATAACATAAAATCATTAGTAAAAGTTTGAAATTAGTTAAGATCTTGTTTGTTGGATCTAGAGACATTTAAATGTTTAAACATTTATTCTATTAAAATATTTTTTTCATTCTTTGCATCCGACAATGAAACTAATCTAATGATCATCACATACATTTTAAAAATAAAGTTTTTATCGCATTTGCATAATATTATTTTCTTTATATTATATTATTAAAATACAATATTTGGTATAGGATATTACTTATTTTACGAGTATCACGAAAAAAATATTCATCCTTATTAAGTACTTGTGTAGATATTTAAAAGCATCTTTAGATATAAAATAAAGGATCACTAAGGATAATTGCCATTGAAAATTTAACTAACATAACATTCATCATATGGATATGCAACATTTATAAGATTATTCATCTATATGATTTTGGAGAAATGCATATATATTCTATTCAAATACTCTTAGTTTTTTACATCCCACATTGATATCAATCTAATGATGAACCACATATATTAAAAAAGTTATTGAATACATTCATGATGATAAGTACATCTGGGATAACACCTTGTATAACATTTTGATCTTTATATTGCATTTATAAAATAAAACATATATTTAATATAGCATAAATCTTACTAATAATATTATTAATTCTCTCAAGATTAGAAAGAGTTTTGATCATTATTGAGTGCTCATAACCACGTGACAAGGAGGACTCTAGATGTGAATAAAAATATTTTATGATGATAACACCCAACTAATATATATTTTTTTATGAATATATTAGTTAGGTGTTATCATAATAAAATATTTCTTATTTACAACTAGAGTCCTTTACATTTTTAGTGTGGTTATACTTGCATATCATACTATTCTATAAATATATAATCACTATTTGTTTGACCTCTTTTCCTTTTAGGTTTAGTACGACCATTTGTTGAGATTTTGTCAAAGTAGGTTAATTAAAAAATATAAATAAAAAACGAAAATATAGGACTTACATATTATGCTACAAACCTCACGGGAATTTTTTTCCTTATCCATTAGTCTGCTATTAATGGACAACTAGGAAAACATATTTTCTTGGTGCCTTTTATATTATATATAAAAGAAATAATATTTTGAAATGAATAAGACATGTATTAAATACAACGCAAATAATTTCTATCTATGTTTAATAATTTTATATAACTTGTACATTTTTATTCATATAGTATATGAGTTTAATAATTAATATAACTTGATTTTTTTTCTTTATCCGTTAGTTTGCTATTAATGGACAACTAGGAAAACATATTTTCTTGGTGCCTTTTATATTACATATAAAAGAAATAATATTTTGAAATGAATAAGACATGTATTAAATACAACACAAATAATTTCTATCTATGTTTAATAATTTTATATAACTTGTACATTTACATTTTTATTCATAGAGTATATGTGTTTAATAATTTGCCAAATTGTTTGAATCTATGAAATTGTTTCAATAAATATGACTTGAGTTTGACAAAACATTAAACATGATAATCTTATTTTTATAAGAGAGTGATAAAGAACATACTGGTTCATATATGAATGATTTCATAAGTAGGAAGACATTACCATAATTATAGTTTATAGGTTTTGTAATAAATTTTACTATAACCTTTTTTTTTTTTGAATTGATGGTTCCTATTTAGGAATATAAATCTATGGTATTTGGATAAATTCCATTTTAGGAACACAATATTGTCATCTTTTCTAGTTCATATTCATATCTTTAGTATTTATTCATAGTGAAAAATGGTTATCTTCATCAAAATAAAATTATTTAAAATTTAAAATTAATTTATTGAATATTTTACCATAAAATTATAACTACAATGTGTCACCCATGGGGTTTAGAGTAATTTATAGGGAATGAATATTTTCACACTCTAACTAATATTCAAATCTCATGAGTGGACCTTAATATCTAACCATGACATATATGAAAGACATATGAAATGAATATTTTCAATTTATAAATAAAATAGACTTTAAAACATTTTTAATAAATGTTAATATTTTCGATACATAGCATGAGCTCAACTAGATAAACATCGTGGCCTTCAAACTAGAGATATAGAATAAAATCTTGCAAAGTGATATATGTGTAATTACGAAGTTATTATAAACCAACATCTCATCATGATGTAATAAAAGTGGGACCAATTTTTATCTAACAAAATAAAAAAAACATAAATATAACCTATCATTAATTAGAGAAAATAGATCCACTATCATTAATTAGTGATAAAAGATTCACTATATGATTTTTAATGAAATTATAAAAAAAAATCACACAAATTTAAATATAAATATATCTAGTAAACATATAGGACTTTATGTGTATGCATGCATTTTAATATATTTAGGATTATGTCATAAATTGTATCTATATACACTACGCAAAATTTTCTTAAACACAATTAAATAGGAAATAGTACCAATATTTTTACTAGTAAAATATTATAACAAAGTATACCAAAATATAAGGTAAAATGTTGCTAAAATAATTTTATAGATTTCATGGAAAGTAGTGTTTTCATAGTAATGGTAAACAAAAATGTGTACTTTACAAATAAAAACATTGTGTGTTATAGGGATATTCATAAAAGTTATAAACTCAAACTTATGGTATCGCCTTCATTCACGTTTATAGGTATGACAAAGATATTTGATTACTAAAATAGATACAACTATAAAATAATGTGTGCATTAGTCTACATTTATTATGCTTTTTAGTATTGTTTTTGTATGGATTTTTATAGCATTATCCTAATCACAATATTATGTGTACCGACATTTGATCAAACATAGTATCAAACTCCTCATATAGAACTATCTAGATTATAATTTATTATTGAGGATCAAATCTTGTAGTGATATATTCTTACGACTGAGCATATAATATCTAAGTGCTTGGGTTGTATAAAATATAGCAAATAAAATCTTCTCTAAGGGAATATATTTGGATTCATAATTAACAAAGGTATGGTTAATATAGAAGATATCTCTTTCTCTATGTTTGTCATCTCACTATACCAACATATCCCCTAAGGCATAACCTATGGCAACCATGTATATCAATAAGTGCCTAATGGAATTAGCTATAACAAGGACATAAGGGATAAGAGGTAAGTAAAGATAGCATCGAATAGAGATTAATAGTCAGTAACCCATTCAAAAACCAAATCCCTTATCAGAAGTTTGGTGAAAGGTTGACACTTATTTGCTTATTGGGAAATGAATCTCTTAATATCTTAGATTTTATATTGGATACTCCTAAGCTAGGTTACAGTTCCAAGGCATGACATATTGATAATTTCTAATATCATATCAAGATCAACATTGATGCGATGTTGGAAAATGATGAATTGCAATAATTTTCTTGATATAGCTTTAAAGATGAACTTTTGAGGCTTTAGGTATTCCTTGTATTTCCTCAATCACTCAAATATGTATTTTAAGTTATGAATATAATATAGAATATAATCTTAAACACAATAAAATAGGAAATAGTACCAATATTTATACTAGTAAAATATTATATCAAAGTATACCGAAATATAAGGTAAAATGTTGCAATGAATATAAAATCATTTTTCATTGAAAGTAGTGTTTTCATAGTAATAGTAAATAAAAACGTGTACTTTACAAATAAAAACATTGTGCGTTATAGGGATATTCATAAAAGTTATAAACTCAAACTTATTGTATCGCCTTCATTCATGTTTATAGGTATGAAAAAAATATCTTATTAGTAAAATAGATACAACTATAAAATAATGTGTGTATTAGCTCTACATTTATTGTGCTAATTGATATTATTTTTGTATGAATTTCTATAACATTATTGTAAAATTATATTCATCAACATTTGACAAGACATTATACCAAACTCCTCGTGCATGGGATTATCTAGATTATAATTTGTTATTGAGGATCAACTCTTGTAATGATAAATATCTTATGGTTGAGCGTAAAATGTCTAAGCATTTGAGTTGTATACACTATAGTAAGGCAAATCTTCTCTAATAGCATATATCCGGCTTCATAATTAACAAAGGTATGGTTAGTGTAGAAGATATCCTTTTCTCTATATTTATCATCTTCATATACCAACATATCCCCTAAGGCATAGCCTGTGGTGCCTAAGAGAATTAGCTGGGACAAGGATGTAAAGGAATAAGAGGTAATATAGGATATCATCGAATGGTATATAACAATTAGTCTCAACAACCCATTCAAAAAATAAATCCTTTATCAAAAGCTTGGTGAAAAACTTACACTTATTCACTTGTTGTGCAATGAATCTCTTAATGGCTTAGATTTTATACCGAATACTAATAACCTACGTTAGGATTCCAAGGCATGACATATTGATAAGGGATAATATCTTATCAGGATCAATTTGATGCCTTTTTGGAAAATGATGAATTCCAATAATTTTCTTGATATTGCTCTAAAGATGAACTTTTGAGGCTTTACGTATACCTTGTTTTTCCTCAATCACTTAAATATGTGTTGTAAGATATGAATATAATCATCATGATTTATAGACCAAGAAGTATAATATTATTCAATCATGTAAGAGTTATTACCATGGATTTTATCCTCATTGGGAGTTCCAATATAAATGGAGTAACTTTATATATACACCAATTTACCCTTGTTACTAGAAGGAGAGCCTAAGATTTGTGGAGACAAGGGGAGGTTGGTTAGATCCAAGTCAAAAATTTTATTGGATGAATTTTTGTTATTAATGTTAATAGGATTAAAACCATGACCCTTAATTTTATTGTTATATAAGTTATTCAAAGTGAGAGGCCTTAATACAACACTAATAGAGGACTATAGCAAAGAAGATGATTCAAGAGATAGATTAAGAGGACACATAAATACTTTAGGATTATCAACCTTTATTACTTGATAGTAATAAAAAGGTTTAAGGTCAATTAGAAAGTGATATATATTAATCCTATATTCATATTTAAGGCAACATTGGAGAGTTGAAGGGATGGACCACATATATGAATCCACAACCCTCCTAAAAAGAATTTTGTATTTTTAGATCACATATCTTAACATAGAAGAGAGTGTTGAGCATGCGAGGTTAGACTACAAAGGGTAAGACTAGCCTCACATTCTCCATTGTTAAAAGATATAACAACAAGAATAATTTTCTTTAAATCTTACTTGGTTAGCCTAAAATGACTCATGGACCTTTAGGTTATAAACATTGCCATTGTTATTTAAATATTATTTGATGAACTTGTCATCAATATGGTCCGTAATGTAATGTATAATGACTGATCTTTGACAAAAGAAGGCTAGGGATTACCATCATCCTCATATAATGATGCAGTGTTGTCATTGGGATTGAGATATTGAGGAACAACTTGTTCACTCAAAATTTTGATTATGATGTATTTATTGGCTAGAGATGTCTTGAGAAGTTCAATTACCTATAAGGTCACATTATTGTATCTTTGAAGATAAATATATCATAAGTATAATAGAAAGCAGACCCAAATATAGAAATAGTACACCTAATTTTAAGATAATTAAGTATATTTGGTTTTAAATCTAGCCAGGCTTAACATTATAAAGTAAAATGTAAAAATAAAATAGAAAAGGTTACTTATGATCATAATATCCATAACCTATGTGAAGAAATGGAGGGTAAAATATAATGAAATGAGTCCTATGTATTATCCACACTATATCCACTAATATGGGTTACTATTCCTTAGGGTATTTGGAAGTTCCTATTGTAGATAGCAATGAATTAGTTTTAGATGTTCCTACTCATTCTATTTTAAGTTTAGATCTTTAGGGATAGTGTAAAAGAAAAATATCAAATACAAGTATTTGTATAAAATCACCATTACACTATCAATCAACCTATTTTATTAGTTGAGAATAGAGATATGAATAACTATATTAAAATACACATTCTATAACATTTATAAACTAATAAAATACACATACATTTTAAAGTTTTAAAATATATTTATATACTTCAATCATTTAATTTATTAATAATATAAATAAAATGTTTTAAAAAATAATTAACATCTAGTATTATATTACTCAACAAACATTGGGCTGAGTAATGAAGGTTATGTGATATCTAAACAATCTTGATAAAAAATAAAAAATTGAAATTAGATATACAATAGTTCGATAATATGAAAGATGACCATATATAAAAATTATTATGTTAAAATTAATTACCTAAATATAGACGAATTTTGTAGAGAGTTTGATAATCGTAAAACAAAAATTCAATTCCGATAATGTAACTTTTATTTTCTTTTATATATTTTAAAACCACCTTCGAAGAAACCAACTTTTAGGTTTAATTGATTAGAACAGTCTATGTTGGGGATATTAAACGATAAAGCTGTCTCGTTATGTGGTTAGTCTAGGGAATACTTCCCAGCTACACGGGCAAAGTATTTATTTGGACGCAGTCAGTTCTCAGTTCGAAAGAGAAACACGGTCTTATACCAAGAGACGTCTTAGTAAAACTTTACGTTTCTCCTTAGGGCGTGTCCAATACGGAGCTGACCCGAAATGTTATCTTAGACTGTCGGACCCAGCGAGTTCTCAGTTCAATAGAGAAACATACGTTCTTGAACCACAAGGCGATTTAGTAAAACTAATGTTTATTCTTATGGCGTGTCCAATACGGAAAGTTGACCGTCGATTGTCGATTTCGTTTGCAATTTGGAGCCTTCACCATATGGTCTATAAATGTCTGGGTAGAAACCATTGCTCATTGCATTCACAGAATTCCACTTCCTATTACATTTTCCTCTACGCGACAGATACATTATACCGTTATTTTGTCTTCCATCTAAGAAACATCAAGTACATAACTTGTTGTCCGTGACAGTTTGTCGAACGTCATTGCTCCCCATCCGCAAATATGGTGAAATCAATGGCTCCGAGAATCAAAATCTGCACGCTGCTTGTTGCCCTCAACGTGATATTTATGGTGCATGTATCCGCTCGATACAGCCTAAATACGAATGAAAATACAAGTAACAAAAACAGAGCTAAATATAACGTTGCCAGTGACGTAGAACGGTTGGCATCATGCGATTCTCATACGAGCTGTGGAGGTAATGCACCAGACCCAGACCCTTGCTGCAGTCCACCCAAGAAGGTTGTGGTAGCTGACCAGAAATTGGCATCTGAAGCGGAGAGTTTTTGACGCTTCTATGACTAAGAATAACAAGGATTATATCCCAACTGACCCTTCAATTGCAGATTGACAATAATACATTGCTCATTCGGTTCTAGATTCTGCCTTGTCCAATTGAATTTTCATTCATCGACATGTTATAGGTTTCTGTTGTGCAGGGATAACACATTTGTTATAAAACTAAGGCCATGACATGGCGTTGCCTATTTGTTGAAGCCAAACTCTTGGATCATTTATACATACATAAATATTACACCTGTTCAGAGTATATAACTTGTACCAAGATATAGCTTCTATCAGAATGCAAATAAGTGATACAAAATGGACAAGCCGGACCAATTGAATGCCAATTGTGATATAAAAAATTTCAGACATTTTATATAAAGTAGTTATTAATCTTTGGTATCAAATTCTGAGTTTGAGACTCAAAATATTGTCATATTTAGTTTATAATTAAAAGCATTTGAACAAAGTTATAGACACAATGAAGATTTTATACTTTAAAAATTAAAAAATATTATAATAATATAGAATCTTAGGAAAGTCTCTCGATTCAAATAACATAAAATCATTAGTAAAAGTTTGAAATTAGTTAAGATCTTGTTTGTTGGATCTAGAGACATTTAAATGTTTAAACATTTATTCTATTAAAATATTTTTTTCATTCTTTGCATCCGACAATGAAACTAATCTAATGATCATCACATACATTTTAAAAATAAAGTTTTTATCGCATTTGCATAATATTATTTTCTTTATATTATATTATTAAAATACAATATTTGGTATAGGATATTACTTATTTTACGAGTATCACGAAAAAAATATTCATCCTTATTAAGTACTTGTGTAGATATTTAAAAGCATCTTTAGATATAAAATAAAGGATCACTAAGGATAATTGCCATTGAAAATTTAACTAACATAACATTCATCATATGGATATGCAACATTTATAAGATTATTCATCTATATGATTTTGGAGAAATGCATATATATTCTATTCAAATACTCTTAGTTTTTTACATCCCACATTGATATCAATCTAATGATGAACCACATATATTAAAAAAGTTATTGAATACATTCATGATGATAAGTACATCTGGGATAACACCTTGTATAACATTTTGATCTTTATATTGCATTTATAAAATAAAACATATATTTAATATAGCATAAATCTTACTAATAATATTATTAATTCTCTCAAGATTAGAAAGAGTTTTGATCATTATTGAGTGCTCATAACCACGTGACAAGGAGGACTCTAGATGTGAATAAAAATATTTTATGATGATAACACCCAACTAATATATATTTTTTTATGAATATATTAGTTAGGTGTTATCATAATAAAATATTTCTTATTTACAACTAGAGTCCTTTACATTTTTAGTGTGGTTATACTTGCATATCATACTATTCTATAAATATATAATCACTATTTGTTTGACCTCTTTTCCTTTTAGGTTTAGTACGACCATTTGTTGAGATTTTGTCAAAGTAGGTTAATTAAAAAATATAAATAAAAAACGAAAATATAGGACTTACATATTATGCTACAAACCTCACGGGAATTTTTTTCCTTATCCATTAGTCTGCTATTAATGGACAACTAGGAAAACATATTTTCTTGGTGCCTTTTATATTATATATAAAAGAAATAATATTTTGAAATGAATAAGACATGTATTAAATACAACGCAAATAATTTCTATCTATGTTTAATAATTTTATATAACTTGTACATTTTTATTCATATAGTATATGAGTTTAATAATTAATATAACTTGATTTTTTTTCTTTATCCGTTAGTTTGCTATTAATGGACAACTAGGAAAACATATTTTCTTGGTGCCTTTTATATTACATATAAAAGAAATAATATTTTGAAATGAATAAGACATGTATTAAATACAACACAAATAATTTCTATCTATGTTTAATAATTTTATATAACTTGTACATTTACATTTTTATTCATAGAGTATATGTGTTTAATAATTTGCCAAATTGTTTGAATCTATGAAATTGTTTCAATAAATATGACTTGAGTTTGACAAAACATTAAACATGATAATCTTATTTTTATAAGAGAGTGATAAAGAACATACTGGTTCATATATGAATGATTTCATAAGTAGGAAGACATTACCATAATTATAGTTTATAGGTTTTGTAATAAATTTTACTATAACCTTTTTTTTTTTTGAATTGATGGTTCCTATTTAGGAATATAAATCTATGGTATTTGGATAAATTCCATTTTAGGAACACAATATTGTCATCTTTTCTAGTTCATATTCATATCTTTAGTATTTATTCATAGTGAAAAATGGTTATCTTCATCAAAATAAAATTATTTAAAATTTAAAATTAATTTATTGAATATTTTACCATAAAATTATAACTACAATGTGTCACCCATGGGGTTTAGAGTAATTTATAGGGAATGAATATTTTCACACTCTAACTAATATTCAAATCTCATGAGTGGACCTTAATATCTAACCATGACATATATGAAAGACATATGAAATGAATATTTTCAATTTATAAATAAAATAGACTTTAAAACATTTTTAATAAATGTTAATATTTTCGATACATAGCATGAGCTCAACTAGATAAACATCGTGGCCTTCAAACTAGAGATATAGAATAAAATCTTGCAAAGTGATATATGTGTAATTACGAAGTTATTATAAACCAACATCTCATCATGATGTAATAAAAGTGGGACCAATTTTTATCTAACAAAATAAAAAAAACATAAATATAACCTATCATTAATTAGAGAAAATAGATCCACTATCATTAATTAGTGATAAAAGATTCACTATATGATTTTTAATGAAATTATAAAAAAAAATCACACAAATTTAAATATAAATATATCTAGTAAACATATAGGACTTTATGTGTATGCATGCATTTTAATATATTTAGGATTATGTCATAAATTGTATCTATATACACTACGTAAAATTTTCTTAAACACAATTAAATAGGAAATAGTACCAATCTTTTTACTAGTAAAATATTATAACAAAGTATACCAAAATATAAGGTAAAATGTTGCTAAAATAATTTTATAGATTTCATGGAAAGTAGTGTTTTCATAGTAATGGTAAACAAAAATGTGTACTTTACAAATAAAAACATTGTGTGTTATAGGGATATTCATAAAAGTTATAAACTCAAACTTATGGTATCGCCTTCATTCACGTTTATAGGTATGACAAAGATATTTGATTACTAAAATAGATACAACTATAAAATAATGTGTGCATTAGTCTACATTTATTATGCTTTTTAGTATTGTTTTTGTATGGATTTTTATAGCATTATCCTAATCACAATATTATGTGTACCGACATTTGATCAAACATAGTATCAAACTCCTCATATAGAACTATCTAGATTATAATTTATTATTGAGGATCAAATCTTGTAGTGATATATTCTTACGACTGAGCATATAATATCTAAGTGCTTGGGTTGTATAAAATATAGCAAATAAAATCTTCTCTAAGGGAATATATTTGGATTCATAATTAACAAAGGTATGGTTAATATAGAAGATATCTCTTTCTCTATGTTTGTCATCTCACTATACCAACATATCCCCTAAGGCATAACCTATGGCAACCATGTATATCAATAAGTGCCTAATGGAATTAGCTATAACAAGGACATAAGGGATAAGAGGTAAGTAAAGATAGCATCGAATAGAGATTAATAGTCAGTAACCCATTCAAAAACCAAATCCCTTATTAGAAGTTTGGTGAAAGGTTGACACTTATTTGCTTATTGGGAAATGAATCTCTTAATATCTTAGATTTTATATTGGATACTCCTAAGCTAGGTTACAGTTCCAAGGCATGACATATTGATAATTTCTAATATCATATCAAGATCAACATTGATGCGATGTTGGAAAATGATGAATTGCAATAATTTTCTTGATATAGCTTTAAAGATGAACTTTTGAGGCTTTAGGTATTCCTTGTATTTCCTCAATCACTCAAATATGTATTTTAAGTTATGAATATAATATAGAATATAATCTTAAACACAATAAAATAGGAAATAGTACCAATATTTATACTAGTAAAATATTATATCAAAGTATACCGAAATATAAGGTAAAATGTTGCAATGAATATAAAATCATTTTTCATTGAAAGTAGTGTTTTCATAGTAATAGTAAATAAAAACGTGTACTTTACAAATAAAAACATTGTGCGTTATAGGGATATTCATAAAAGTTATAAACTCAAACTTATTGTATCGCCTTCATTCATGTTTATAGGTATGAAAAAAATATCTTATTAGTAAAATAGATACAACTATAAAATAATGTGTGTATTAGCTCTACATTTATTGTGCTAATTGATATTATTTTTGTATGAATTTCTATAACATTATTGTAAAATTATATTCATCAACATTTGACAAGACATTATACCAAACTCCTCGTGCATGGGATTATCTAGATTATAATTTGTTATTGAGGATCAACTCTTGTAATGATAAATATCTTATGGTTGAGCGTAAAATGTCTAAGCATTTGAGTTGTATACACTATAGTAAGGCAAATCTTCTCTAATAGCATATATCCGGCTTCATAATTAACAAAGGTATGGTTAGTGTAGAAGATATCCTTTTCTCTATATTTATCATCTTCATATACCAACATATCCCCTAAGGCATAGTCTGTGGTGCCTAAGAGAATTAGCTGGGACAAGGATGTAAAGGAATAAGAGGTAATATAGGATATCATCGAATGGTATATAACAATTAGTCTCAACAACCCATTCAAAAAATAAATCCTTTATCAAAAGCTTGGTGAAAAACTTACACTTATTCACTTGTTGTGCAATGAATCTCTTAATGGCTTAGATTTTATACCGAATACTAATAACCTACGTTAGGATTCCAAGGCATGACATATTGATAAGGGATAATATCTTATCAGGATCAATTTGATGCCTTTTTGGAAAATGATGAATTCCAATAATTTTCTTGATATTGCTCTAAAGATGAACTTTTGAGGCTTTACGTATACCTTGTTTTTCCTCAATCACTTAAATATGTGTTGTAAGATATGAATATAATCATCATGATTTATAGACCAAGAAGTATAATATTATTCAATCATGTAAGAGTTATTACCATGGATTTTATCCTCATTGGGAGTTCCAATATAAATGGAGTAACTTTATATATACACCAATTTACCCTTGTTACTAGAAGGAGAGCCTAAGATTTGTGGAGACAAGGGGAGGTTGGTTAGATCCAAGTCAAAAATTTTATTGGATGAATTTTTGTTATTAATGTTAATAGGATTAAAACCATGACCCTTAATTTTATTGTTATATAAGTTATTCAAAGTGAGAGGCCTTAATACAACACTAATAGAGGACTATAGCAAAGAAGATGATTCAAGAGATAGATTAAGAGGACACATAAATACTTTAGGATTATCAACCTTTATTACTTGATAGTAATAAAAAGGTTTAAGGTCAATTAGAAAGTGATATATATTAATCCTATATTCATATTTAAGGCAACATTGGAGAGTTGAAGGGCATATATGAATCCACAACCCTCCTAAAAATAATTTTGTATTTTTAGATCACATATCTTAACATAGAAGAGAGTGTTGAGCATGCGAGGTTAGACTACAAAGGGTAAGACTAGCCTCACATTCTCCATTGTTAAAAGATATAACAACAAGAATAATTTTCTTTAAATCTTACTTGGTTAGCCTAAAATGACTCATGGACCTTTAGGTTATAAACATTGAAATGAGAAACATTGTTATTTAAATATTATTTGATGAACTTGTCATCAATATGGCCTGTAATATAATGTATAATGACTGATCTTTGACAAAATAAGGCTAGGGATTACCATCATCCTCATATAATGATGCAGTGTTGTCATTGGGATTGAGATATTGAGGAACAACTTGTTCACTCAAAATTTTGATTATGATGTATTTATTGGCTAGAGATGTCTTGAGAAGTTCAATTACCTATAAGGTCACATTATTGTATCTTTGAAGATAAATATATCATAAGTATAATAGAAAGCAGACCCAAATATAGAAATAGTACACCTAATTTTAAGATAATTAAGTATATTTGGTTTTAAATCTAGCCAGGCTTAACATTATAAAGTAAAATGTAAAAATAAAATAGAAAAGGTTACT
This sequence comes from Wollemia nobilis, assembly GCA_028583015.1. NCBI lineage: Eukaryota > Viridiplantae > Streptophyta > Pinopsida > Araucariales > Araucariaceae > Wollemia > Wollemia nobilis. The sequence goes on along the minus strand of JAQPPZ010000243.1, from coordinate 17,595 downwards.
TATGATCATAATATCCATAACCTATGTGAAGAAATGGAGGGTAAAATATAATGAAATGAGTCCTATGTATTATCCACACTATATCCACTAATATGGGTTACTATTCCTTAGGGTATTTGGAAGTTCCTATTGTAGATAGCAATGAATTAGTTTTAGATGTTCCTACTCATTCTATTTTAAGTTTAGATCTTTAGGGATAGTGTAAAAGAAAAATATCAAATACAAGTATTTGTATAAAATCACCATTACACTATCAATCAACCTATTTTATTAGTTGAGAATAGAGATATGAATAACTATATTAAAATACACATTCTATAACATTTATAAACTAATAAAATACACATACATTTTAAAGTTTTAAAATATATTTATATACTTCAATCATTTAATTTATTAATAATATAAATAAAATGTTTTAAAAAATAATTAACATCTAGTATTATATTACTCAACAAACATTGGGCTGAGTAATGAAGGTTATGTGATATCTAAACAATCTTGATAAAAAATAAAAAATTGAAATTAGATATACAATAGTTCGATAATATGAAAGATGACCATATATAAAAATTATTATGTTAAAATTAATTACCTAAATATAGACGAATTTTGTAGAGAGTTTGATAATCGTAAAACAAAAATTCAATTCCGATAATGTAACTTTTATTTTCTTTTATATATTTTAAAACCACCTTCGAAGAAACCAACTTTTAGGTTTAATTGATTAGAACAGTCTATGTTGGGGATATTAAACGATAAAGCTGTCTCGTTATGTGGTTAGTCTAGGGAATACTTCCCAGCTACACGGGCAAAGTATTTATTTGGACGCAGTCAGTTCTCAGTTCGAAAGAGAAACACGGTCTTATACCAAGAGACGTCTTAGTAAAACTTTACGTTTCTCCTTAGGGCGTGTCCAATACGGAGCTGACCCGAAATGTTATCTTAGACTGTCGGACCCAGCGAGTTCTCAGTTCAATAGAGAAACATACGTTCTTGAACCACAAGGCGATTTAGTAAAACTAATGTTTATTCTTATGGCGTGTCCAATACGGAAAGTTGACCGTCGATTGTCGATTTCGTTTGCAATTTGGAGCCTTCACCATATGGTCTATAAATGTCTGGGTAGAAACCATTGCTCATTGCATTCACAGAATTCCACTTCCTATTACATTTTCCTCTACGCGACAGATACATTATACCGTTATTTTGTCTTCCATCTAAGAAACATCAAGTACATAACTTGTTGTCCGTGACAGTTTGTCGAACGTCATTGCTCCCCATCCGCAAATATGGTGAAATCAATGGCTCCGAGAATCAAAATCTGCACGCTGCTTGTTGCCCTCAACGTGATATTTATGGTGCATGTATCCGCTCGATACAGCCTAAATACGAATGAAAATACAAGTAACAAAAACAGAGCTAAATATAACGTTGCCAGTGACGTAGAACGGTTGGCATCATGCGATTCTCATACGAGCTGTGGAGGTAATGCACCAGACCCAGACCCTTGCTGCAGTCCACCCAAGAAGGTTGTGGTAGCTGACCAGAAATTGGCATCTGAAGCGGAGAGTTTTTGACGCTTCTATGACTAAGAATAACAAGGATTATATCCCAACTGACCCTTCAATTGCAGATTGACAATAATACATTGCTCATTCGGTTCTAGATTCTGCCTTGTCCAATTGAATTTTCATTCATCGACATGTTATAGGTTTCTGTTGTGCAGGGATAACACATTTGTTATAAAACTAAGGCCATGACATGGCGTTGCCTATTTGTTGAAGCCAAACTCTTGGATCATTTATACATACATAAATATTACACCTGTTCAGAGTATATAACTTGTACCAAGATATAGCTTCTATCAGAATGCAAATAAGTGATACAAAATGGACAAGCCGGACCAATTGAATGCCAATTGTGATATAAAAAATTTCAGACATTTTATATAAAGTAGTTATTAATCTTTGGTATCAAATTCTGAGTTTGAGACTCAAAATATTGTCATATTTAGTTTATAATTAAAAGCATTTGAACAAAGTTATAGACACAATGAAGATTTTATACTTTAAAAATTAAAAAATATTATAATAATATAGAATCTTAGGAAAGTCTCTCGATTCAAATAACATAAAATCATTAGTAAAAGTTTGAAATTAGTTAAGATCTTGTTTGTTGGATCTAGAGACATTTAAATGTTTAAACATTTATTCTATTAAAATATTTTTTTCATTCTTTGCATCCGACAATGAAACTAATCTAATGATCATCACATACATTTTAAAAATAAAGTTTTTATCGCATTTGCATAATATTATTTTCTTTATATTATATTATTAAAATACAATATTTGGTATAGGATATTACTTATTTTACGAGTATCACGAAAAAAATATTCATCCTTATTAAGTACTTGTGTAGATATTTAAAAGCATCTTTAGATATAAAATAAAGGATCACTAAGGATAATTGCCATTGAAAATTTAACTAACATAACATTCATCATATGGATATGCAACATTTATAAGATTATTCATCTATATGATTTTGGAGAAATGCATATATATTCTATTCAAATACTCTTAGTTTTTTACATCCCACATTGATATCAATCTAATGATGAACCACATATATTAAAAAAGTTATTGAATACATTCATGATGATAAGTACATCTGGGATAACACCTTGTATAACATTTTGATCTTTATATTGCATTTATAAAATAAAACATATATTTAATATAGCATAAATCTTACTAATAATATTATTAATTCTCTCAAGATTAGAAAGAGTTTTGATCATTATTGAGTGCTCATAACCACGTGACAAGGAGGACTCTAGATGTGAATAAAAATATTTTATGATGATAACACCCAACTAATATATATTTTTTTATGAATATATTAGTTAGGTGTTATCATAATAAAATATTTCTTATTTACAACTAGAGTCCTTTACATTTTTAGTGTGGTTATACTTGCATATCATACTATTCTATAAATATATAATCACTATTTGTTTGACCTCTTTTCCTTTTAGGTTTAGTACGACCATTTGTTGAGATTTTGTCAAAGTAGGTTAATTAAAAAATATAAATAAAAAACGAAAATATAGGACTTACATATTATGCTACAAACCTCACGGGAATTTTTTTCCTTATCCATTAGTCTGCTATTAATGGACAACTAGGAAAACATATTTTCTTGGTGCCTTTTATATTATATATAAAAGAAATAATATTTTGAAATGAATAAGACATGTATTAAATACAACGCAAATAATTTCTATCTATGTTTAATAATTTTATATAACTTGTACATTTTTATTCATATAGTATATGAGTTTAATAATTAATATAACTTGATTTTTTTTCTTTATCCGTTAGTTTGCTATTAATGGACAACTAGGAAAACATATTTTCTTGGTGCCTTTTATATTACATATAAAAGAAATAATATTTTGAAATGAATAAGACATGTATTAAATACAACACAAATAATTTCTATCTATGTTTAATAATTTTATATAACTTGTACATTTACATTTTTATTCATAGAGTATATGTGTTTAATAATTTGCCAAATTGTTTGAATCTATGAAATTGTTTCAATAAATATGACTTGAGTTTGACAAAACATTAAACATGATAATCTTATTTTTATAAGAGAGTGATAAAGAACGTACTTGGTTCATATATGAATGATTTCATAAGTAGGAAGACATTACCATAATTATAGTTTATAGGTTTTGTAATAAATTTTACTATAACCTTTTTTTTTTTTGAATTGATGGTTCCTATTTAGGAATATAAATCTATGGTATTTGGATAAATTCCATTTTAGGAACACAATATTGTCATCTTTTCTAGTTCATATTCATATCTTTAGTATTTATTCATAGTGAAAAATGGTTATCTTCATCAAAATAAAATTATTTAAAATTTAAAATTAATTTATTGAATATTTTACCATAAAATTATAACTACAATGTGTCACCCATGGGGTTTAGAGTAATTTATAGGGAATGAATATTTTCACACTCTAACTAATATTCAAATCTCATGAGTGGACCTTAATATCTAACCATGACATATATGAAAGACATATGAAATGAATATTTTCAATTTATAAATAAAATAGACTTTAAAACATTTTTAATAAATGTTAATATTTTCGATACATAGCATGAGCTCAACTAGATAAACATCGTGGCCTTCAAACTAGAGATCTAGAATAAAATCTTGCAAAGTGATATATGTGTAATTACGAAGTTATTATAAACCAACATCTCATCATGATGTAATAAAAGTGGGACCAATTTTTATCTAACAAAATAAAAAAAACATAAATATAACCTATCATTAATTAGAGAAAATAGATCCACTATCATTAATTAGTGATAAAAGATTCACTATATGATTTTTAATGAAATTATAAAAAAAAATCACACAAATTTAAATATAAATATATCTAGTAAACATATAGGCCTTTATGTGTATGCATGCATTTTAATATATTTAGGATTATGTCATAAATTGTATCTATATACACTACGTAAAATTTTCTTAAACACAATTAAATAGGAAATAGTACCAATATTTTTACTAGTAAAATATTATAACAAAGTATACCAAAATATAAGGTAAAATGTTGCTAAAATAATTTTATAGATTTCATGGAAAGTAGTGTTTTCATAGTAATGGTAAACAAAAATGTGTACTTTACAAATAAAAACATTGTGTGTTATAGGGATATTCATAAAAGTTATAAACTCAAACTTATGGTATCGCCTTCATTCACGTTTATAGGTATGACAAAGATATTTGATTACTAAAATAGATACAACTATAAAATAATGTGTGCATTAGTCTACATTTATTATGCTTTTTAGTATTGTTTTTGTATGGATTTTTATAGCATTATCCTAATCACAATATTATGTGTACCGACATTTGATCAAACATAGTATCAAACTCCTCATATAGAACTATCTAGATTATAATTTATTATTGAGGATCAAATCTTGTGGTGATATATTCTTACGACTGAGCATATAATATCTAAGTGCTTGGGTTGTATAAAATATAGCAAATAAAATCTTCTCTAAGGGAATATATTTGGATTCATAATTAACAAAGGTATGGTTAATATAGAAGATATCTCTTTCTCTATGTTTGTCATCTCACTATACCAACATATCCCCTAAGGCATAACCTATGGCAACCATGTATATCAATAAGTGCCTAATGGAATTAGCTATAACAAGGACATAAGGGATAAGAGGTAAGTAAAGATAGCATCGAATAGAGATTAATAGTCAGTAACCCATTCAAAAACCAAATCCCTTATTAGAAGTTTGGTGAAAGGTTGACACTTATTTGCTTATTGGGAAATGAATCTCTTAATATCTTAGATTTTATATTGGATACTCCTAAGCTAGGTTACAATTCCAAGGCATGACATATTGATAATTTCTAATATCATATCAAGATCAACATTGATGCGATGTTGGAAAATGATGAATTGCAATAATTTTCTTGATATAGCTTTAAAGATGAACTTTTGAGGCTTTAGGTATTCCTTGTATTTCCTCAATCACTCAAATATGTATTTTAAGTTATGAATATAATATAGAATATAATCTTAAACACAATAAAATAGGAAATAGTACCAATATTTATACTAGTAAAATATTATATCAAAGTATACCGAAATATAAGGTAAAATGTTGCAATGAATATAAAATCATTTTTCATTGAAAGTAGTGTTTTCATAGTAATAGTAAATAAAAACGTGTACTTTACAAATAAAAACATTGTGCGTTATAGGGATATTCATAAAAGTTATAAACTCAAACTTATTGTATCGCCTTCATTCATGTTTATAGGTATGAAAAAAATATCTTATTAGTAAAATAGATACAACTATAAAATAATGTGTGTATTAGCTCTACATTTATTGTGCTAATTGATATTATTTTTGTATGAATTTCTATAACATTATTGTAAAATTATATTCATCAACATTTGACAAGACATTATACCAAACTCCTCGTGCATGGGATTATCTAGATTATAATTTGTTATTGAGGATCAACTCTTGTAATGATAAATATCTTATGGTTGAGCGTAAAATGTCTAAGCATTTGAGTTGTATACACTATAGTAAGGCAAATCTTCTCTAATAGCATATATCCGGCTTCATAATTAACAAAGGTATGGTTAGTGTAGAAGATATCCTTTTCTCTATATTTATCATCTTCATATACCAACATATCCCCTAAGGCATAGCCTGTGGTGCCTAAGAGAATTAGCTGGGACAAGGATGTAAAGGAATAAGAGGTAATATAGGATATCATCGAATGGTATATAACAATTAGTCTCAACAACCCATTCAAAAAATAAATCCTTTATCAAAAGCTTGGTGAAAAACTTACACTTATTCACTTGTTGTGCAATGAATCTCTTAATGGCTTAGATTTTATACCGAATACTAATAACCTACGTTAGGATTCCAAGGCATGACATATTGATAAGGGATAATATCTTATCAGGATCAATTTGATGCCTTTTTGGAAAATGATGAATTCCAATAATTTTCTTGATATTGCTCTAAAGATGAACTTTTGAGGCTTTACGTATACCTTGTTTTTCCTCAATCACTTAAATATGTGTTGTAAGATATGAATATAATCATCATGATTTATAGACCAAGAAGTATAATATTATTCAATCATGTAAGAGTTATTACCATGGATTTTATCCTCATTGGGAGTTCCAATATAAATGGAGTAACTTTATATATACACCAATTTACCCTTGTTACTAGAAGGAGAGCCTAAGATTTGTGGAGACAAGGGGAGGTTGGTTAGATCCAAGTCAAAAATTTTATTGGATGAATTTTTGTTATTAATGTTAATAGGATTAAAACCATGACCCTTAATTTTATTGTTATATAAGTTATTCAAAGTGAGAGGCCTTAATACAACACTAATAGAGGACTATAGCAAAGAAGATGATTCAAGAGATAGATTAAGAGGACACATAAATACTTTAGGATTATCAACCTTTATTACTTGATAGTAATAAAAAGGTTTAAGGTCAATTAGAAAGTGATATATATTAATCCTATATTCATATTTAAGGCAACATTGGAGAGTTGAAGGGATGGACCACATATATGAATCCACAACCCTCCTAAAAAGAATTTTGTATTTTTAGATCACATATCTTAACATAGAAGAGAGTGTTGAGCATGCGAGGTTAGACTACAAAGGGTAAGACTAGCCTCACATTCTCCATTGTTAAAAGATATAACAACAAGAATAATTTTCTTTAAATCTTACTTGGTTAGCCTAAAATGACTCATGGACCTTTAGGTTATAAACATTCGGCATTGTTATTTAAATATTATTTGATGAACTCATCATCAATATGGTCTGTAATGTAATGTATAATGACTGATCTTTGACAAAAGAAGGCTAGGGATTACCATCATCCTCATAGAATGATGCGAGTGTTGTCATTGGGATTGAGATATTGAGGAACAACTTGTTCACTCAAAATTTTGATTATGATGTATTTATTGGCTAGAGATGTCTTGAGAAGTTCAATTACCTATAAGGTCACATTATTGTATCTTTGAAGATAAATATATCATAAGTATAATAGAAAGCAGACCCAAATATAGAAATAGTACACCTAATTTTAAGATAATTAAGTATATTTGGTTTTAAATCTAGCCAGGCTTAACATTATAAAGTAAAATGTAAAAATAAAATAGAAAAGGTTACTTATGATCATAATATCCATAACCTATGTGAAGAAATGGAGGGTAAAATATAATGAAATGAGTCCTATGTATTATCCACACTATATCCACTAATATGGGTTACTATTCCTTAGGGTATTTGGAAGTTCCTATTGTAGATAGCAATGAATTAGTTTTAGATGTTCCTACTCATTCTATTTTAAGTTTAGATCTTTAGGGATAGTGTAAAAGAAAAATATCAAATACAAGTATTTGTATAAAATCACCATTACACTATCAATCAACCTATTTTATTAGTTGAGAATAGAGATATGAATAACTATATTAAAATACACATTCTATAACATTTATAAACTAATAAAATACACATACATTTTAAAGTTTTAAAATATATTTATATACTTCAATCATTTAATTTATTAATAATATAAATAAAATGTTTTAAAAAATAATTAACATCTAGTATTATATTACTCAACAAACATTGGGCTGAGTAATGAAGGTTATGTGATATCTAAACAATCTTGATAAAAAATAAAAAATTGAAATTAGATATACAATAGTTCGATAATATGAAAGATGACCATATATAAAAATTATTATGTTAAAATTAATTACCTAAATATAGACGAATTTTGTAGAGAGTTTGATAATCGTAAAACAAAAATTCAATTCCGATAATGTAACTTTTATTTTCTTTTATATATTTTAAAACCACCTTCGAAGAAACCAACTTTTAGGTTTAATTGATTAGAACAGTCTATGTTGGGGATATTAAACGATAAAGCTGTCTCGTTATGTGGTTAGTCTAGGGAATACTTCCCAGCTACACGGGCAAAGTATTTATTTGGACGCAGTCAGTTCTCAGTTCGAAAGAGAAACACGGTCTTATACCAAGAGACGTCTTAGTAAAACTTTACGTTTCTCCTTAGGGCGTGTCCAATACGGAGCTGACCCGAAATGTTATCTTAGACTGTCGGACCCAGCGAGTTCTCAGTTCAATAGAGAAACATACGTTCTTGAACCACAAGGCGATTTAGTAAAACTAATGTTTATTCTTATGGCGTGTCCAATACGGAAAGTTGACCGTCGATTGTCGATTTCGTTTGCAATTTGGAGCCTTCACCATATGGTCTATAAATGTCTGGGTAGAAACCATTGCTCATTGCATTCACAGAATTCCACTTCCTATTACATTTTCCTCTACGCGACAGATACATTATACCGTTATTTTGTCTTCCATCTAAGAAACATCAAGTACATAACTTGTTGTCCGTGACAGTTTGTCGAACGTCATTGCTCCCCATCCGCAAATATGGTGAAATCAATGGCTCCGAGAATCAAAATCTGCACGCTGCTTGTTGCCCTCAACGTGATATTTATGGTGCATGTATCCGCTCGATACAGCCTAAATACGAATGAAAATACAAGTAACAAAAACAGAGCTAAATATAACGTTGCCAGTGACGTAGAACGGTTGGCATCATGCGATTCTCATACGAGCTGTGGAGGTAATGCACCAGACCCAGACCCTTGCTGCAGTCCACCCAAGAAGGTTGTGGTAGCTGACCAGAAATTGGCATCTGAAGCGGAGAGTTTTTGACGCTTCTATGACTAAGAATAACAAGGATTATATCCCAACTGACCCTTCAATTGCAGATTGACAATAATACATTGCTCATTCGGTTCTAGATTCTGCCTTGTCCAATTGAATTTTCATTCATCGACATGTTATAGGTTTCTGTTGTGCAGGGATAACACATTTGTTATAAAACTAAGGCCATGACATGGCGTTGCCTATTTGTTGAAGCCAAACTCTTGGATCATTTATACATACATAAATATTACACCTGTTCAGAGTATATAACTTGTACCAAGATATAGCTTCTATCAGAATGCAAATAAGTGATACAAAATGGACAAGCCGGACCAATTGAATGCCAATTGTGATATAAAAAATTGCAGACATTTTATATAAAGTAGTTATTAATCTTTGGTATCAAATTCTGAGTTTGAGACTCAAAATATTGTCATATTTAGTTTATAATTAGAAGCATTTGAACAAAGTTATAGACACAATGAAGATTTTATACTTTAAAAATTAAAAAATATTATAATAATATAGAATCTTAGGAAAGTCTCTCGATTCAAATAACATAAAATCATTAGTAAAAGTTTGAAATTAGTTAAGATCTTGTTTGTTGGATCTAGAGACATTTAAATGTTTAAACATTTATTCTATACAAATATTTTTTTCATTCTTTGCATCCGACAATGAAACTAATCTAATGATCATCACATACATTTTAAAAATAAAGTTTTTATCGCATTTGCATAATATTATTTTCTTTATATTATATTATTAAAATACAATATTTGGTATAGGATATTACTTATTTTACGAGTATCACGAAAAAAATATTCATCCTTATTAAGTACTTGTGTAGATATTTAAAAGCATCTTTAGATATAAAATAAAGGATCACTAAGGATAATTGCCATTGAAAATTTAACTAACATAACATTCATCATATGGATATGCAACATTTATAAGATTATTCATCTATATGATTTTGGAGAAATGCATATATATTCTATTCAAATACTCTTAGTTTTTTACATCCCACATTGATATCAATCTAATGATGAACCACATATATTAAAAAAGTTATTGAATACATTCATGATGATAAGTACATCTGGGATAACACCTTGTATAACATTTTGATCTTTATATTGCATTTATAAAATAAAACATATATTTAATATAGCATAAATCTTACTAATAATATTATTAATTCTCTCAAGATTAGAAAGAGTTTTGATCATTATTGAGTGCTCATAACCACGTGACAAGGAGGACTCTAGATGTGAATAAAAATATTTTATGATGATAACACCCAACTAATATATATTTTTTTATGAATATATTAGTTAGGTGTTATCATAATAAAATATTTCTTATTTACAACTAGAGTCCTTTACATTTTTAGTGTGGTTATACTTGCATATCATACTATTCTATAAATATATAATCACTATTTGTTTGACCTCTTTTCCTTTTAGGTTTAGTACGACCATTTGTTGAGATTTTGTCAAAGTAGGTTAATTAAAAAATATAAATAAAAAACGAAAATATAGGACTTACATATTATGCTACAAACCTCACGGGAATTTTTTTCCTTATCCATTAGTCTGCTATTAATGGACAACTAGGAAAACATATTTTCTTGGTGCCTTTTATATTATATATAAAAGAAATAATATTTTGAAATGAATAAGACATGTATTAAATACAACGCAAATAATTTCTATCTATGTTTAATAATTTTATATAACTTGTACATTTTTATTCATATAGTATATGAGTTTAATAATTAATATAACTTGATTTTTTTTCTTTATCCGTTAGTTTGCTATTAATGGACAACTAGGAAAACATATTTTCTTGGTGCCTTTTATATTACATATAAAAGAAATAATATTTTGAAATGAATAAGACATGTATTAAATACAACACAAATAATTTCTATCTATGTTTAATAATTTTATATAACTTGTACATTTACATTTTTATTCATAGAGTATATGTGTTTAATAATTTGCCAAATTGTTTGAATCTATGAAATTGTTTCAATAAATATGACTTGAGTTTGACAAAACATTAAACATGATAATCTTATTTTTATAAGAGAGTGATAAAGAACGATCTTGGTTCATATATGAATGATTTCATAAGTAGGAAGACATTACCATAATTATAGTTTATAGGTTTTGTAATAAATTTTACTATAACCTTTTTTTTTTTTGAATTGATGGTTCCTATTTAGGAATATAAATCTATGGTATTTGGATAAATTCCATTTTAGGAACACAATATTGTCATCTTTTCTAGTTCATATTCATATCTTTAGTATTTATTCATAGTGAAAAATGGTTATCTTCATCAAAATAAAATTATTTAAAATTTAAAATTAATTTATTGAATATTTTACCATAAAATTATAACTACAATGTGTCACCCATGGGGTTTAGAGTAATTTATAGGGAATGAATATTTTCACACTCTAACTAATATTCAAATCTCATGAGTGGACCTTAATATCTAACCATGACATATATGAAAGACATATGAAATGAATATTTTCAATTTATAAATAAAATAGACTTTAAAACATTTTTAATAAATGTTAATATTTTCGATACATAGCATGAGCTCAACTAGATAAACATCGTGGCCTTCAAACTAGAGATCTAGAATAAAATCTTGCAAAGTGATATATGTGTAATTACGAAGTTATTATAAACCAACATCTCATCATGATGTAATAAAAGTGGGACCAATTTTTATCTAACAAAATAAAAAAAACATAAATATAACCTATCATTAATTAGAGAAAATAGATCCACTATCATTAATTAGTGATAAAAGATTCACTATATGATTTTTAATGAAATTATAAAAAAAAATCACACAAATTTAAATATAAATATATCTAGTAAACATATAGGCCTTTATGTGTATGCATGCATTTTAATATATTTAGGATTATGTCATAAATTGTATCTATATACACTACGTAAAATTTTCTTAAACACAATTAAATAGGAAATAGTACCAATCTTTTTACTAGTAAAATATTATAACAAAGTATACCAAAATATAAGGTAAAATGTTGCTAAAATAATTTTATAGATTTCATGGAAAGTAGTGTTTTCATAGTAATGGTAAACAAAAATGTGTACTTTACAAATAAAAACATTGTGTGTTATAGGGATATTCATAAAAGTTATAAACTCAAACTTATGGTATCGCCTTCATTCACGTTTATAGGTATGACAAAGATATTTGATTACTAAAATAGATACAACTATAAAATAATGTGTGCATTAGTCTACATTTATTATGCTTTTTAGTATTGTTTTTGTATGGATTTTTATAGCATTATCCTAATCACAATATTATGTGTACCGACATTTGATCAAACATAGTATCAAACTCCTCATATAGAACTATCTAGATTATAATTTATTATTGAGGATCAAATCTTGTGGTGATATATTCTTACGACTGAGCATATAATATCTAAGTGCTTGGGTTGTATAAAATATAGCAAATAAAATCTTCTCTAAGGGAATATATTTGGATTCATAATTAACAAAGGTATGGTTAATATAGAAGATATCTCTTTCTCTATGTTTGTCATCTCACTATACCAACATATCCCCTAAGGCATAACCTATGGCAACCATGTATATCAATAAGTGCCTAATGGAATTAGCTATAACAAGGACATAAGGGATAAGAGGTAAGTAAAGATAGCATCGAATAGAGATTAATAGTCAGTAACCCATTCAAAAACCAAATCCCTTATCAGAAGTTTGGTGAAAGGTTGACACTTATTTGCTTATTGGGAAATGAATCTCTTAATATCTTAGATTTTATATTGGATACTCCTAAGCTAGGTTACAGTTCCAAGGCATGACATATTGATAATTTCTAATATCATATCAAGATCAACATTGATGCGATGTTGGAAAATGATGAATTGCAATAATTTTCTTGATATAGCTTTAAAGATGAACTTTTGAGGCTTTAGGTATTCCTTGTATTTAAAGGGGGATGTTAGCGTACTTAACATATTTTGTCTCTATTTCATTATTTAGCTCACTGTTACAACTCCTGTAACAGTTCATTTTACGCCGGTGTGCTATTCCCGGCATTGTAACTATTATTTAAACTGCACTCTGAATAATATTTTCTAGTTCGCACATTTACATGGTACCAGAGCCAGGGGCGAGGTGAGGAGCAGAGCGCGATTTTTTGATTCGGACGCGTTTTTTTTTTTCTCGCAGTCCGTGCGTTAAAAAAAAAAAAAAAAAGGGACGTTCAGGACCTCGCGCGGAGCGGGGAGGAGGCCGGAACGCGCGTCCGGTTCGCGACGATCGAGCACCGGACGCACGACGGAAGGAGCCGAGTGCGGCGCCGAGGAGGGAGGAACCCCCGCGCGGCCGCAAACGTTGCGTGTTGGAGGGAGGTCGCGTCACGCGTCCAGCGTAGGCGCGCGCCCCCGAGGTGGCCCCCGCCCCCCTCCCCCCCTCCCCACCCTCGCGCGACGCGCGATCTACGCGCGCCCGCCCCCCACCCATGCGCGACGCGCAATTTGTGCGCGCGCGCTCCCCGGGAGGCGCCCCCCCCCGGCCCGCGGAGCGGGAATTTAAAATTCCCGCCCGCGCGGGAACCCCCAGGAGGCGCCCCCGCGCCGCCCACGGAGAGGGAATTCAAATTCCCGCCGCGCGGGAAATCGGAGGGGGTATAAACCCCCCCCCCCGCGAGGAGCTAAGTCCGTGGAGACGCAGTGATTGCGCAGAAGGGCCGAGGGCCCTCTAGCCCGAATTCCTGCGCGCGGGGCTGGCCCTGGATTTTTTATAAAAAAATAAAAAATAAAAAATAAAAAATTTCGCTGCGACTTGCAGAGAGGAAGCCGAGCCGGAGGCTGCTGCAGAGGGTGTTGAAAAGGGAGGTGACTTGCTGATCTTTTCGGATCAGCCCGCTGGCTCACGTGGTCGTGAGCCGTGCGGTAAGGCTCAGGGAGCCTACAGGTCGGGGGTTCGAATCCTGCCGACTCCCCCAAGGTATAATTTTTTTTTAAAGTTATTTTTTATTATTATTATTTTTAATTAAAATTTTTAATTTTAATTTTTTTTTAATATAGTTTTTAAACTTTAATAAATTAAATTTAATTTTAATTTATTTTTTCTAAAAGTTTAAAACTATAGAAATTAAAATTATTTATTTTAATTTTAAAATTGATAATAATTATAAAAATGCTTTGTTAAAGAAAGCCTTTTAAGGGGGGATTTTTTTCAAAAAAATCAAAGGGGGATTGAGAGTAATTTTTATGAAAAATAGCAATATTGCATTGTAAAAGGTGCATTTTCGGCTGTGACCGACACCTAGTGGGTTATTCTAGTGGGCATTTTTTTTGTTGTATGTTGCATATTTCATTTTTGCACTATAACATTAAAAATTAAAATCAAACACTCCTTAAAGTCCCCGGAATATAAAACCCATCTGTGCAATTTATTTGCATTTACGTGCGTCCGGTATTTGCGATACCTCGCGGCACTTACGGTAAAGTCGTCGTGATTTGGCTCTTGTATCCGCCGCCTAATATAGCTGCTATAACGACGTCTGAGCTTGTTCTCTATAAATCATCGGGGAGGAATAAGTACGCCATTTTTGCATTTTTTACTCCATCCACTACCCTTTATCGCACTTGTGTTTAGGCGTAAATCCTGACGAAGTATTCTTCATAGTGTTTAGGGGAAGTTACGCCCCACGCATAAGAAGAATCTTCTATGGTAGGTGCCATCAACAAGGCGATTCCCTTTCAGTACCGCTTATGTTCCACGTATCGTATGATCTCTAAAATTCACCTATAGTCTCCCTCACGTAAGGGCGGGTGATTTTTGTTGATCTTTCTAAATACCTATAGTTTCCCTCACGTAAGGGCGGGTATTTTGTACGGTATATTGGCCTAGCAAAAGGTATATCGAAAGGGGGACCAATTTGGTGATATAAGGAACCTTCACTATGGCCGTTGTTGCAAAATTGATGAGCGATCCGCATCGGTTATTGAAAGGTCCAAATTATACACCATGGAAACATAAGATGAAAGCTATTCTCCAAATGGAAGATTTGTGGGATATTGTTCTTGGAGTAGCAACAAGGCCTTCACCAACAACGGAGGATCCACAGGTCCTTCAGGAGATCAGATTGCTTTTGACAAGAAAGATAGTAGAGCAAAGGTGCTCATTTTGTTCTTTGTTTCCGATGAAGTGCAACCTCATATAGCTGATAAAGCAAGTGGTAAAGAGGCATGGGATGCCCTTAGAACCATCTATGAGGGGAATAATGAATCCACCATTCTTCATCTTCAACAACAACTTCATAACCTGAGTTTGAGACGGGTGAAACAGGTTGAACTCTTTACGTGCGAAGTGTCTGAGTTGAAAGAGAAATTGAGTTCTCTAGGAGATATTGTGGATGAAAAGCTTCTCATTTCACTTGTGATGAGAGCTTTACCTTCTTCATTTGACATGTTGATAACCTCCATCCAGGTGTCCCAACGACAAATTACCTACATCGAGTTGGTCAATCCGCTTCAACAACGGGGGGCACGCCAACTTCACAAGGATGATTCTTCCAATACAGCCCTATACACCAACATGCAGGGTTCTAGGAAGAAAGGTAATGGGCAAAAAGGAGGCAACTTTCGGAAAGGAGGAAATTCTCAACGAGGATACGAAAGGAAAAGGCAAGCAACCTCAACAGAAGAAGAGGTGGTGCAAGATCTGTGAGAAAGACAACCATGACACCAACAGGTGTTGGCATAAGAACAAGCAAAAAGGCCAAAACAAACCACAAAATAAAAACAAGCAACCCCAGGCGAATGTTGCTGTTGAAGAATCTGACTCAGATTCTGAATGGGCACACAAGGTGCTCATGACTACCACAGATTCCACTCGGAGGGATCCTATTTGGTATGTCGATTCCGGAGCTAGTAAACATATGATCGGCGAGGGATCGTGGTTTGAATCATTTGTGGCCAAGGAGGGCAAACCCGTCACCATTGCCGATGATAAAACCTACGGGGGTTCGGGGAGAGGGTACGGTTTCAGTCACTCTTCCCGATGGCAAGTGTCGGATTGACAAGGTCCTCTATGTTCGGGGATTGGCCAACAATTTGTTGTCGGTGACACAAATCCCGGACAGAAATATGGTTGTCAACTTTCGTGTTGAGAATGGAAAGAAGTGTTGTACAATTACCGGGAAGGGTAAGCGGATTGCAACGACTTCATATAAGCATGGCTTATTTGCACTAGATGCTATCTCTATTCCACATGTTGCCATGACTTGTCTCTACCAAGGAGGCAACTTCCCTATGGCACAAGAGATATGGGCATCTTAGTTCCGGCTACTTACTTGAGCTCGACAGTATGAGATGGTAAAGGGTCTTCCTTCCCTTTCCGCCACATTGCCGGTGTGCTCTGGCCTTGGCGGGGAAAGGCATAGAGTACCATTTGAGAAGAGCTCTACAAGAGCATGAAAACCTCTGGAGCTAATTCACACCGATCTATGCGGTCCTTTCACACCCAACGGTGTTGGAGGGAAGAGGTACTTTCAATTATTCGTAGATGACTACTCACGAAAGATGTGGGTTTTCTTTCTCAAACTGAAATCTGAAGCTTTCGCATTCTTCCAACAGTTCAAGAAATCCGTTGAGAATGAGTCAGGGGCTTCTATTAAAACCCTCCGCTCAGATCGAGGGGGAGAGTTTACCTCTACTGAATTTTCTGCATTCCTAGATAAACATGGGATCAAGAGACAGTTAACAACTACCTATACTCCTCAGCAGAATGGAGTTGCTGAGAGAAGGAACCGTTCTATCATGGAAATGGTTCGTTGTATGCTCACAGGTGCAACTCTTGGGCAACAATATTGGGCGAAGGCCCGTCACCACTTGCAGTGTATCTTTTGAATAGGGCACCCACAAAGGCCCTAAAAGGAATGACTCCACAGGAAGCATGGAGTGATCGAAAACCCTCCATATCTCATCTACGTATTTTTGGGTGTCAAGCTTTCATGCACATACCGAAAGAAAAAAGGAAGAAGCTAGATGAGAAAACACTGAGATGTATTTTTCTTGGATATTCTGAGCACTCTAAAGGATATCGGTTGATAGATCCTTTGACCAAGAAAATTCATATCAGCAGAGATGTTGTCTTTGATGAAGCTTTCACATCACGGAGCACATC